>JAJPUD010001242.1:227731-314926 GCA_023553655.1 Myrmecobius fasciatus
ATGGAATATAGCTTCTAGGGGAGACAGCGATAATTTTAAGGTCCCCTGACCTTAGGGGGTTTCTGCTCTAACAATGTCAGTGATTCTAAATATTCTGGCTTTAGAATCTGTGATCCTGAGGACCTCTAAGAATGCTATTGTTCTGCCAATGATTATAAAAGTCTTCTGGCTTTGGGATACTTCCAGGTCTGCTGGTCAGTGATAACTAAATTCCTGAGACCACTCCTCAGTTCTACCTCTAGGCAATTAGCATATCAATGACAGAAGAACTAGATTAAGGTGTCTCCTTTCTCCAGGTTCCTTGCAAATTTCTCTTGTATTTTAGCCCACTTCAATTGGCGGTACAATTACAATAAAGCTTTTGCCCCTTGACTTGGAGATGGGTTCAAGTCTGCAAATTCCTTTGAGGCACCTCATGACACTGGTCTGTGACCCCCACCCTTTGGGGTCCCCTTTGTCAACCTTAACATTTGTTGGCTCGGTACAGGGACGGTCTGGCCTCTCCTGGCTTTATTCCCTCATTGTCTCCCTCAATCCTATAGCTGGGACATCCCCAAGCCACTGGGAGAAGGCTTGTCTGGGTCATTGTGAGCTCCATGATCAGCAAGTTTTCCTTGACTGGGGACACCCAGACTTGGAAATTCTTGCAATTTTCAGCAAAGTTCCTAGGGAACCTTTGCCACCTTTTCACCTTCTCTGGGACACCAGAAGAGATGAAGTGCTATAGGATGGCTTTTGGCAAAGATGGGACAGTCCTTTTACATGTATGTCATTTTGTCCATGTCTGTTCTCTGTGCAGAATGTCTATGTCATATTTGTTGTGTGAGCTAGATTTTGTTACCTGGAAAGATTTAAAAAGCCACCAGCAAGAAAAAACTTCTACACTATAGTTAGAATGCTGGGAATTAAAAAGTCTAACTTTTTTCCTCTGGACTTCAGCTTTGGTCAAGCTGGGGGCTACACAAAAAAGTTAGCTAATCAAAATGAAAAAAACATAGCATATTCTCAAAATTTTGAGAGCAATGATCAAGAAGTTTGGCAATTAGTCATTTTAAGATGGCAAGAAAAATTCCTGAAACACTGGGGTAATTCCAGGAATTTATTCCATTCTGAAAGAAAAGGAAAAGAAAAAACAAACTAGGTAAAGAGCAACTTTTGGCTAACCCTACCTTGACTCCTATCTTGTCTGGAGTCTCCTTTCTGCTCCTTTGGGAAAGCACCCCAGAAGGTATTAAGGGGCCCTCTTCTACTCTACTCCCCGAAGTGGCCCTGAGTATATCTCGTTTTATGGAGATTGCTAACAAGATCAATATAACCCAAGTCCCTCTGTTTGCTAACTCTTCTCATCTCAGGTTAGATTAAGAAAAGAGAATGCTAAGGAACTGTAAGGAAACTCAAATTCTGCCCCACCTGTAGAAATAGGGGAAGCAGCAAAACATGGGAACCCCATACAACCTTGCCCAAACACCTCCCCCATCCAGTTTTGGGGGAGTGGGGTAAGGTCCAATGGTCAGCATTCTCTGAGCCTGGCACCTGAAACTACTGTCAAAAGGACATCCTGGGACCAATCACAACAGTTTTCAGCAGATTCTGTCCAGAAACTGCCTGGGAAGAATTCAGGTATCCCTGGCAGCACCCAGCATGGCAGTATGAAGTGAGAAAGCCAGTCAGCCTCTGCATTTGGTCAGACCACCATTCTCTGTTTCAGTTGTGGATATGTACTAGCTATATAATTTATGGCAAATTATTTTATCTCTGCCCAGTTTTGTGATTTGTAAAGAGAAATAATAGTTGTGAAGAACACATGATTGCAAAAGCGCTTAGCACAAAATGTGTATATGAATGTGAATTGCTTTATTGGATATAATTGCTTCATATTTGATAACTATGAGTTTTTTAGATGTGACCAACAGATAAATGATTTCTATGTGTGTGCAAAGTAATTTGGAAATGTGTTTGAGATATGATAGCAAAAGCAATTTTAAAGAAGCTCTAACTAAAAACCACTAAAGGGATATGTAAATTGTAATCCATTTGCACTAACAGAAGAGTTTGGGAACTTTAGGAAAACTGAAAAGCAGTTTGCTACTATTTTAAAATCTGGCTTCAAATAGCCTGCTTTTGAGTTACCTAGAGTCAGACTTCTGAGGACCCTGTCAGTAAAAACTGGCACCTTAACCCTTTTCCTAGTTTACAAAAGAGAAATGATTTGCTTAAATTGGAAAATAACCAAATGGCAATTCAATTTGTCCTGAACATTTCATAATCTAGGGAATCTCGTTACCTAAAGTCAATTTTAAAATCTATTCTATCTCAATTTTAAGAATTGTCTTGTTTTCTCCCTAAAACAATAAACTTATTTAAGGGAATAAAAATTACAGCTAAGACTATTTGGCTATTATTTAAGAAAATTCTAAAATTGCTAACTAAGTTATTTGGAGTTATAGTCATCATGTTAAATCTAAAATTGGTAATTACTGTGTGGAAAAAGAGGGATGAAGTGAAAACCGTATCAGTTGACCTTCAAGTGTGAGGTATGCAATACCTTTTCCCCTTCACAAAGTGGGGAGAGGTATCAAACAGTACAGGCCATGAAAACATTAAGAATAGTTGGAGTGGGTGACAACAAGCTCAGCCCCTTCACTGGGGTTTCTGCCAACTCCCCATAATTTGTAAGTTTTGCAATTTTCTTGAAACCATCAGGATAAGCAAGGTCATCAGCCCTGAGAACTGAGCCTATTTAGGATTTATAGTTTTGAAACAAGGAATGTATATGCTAAGAATCTAAAAGCTTTTTTAATGATTGATCCTTTGCACCAGGATGGGTTTAAACATATAAAACAAGTTAAAACAAAAATCTCATGTGTGTAAGTCCTGGTAAACTTTTAAAATAATGTATATAGCCTAGGCTGAGATTAGTAGAATTTGCTTCTAGAGATAAAATCTCTTGGGACTGTAACTCTTTTGAGTTTGAATTTGATTGCTTGATCATTAAGTCAGTAACCCACTATTCCAGAGAAATTCCCAGTTACTCAGAGGAATGCCTTCCTGAACTATCATAGGTGGATATCTTATCTAGGCAAGAGTTCTGAGAACCACCTTGGCCTCTGCTCAAGGTCAGAACCTTCTGACTCAGTTTCCCAGTTCTGTTTACTTCCCATCTGATTATTCCTGAGTCTGGCTATGAGGTGAAATTATTATTGCATGATCAGTTGTCAAACAGATCTAACTAAAGATGCTTTATTCAGTCATGTAGGTGCTCTCAGGCTGAAACCTGAAAGACCTGTTTTGATGCTATTATAATCATGTCCCTGCTTTTTCCTATTCTAGCAAATTTCTATAATCAGAGCAAATGGTCAGTAGAAGCCATGAGTCCAATATAAATATTCCAGGGGACACAATGATTTTCTGCCTTAGATCCTAAAGATGCTTTCTTTTGCATTGCATAAAGATTCATAATTTCTTTTTGCCCTTGAAGGGACAAATCCAGGGGAACGTACTCTCCACCAATGAACATGGGCAGTACAGGTCAGATGATATCTTGATCTGCAGCCCCACCTGAGGCTTCTCTGGCTGCATCCATACAAACAAACCCCTAACTTCCAGCCCCCCCCCACCCAGAGCTATGAAATGTCTCTGTCTAAAGACTCATATAACCTATCTATTAAGACTCTGAAAGCTAAACAATCTCTTGCCCCTGCCTTAGCCCTACCTAAAGCCTTTTGCATTGTACATTGATAAAAGGCAGGGCCAGGCACTAGGAATCTGGACTCAGTCTTTGGGACTCTATCCCAGACCCCTTGCTTACTTCTCTCTCTTTTTTTTAAAATTAAAGCTTTTTATTTGTATAACATATGTATGGGTAGTTCCCCAGCATTGATCTTTACAAAGCTCTCCATTACAACTTTTACCCCCAGTCCCCTCCACTCCCCTAGATGGCAGGAAGACCACTACATGTTAATAATGTAATAATAGTTGACAAGTTGTGCAAGAAAAATCCTATCTACAAGAAAAAAAAAAAACCAGAGAAAGGCCACACAATGCAAGCAAACATCAATAGAGATCATGAAAATGTATGTTGTGGTCGATATTTCATATCCCTCTCTCTGGGTGTATATGGTTTTCTTCAGTGAACAATTGGAACTGGTTTGAGACATTTCTTTGTTGCAGAGAGCCATGGACCTCAGAATTGATTGTCATATAGTATTGTTGTTGTCGTGTATAATGATCTCCTGGTTCTGCTCGTTTCACTCAGCATCAGTTCATGCAAGTCTCTCCAGGCCTCTCTGAAATCGTCCTGCTGGTTGTTTCTTACAGAGCAATAATGTTCCATAACATTCATATACCATAATTTATTCAGCCATTCTCCAATTGATGGGCATCCCTTCAGTTTCCAGTTCCTAGCCACTACAAAAAGGGCTGCCACAAACATTCTTGCACATGTGGGTCCCTTTCCCTCCTCTAAGATCTCTTTGGGATACAGGCCCAATAGAAACACTGCTGGGTCAAAGGGTATCCACAGTTTGATAACTTTTTGAGCGTAGCTCCAAATTGCTCTCCAGAATGATTGGATCCGTTCACAGTTCCACCAACAATGTATTAGTGTCCCAGTTTTCCCACATCCCCTCCAACATTCATCATTAACTTTTCCTGTCATTTTAGCCAATCTGACAGACATGTAGGGGTATCTCAGAGTTGTCTTAATTTGCATTTCTCTGATCAATAGTGATTTGGAGCAACTTTTCATATGACTAGAGATGGTTTTAATTTCATCATCTGAAAATTGTCTATTCATATCCCTTGACCACTTATCTATTGAAGAGTGGCTTGAATTCTTATATATATGAGACAATTCTCTATATATTTTAGAAATGAGACCTTTATCAGAACCATTAATTGTAAAGATGATTTCCCAAATTATTGCTTCTCTCCTAATCTTGTCTGCATTAGTTTTATTTGTACAGAAACTTTTTAACTTAATATAATCAAATTATCCATCTGGTGTTCAATTAGGAGTTCCAGATCTTCTTTGGACATAAATTTATTCCATCTCCACAGGTCTGAGAGGTAAACTGTATTACGTTCCTCTAACTTGCTTACAAAATCACTCTTTATATCTAGATCTTGAACCCATTTAGATCTTCTCTTGGTATGTGGTGTTAGGTATGGGTCAAGCCCTAATTTCTTCCACACTAGCTTCCAATTTTCCCAGCAGTTTTTGTCACATAGTGAGTACTTATCCCAGAAGCTGGGGTCTTTGGGTTTATCAAAGACTAAATTGCTATAGTTATTGCCTAGTTTGTCTTGTGATTCTATCCTAGAAGTGGAATGGAATTTAACCCAGTCACAGAAGCTGGGGTCTTTGGGTTTATCAAACACTAAATTGTTAAGGTTATTGCCGAGATTGTCCTGATAACCTATCCTGTGCCACTGATCGACTGCCCTATTTCTTAGCCAGTACCAAATGGTTTTGATGACCGCTGCTTTATAATATAGTTTTAGATCTGGTACAGGAAGGCCACCTTCATCTGCCTTTTTTTTCATTAATCCCCTTGAAATCCTTGACCTTTTGTTCTTCCAAATGAACTTTGCTACTATTTTTTCTAGATCTGTAAAATAATTTCTTGGGAGTTTAATTGGTATGACACTAAATAAGTAGATTAGTTTGGGTAGTATTGTCATTTTTATTATGTTCGCTCTGCCTACCCATGAGCACTTAATGTTTTTCCAATTGATTAGGTCTGATTTTATTTGTGTGGAAAGTGTTTTGTCAAGGATTTCAAGGGAATTAATGAAAAAAAAGACATATGAAGGTGGCCTTGCTGTACCAGATATAAAACTATATTATAAAGCAGCAGTCATCAAAACCATTTGGTACTGGCTGAGAAATAGAGCAATCGATCAGTGGCATAGAATAGGATATCAGGACAAGCTAGGTAATAACGTTAGCAATTTAGTGTTTGATAAACCCAAAGACCCCAGCTTTTGGGATAAGTACTCACTATTCAGCAAAAACTGCTGGGATAATTGGAAACTAGTGTGGAAGAAACTAAGGTTGGACCCACACCTAACACCACACACCAAGATAAGATCTAAATGGGTTCATGATCTAGATATAAAGAGTGATGTTATAACCAAATTAGAGGAACATGGGATAGTTTACCTCTCAGACCTGTGGAGATGGAATAAATTTATGTCCAGGGAAGATCTGGAACTCTTAATTGAACACCAGATAGATAATTTTGATTATATTAAGTTAAAAAGTTTCTGTACTAACAAAACTAATGCAGACAAGATTGGGAGGGAAGCATCAAATTGGGAAATCATCTTTACATTTAGGGGTTCTGATAAAGGTCTCATCTCTAAGATATATAGAGAATTGTCTCACATTTATAAAAATTCAAGCCATTCTCCAAATGATAAATGGTCAAAGGATATGAACAGACAATTTTCAGATGATGAAATTAAAACTATTTATAATCATATGAAAAGATGCTCCAAATCACTATTGATCAGAGAAATGCAAATTAAGACAACTCTGAGCTACCACTACACACCTGTCAGATTGGCTAAAATGACAGGAAAACATAAAAATGAATATTGGAGGGGATGTGGGAAGACTGGGACACTGATGCATTGTTGGTGGAGCTGTGAACAGATCCAACCATTCTGGAGAGCAATTTGGAGCTATGCTCAAAAAGTTATCAAACTGTGCATACCCTTTGACCCAGCATTGTTTCTATTGGGCTTATATCCCAAAGAAATCATAAAAGAAGGAAAGGGTCCCACATGTGCAAGAATGTTTGTGGCAGCCCTTTTTGTAGTGGCTAGAAACTGGAAACTGAATGGATGCCCATCAATTGGAGAGTGGCTGAATAAATTATGGTATGTGAATGTTATGGAATATTATTGCTCTGTAAGAAACAACCAACAGGACGATTTCAGAGAGGCCTGGAGAGACTTGCATGAACTGATGCTGAGTGAAATGAGCAGAACCAGGAGATCATTATACACAGCAACAACAATATTACATGATGATCAATTCTGATGGACATGGCTCTCTCCAACAAAGAATTGTCTCAAACCAGTTCCAATTTTTCAGTGAAGTAAACCATATACATCCAGAGAGAGGGATATGAAATGTGGACCACAACATAACATTTTCATGTTCTCTATTGATGTTTGCTTGCATTGTATTTCCTTTATTGGATTATTCTCTCTTATAGATATGATTTCTCCTGAACAAAAAATGATGTGTGGCAATAACTGTACATATATTCGACTTAAGTATTCTAACATAATTATCATGTAGTGGATATCCTGCTATCTAGGGGAGGGGTGGGAAGTAGGGGGGAAAAATTTGTAACAGAAAGCTTTGTAAGGGTTAATGTTTAGTAATTACCCATACATATGTTTTGCAAATAAAAAGTATTAATAATAAAAAAATAAAAATAAAATAAAATAAAAATAAAGATTACTTATTATTGGTGGCCTCAGTCTTCTGGAAAGGTGGAGAAAATGAATCACACCCTCAAATGAGTCCTTACAGTGCCTGGACATCTGGACATCTGAAGGATGTTTCATTAGGAAGGACCATATAAGGTCATTAACTACTCCAACTTCCATCAAACTCGAAGGTTTCTGCTTTTGAACTCACGTTTCTAGAATTAAAAGTGCTACTCCTATTACTACTTCTCCTTCAGACTTTCTTGAATATTCCTTCGAACCCATTGAATACCTGAAACTAATCTTCGGAAGGAATCCTGCAAACACTAAAAATACATTGGATAGAAAAGAGTGATATTGCCTGTATCCTTCTCTCCCTCACTCTAGCTTTCTCCCTTTCTTGTTATTTTTCAATTTTTCCAGGTGTACCTTCAACAACACTCTGTGTTGGATAAAAATATGACTCCCGACTCAAAATCATTACTCAGAGATCTCTCAAAGTGAAGATCAGAAATTTATTTGAATCTTGAGAAATTCTGGATGGTCATTCTCCTCCGGGACAAGCAAAGGAGAAGGAGGCCCAGTTCTCTCAATTGAGTACATGATTTATAGAGAGAGAGAGGGAGGCCCAGCTTCCAGGACCTTCCAATCTCCAGAACAAAGCATTACCTGACCACTCAAGACACACAGATATCAAGCTGACCTTTTGCAAATAGGTTTCCCAATCAAAGTCTGGTCTGCCTTTGATATTCTAAAAAGCCACAATTATTCTCTTCCTGCAGTAGCAATTCCCAATGAAAAATCACACCAATCTCTCACAATCATTATTCTGAGAAGGCCTCAGTTTCCCATCTCACTCAACTCTGATAATGAGAGCTTTGCTTCTAGTGTTTTCTCTCCAGCTCTCTCGATGTCGTTCTGTGGTCCCCCCAGTGGGCAGATAACTCCTTATTGCTTAGTCAGGCTAGGAAACCCATGGGCAATAGGGGCATTCAGGATTGTCAGATGTGCTCTCAGCATGCCCAAGACAGCCCACAGATTCGACCTGATGCATTATATGCAAAGGTCCCTTTCTATAGGGGACTAACTTTAACCTGACTACTCTGTTGTTTTATTTTTGCTCTTACCCACATATCTCAACACCTATATCACAGGTACAGTAATTGTCACTATGACCCATAATGATCTCACCTCAGCAACCTGTACTAGCTATGCAGGTGGGTCAAGGGCTAGTTGTACCTATGACTATAGGCCATCCCTAGAAATAATTGTAGGTTATCCATTCCAAAATTATCCTGGAAAACTCACTCATAATGCTTCTATACTACCATCCTGAGAAGTAACATTCCTATTGGCAGATTTGTTTCCTCCAGACTCCTAGCTGTGAACTTCCAACTATTTGTTCCCATATACCTGAATACCCTCGGCTAACCAATTCTTCCACTCAGCACCCCTCTAAATGCTGCTGCTATCTTCAAGTCCCATGCGTTCCCCTCCTCAATCTGGACCTCACTAGGGACAGTTCTACACCCCTCATCAGCTTGAAGCAGCTCCAGAAGATTAGATCTCAGTCCCTATCCCAAATTAATTTGGGGTGCAAACTGCTTGAGTGGAGAAATGATGGGATATAGCTTCTAGGGGAGACAACAATAATTTTAAGGTCCTCTGACAGTGCTTCTATTCTAACAATCTGTCAATGATTCTAAATCTTCTGGCTTTGATCCTGAGGCCTTCTGATTTAAGAATGCTATTGTTCTGTCAATGATTATAAAAGTCTTTTGGCCTAGAAATATAATAATATCTTCCCTTAAACTTTAGGGAAGATGTATTAGTGATCCTGAGACTCTCTAACTATTGTTCTGACACTCTTGTCTGTCAAAGATTCTAAAGTCTTCTGGCTCTTAGGATAGTTCTAGGTCTGCTAGTCAGTGATAACCAAATTTCTGAGACCATTCCTCAATTCTACCTCTAGGCAATTAGCATATCAATGACAGAAGAACTAGATTAAGGCATCTCCTTTCTCCAGGTTCCTTGCTAAATTCTCCTGCATTTTAGCCCACTTCAATTGGTGTTAACAATTACAATAAATCTTTGCCCCTTGACTTGGATATGGGTTCAAACCTGCAAATCCTTTTGAGACACCTCATGACACTGGTCTGAGACCCCCAACTTTTTGGGGTCCCTCCTCACCCTCAACATTCTCCACTGCTAGCCACTATTTTCTCATACTCCTTTCAAAGAACCAGGAAGAAGAGGAATTTGCATCTTCCTTGCTTCCCACAACTACCTCTAGGTCACCATCTGCCACCATCACTCAATAATTTCTCAGCACCTTTTCTAGATTCTTCTCCCATCTAAACTTCCTGGGCATTTTATCTTGTTCAAGAATTTTAGCTGCTGGTCAACTGTCTATTTCCTTATTTTTTCCTGACTTCAGTTCTCATGTTCTTATGTAACTCCCTTGTTTCTCAAATCCTTAAACTTCATTCCTTTATTTTACATTTGCCTTTTATTTCTGCTATCCACAGGAATGCTCATTGTTGTGCCACAGTCTCAGTTTCCCTCAGTTGCTGTTTCAGTTTCTCTTAATTGTGCTGTCCCAGAACAGTAATCCTCACTTCCTGACCTTCAGAAATAATTGGACTCACATTCCAAAGGAGTTATGAAACCTCCAGATGGCCAGCCTCAACATACCCCTTATCTGTATGAGCCAGACTAGTAGTCTTCTTTGCCAAGGCATCCCTCACTCCCTACCTGTCAGAAATGGAGTGATAGTTTCTTTTGAACCCCTGATATTTCTCAGCTGTTCCCATGAGTTCTTTGTCTCCCTGAACTATAGAACCTTATATAATGTTTGAAGTCCCTTGATGGAGCTATTGAATACTTTGTATTATTCAGTCTGCTGACATGGCTGTGTGTTAGTCTCTGGCCTGGACTGCATGTTTTGAGACATGAGTCCCAGAAGTCCTGATCCATAGCTATGGATTCTGAACTGTCAATTAGCATCAATAAAGCATTACCTAATTTCCACTGTGTGATACTGCCTCAGTTTCTCCCTGAACATCACATCATACCCTAGATAATACTATCACTAAAATTCACACAGCTTGAAATCTAAAATTTGTTTCTCTGATCATGGCTTTTCCCTCACCACTCTTCAAAGGCCTTTCAGTTTTCAATTCCTCACTATCCTTCCCATCTCTTATCTATATCCTCTTTCTATACTTTCTTGAACTTGGCTATCTGACCTCTTCCAGACTGAAGGCAGGGAGATGAAAGGGAAGAAGTGAGGACCCATTATTTCTCCATTCCACTTTCAAGTTTTTTTCCTTACATACAATCTAAATCTGACACTGGGCAATGATCACCTCCTTCCCTCTTGAATTTAATGATTTTATTTAAATCTTCAGCCAACAAAGCTAGATTTTTTGGAATATTTGAAGGATTTATGTATTATGAATACGTACAAATGAAATTACATTTTTCTAAAGCTTCATTGAAAGCTTCTCCCAGGTTGTTGAAACATCCTAGGATGTTTTCATAAACACAGAATTATAGGGCTTTAGGTGACTAGATACACTGCACAACAGAGAAGCAAAGGATAGAAAGCTGGAAGGAATTCTGTCTGTTCTGGTTTGACAATCATGTGAATGAGAAGACCTTCCCCAACATCTCTGACAAATGCTGTCTCACAACACTCATCCATTCTTTGGCACTGGCTTCCAGCAATTCCATGAACAAGACACTTCATCTCCCAGCTGCAGTCATTCTTTTTAGCTGTTCCCTCTGCCTGCAATGCTTTCTCCTCCACTGCTGCTACTGAACCTGAGGCTTCTTTTAAGTCCTAACTAAAATCCCACCTTCTACAAGAAACCTTTCCCAAGCCCCCATAAGTCCAGGGCTTTCCCTTTGTTAATCACTTCTATTTATCCTGTACACAACCTGCTTTCTAAATATTTATTTGCACATTTTACTTCTCCAAGATCGTAAGATCCTTGAGGGCAGAAGCTGCCTTTTGCTCCTTTTTGTAATCCTAGCCTTATGACAGTGCCTGGCACATATTAAGTGCTCAATACATGTTTACAGAGTTTATTTTAAAGTGGGCAATGAGTATCTTCCAAAAGATTTCTACTGGAGGGGGAGGAAAGGACAGGGAAAAAGTGGGGGACCCAGTCTCTCCCCCGCTCCCTTTAAGATGCGTTAGTTTTTCCTTTATTCAGGTCTAAATCCGATTTTGGGCAATGCCTTCTTACTGCTCCCTCCCAGTCCGATGCTGGGGAGCCAACAGACCCCAAGAAGCCCTCTTCCCAAGACGGCCCTTCAATCACTCGAAGACTGCTCTCTATCATGTGCTCTCACTCTCCTTCGCCGATCCCCAAGAATTCTCCAGTCTCTGAAGAGGTAAGTTTTGGTGTCAAAGGTAGGGAACGCACGATCCCCAAAAGAGGGCAAGAATTCGGAAAGGCGCCCCTGCCCCGCCCCACTTCTCCTCGTCACTTCCGGGTCTCTGTGGGGTCGCTTGTTTCTACCAGAATTCTGCCCGAGAACGACCTTTCGACCTTGCATCTTCCCATGTGCTCCCATCTCTCCCCTACTTCCACCACAGTCCTAATTGGAGTAAAGCCTGGGAGCAGACGCATGCGCGCAAGCTCTGTCTCCAGCACCTGTCCCCGCCTCTTCCCCGTGTCCCCTTTCCTCCTCTGGAGGAGCCGCTGGGTGAGCTCGCGCCGCCTTTTCCCGCCCGCGCCTCATTCGAGAAAGCAGAGGAGTGGGTGGGCTCTGTCAGTCCCACATCCTGGGCGGGGCGCGCGTGTCTCGCCACGTCCCTCCTCCCTCCGGCCCCGCCCCAGCTCTACTCTCCTGAACTCAGTCCCGGGTGTGCCAGATGGCTGCTTTTGGAGCTGTCTTGTGCTGAGAAACCTGAAGGGCATTAAGAGGGAAAAGGGCGGTATTACTGAGGCAGGCATGGAGGAAGAATCGGCCAGGGGGTTAGATTGGGATAGTGACGAGACGGTGGTGGAGGGCTCGGTGACTGAGAGCGAGCGGGAGGATGAGGAGCTGCCCCTGAAAAGGTGACGGTCCAGGCGGTGCCCGCCTGCCCTCGTCACCCAAGGGGCCGAGGCTTGCTCTGGGAAAGGCACGAGCGGCCCTCCCGGGGCCCTCGGCGATGTTCGAGGCCCCAGCCGGGCCGTGTAGCGGGCTAGGCGGCCTTCCCGGCTCAGGGGCCAGAAGCGGAGGAGCTGACTCACGTGCAGAGAGGGTGGTCCTTACCTCCTCTAGAGCCCAGTCTCCTCTAGTGGGGGAGGGGGGCGCATAGCAGGATGTCCTGTGGCCTTCGACGTCCCTTCAAAGCAATACTTTATTGAGGAAGGGCGCTTTCTCTGCCGCTAAAGTTGGGGCGTTGAACCCTAGTACAAGACAATCAAAGTTTGCCATCAAAGGATGCTTTTTGCTTCAGGCACTTTACTGAGGGAAGGGGGTTAGGGTTTGGCACGTACAGAGTGCTCATTTAGAGTATCATCGTAGCATTTATATTTCTCTTTAAAGTTTGCAAAGTGCTTTATGAGTATGACCTCATTTTATTCTAAACTTCCCCCACCCCCAAACCCTAAGAGATAGGGGCTGTAATATGTAATGTAATATATTCCCCATTTTACAGATGAAAAAACTGAGGTAGGCAGGGAAGTGAGTTGCCCAAGGTTGCGCAACTAGCTAATGTCTGGGGCCACATAATCCCAAACTAGGAATGGATGGTAAAAGGGCTATACTAACAAAGCCAAACTTTTAGGAAGTGGACAATTTGGGAAATTAGTGGTAGAGAAATGGATATTATCACAACCCAAGATTGAAAAAAAAAAAAAAAAGGAATGAACTCTTATTTACTTACAGAATAAAAATTCTAAGATATTTATCTAAAAATACAGAGTATTATAATTGACAACCTGCCAATAATGAACCTCTCTGAATTCAAACAATCTAGTGTTTTTTTTTTTTTTATGTCTTCTAACGTGCTAGAACCTACCAGATTTTGTGCAATATTCTGCCAGTAACTAGTTCTAAATTACCATGTGTGAGTTCTAGAGTGCTTAGCTTTCCCTAGATGCAACTGTTGTCTGAAAGTAATTATTAGTGGTCAAAAACCTTTTTTATTGCAACTGACTATAGCACAAGAGCACGTAGCATAGCAATGCTCAATAATTATGAATTTTTAGTGTTAGTTTATAGGGTTAAAAAAAAGGCAAAATTCTTTTATCACATGACATCTGACTATTTGCCAATATTGTTCCCTGACATCTGAAAATGTAAGAGATTGAGAGGTGCTGAAAGAAAACATGATTTAACAGATCCTCATTGTAACAGATCATTAGAACAGAGGTTTGCATATATATTTTGCCTAATCATATTTTCTGAAACAGAAGGACATAAAGGAAACATCTGCTACAGTAGATCATTCTAGATTGTAGAGTTAATCTGGTACCCCAGACCTTTATAGAAAGAGATTATACAGTATCCATGTATACAGCTTGCAAAAATCTTCTACAAACCTTGTTTACACATTTAAAGGAAATGAGAAATAGGATAATTTGCAAAATATAAAAAGACTTGGAATTAATAATCAAAATATATCAACTAGGTGAAGTAACCTGAAGGGCAGTGAGGGGGAAGTCAAATTGAAGGATTTTGTACTACTGAAGTAAAATGCTTACTGCAAACAATTTTAGGATTATTACACTAAAAGAGATGGTTTTAGTTACACATTTTCATTAACTCCAATCTTATTATAGTGAGAGAACTATGGTGCTATTGTGATTTTGATGAGATCTAATTTTTTTTAAATTTATTTTTTTCACAAATAAATGGAAATGGTCGTATTCAAATGATGGGTCATATTTTCAAAGGTCCTCTCCATTCCTACCCCTCAAGAAAAATCATCCTTTCTTAATGATGGAATACATAGCTACTAAGTACCATTTCTTTAATCATTGTATCACCCTTTTGCTTCAGTATGGGCTTTAATTCACTTAAAGAAGTAGAAGTAGTGTATTTTAAGTAGCAGGAAATAAAGGACAATTTAAAAAGTGTTATACTGAGAAAATCAGATAGTACAATTTTATGTGTGGATTTTTCCCTTTGTAACACTTTTAAACTTCATAAAAAGTCATCTTAGAAAAATATCTTAGAAAAAATGGTTCACTAGAATATTTTTGAGTTTTTATAAGAAGAAACAAATAGAATAAAAAAACAAGAGGAGAGTTAATAATAAATGGGCTTTGACAAAATATGCACCTAGAGTTTTTAATCCTAAAATTTCCCTCAAAAATGCCTGTGGTGTTAAGAAATATGAAGGAAAAACAAAAAAACAGGAGCACTGTCCTTGTTAGTACTTACACATGCTTTGAAAGAATGCTCTCCTCTCTTCCCCAAAGATAGACGTATTTTGCACACATCTTTCTAAAATCAATAGAATAGAAAGAGATTAAAAAAAAAAGATTATCTTCACTTTCCTGCCTTCCATCTTCTAAATTTCTAATGAGAAGTATATATTTCTGAAAAATGTTTCAGAAATAGAAATATTTACACCAACTTAGCTATGAATTTTGATGATTGTAGATCAAATGAAAAATGTTCATTGGAATAGTAGATTTTGTTTACTATATTGTTTTCTTATGAACCTAAAAAAAGTAGAATAATTTGTGTTAATTGTCTTTTGTGTTAATTGAAAGGTTATTTTTCACTCAAGATACATCTTTTAAATCTGATCCCAGTTTTCAGTCTGATCTCAGAGGAGTTTATGGAGGTAAGAAAGATTCTTTTAGGGGGTAGAACCTTTTTATTCTTATAGGTACTTTAAAAAGTTCATTAATTTGCTATAATTTTAAATAGTTTTCTTACAGGGTTTTGTAATTGACCCAGAGGAAAAGTTTTTCTATTGGTTTTCTATAAGAGCAGATAAGGGCACTCCAGATCAACAGGGTTCTACCTGTTTTTACAGTGGAGAATATTTATAATATACAGTCTCCTTTTCCTCGGCTATTATTAAAGGTCCATGGGAATGCCCTGGATGGGGGAAAAAAAGATTCTATCTTCTCTACTACTTCCTATATTCACTGTGCACTGAAGTTAACTTTAAAAAATACTACAATTCAACTCGCTACAATTGCTACAGTTGAATTTGTTGATTAATGAAATGGGGGAAGAGGGAGACTTCAAAAAGATGCATTTTTCTAGTAGGTGGTTATATTATAGGTAGCTTCCAGGTTAAGTTTTCTGTCTCTGACTTTTGACATCTGGAAGTTTAAAGGGTTGAAGAAACTTTGTTTAAACACTTGTGTCTTTGACTCTCTCTGCTTTCTTGTTTCTTATCTCTCCTCTAAACCCTGTATGATCTTTGATGGGTTATTTAAATATTATGGAATACTGTATAGGCTTCAGCAGAGCAGGGTAGCAGTCCTAAATCTCCCATTTATAAGTTCTGTGATCTTATATACTTCAACATTTATTTGCTATATATGTGAGGTACTAGTCAATGCTGAGGATATGGAAAAAAATTTAGGAAATAATCCCTGCTGTCAAGGAACCTACATTCAATTGGGGGATGCACCATAGGCACATATAAATAAATATAAAATATGTTCAAATTATTCAAAGTAATTTCTTTTTTTTTTTTTTTTTTTTTGCTGAGGCAATTGGGGCTAAGTGACTTGCCCAGGGTCACACAGCTAGGAAGTGTCTGAGACCAGATTTGAACTCAGGTCCTCCTGACTTCAGGGCTGGTGCTCTAACCACTGAGCCACCTAGCTGCCCCTATTCAAAGTAATTTCAAGAGCAAAAGAGTACTAATATTTTTTTTGGGGGGGGGAATGAAGGTGGTGACAGTTGGTTCTTAAGGGAAGATAAAGTTAAGAGGGCAGAAATGAAGGACTACATTCAAAGATGGGGATCTACAGAATTTTATGTAAATAGGAGAGGCTAGCAGACCAGTTTCACTGGAAAATGGAGTATGTATAAAGGGAAATAAAGTAAAATAAGACAGGATGAATGATAGGATTTAACATTGGGATAGGAAGTGGTAATACTGAAGGCATATACTAAGGTTGTGAATATGGGGAACTGAAAGGATGGTTGTATCCACAAAAATAGGGAAGTTTCAAGGAAGGGTGAATTTTAGGGAAGATTTCTATTTTGAACATGTTGAATTTAATGTGTTCAGGAGGAAATTGATAACAACCTTAATTCCATTATTTTTTCAATGGAGTTGAAAATACCTGTCCCATTTACCTTATAAGATTGTTTTGAGCCATTTACCTTATTAAAGCTGTTGTGAGAAGTAAAATGATATATGTAAAAAAGAATTTTATAAAATTTGAATTTTTAATAGTTTCACAGTTAAAGACCAGGATAAAGAACTTTCATAAACCAAGCTGGGTAAACTCCCAGGGTTTCAGACCACTAAATAGATAGTTAGAGCAGGCCATCTCTATTCTCTTTTACAATCTAGCAAGATGCAAAAAAGTACAGTTTACCCCACAGCCTTGATTGCTTATTAGCTATTCAACCCTCAAATAACAACATTATAGAAAAGAGACTTCATTATTTTTAGAAGTTTATTATAAATTGCTTTTTAGTATGTTTTTTTTTCCCTGAGGCAATTGGAGTTAAGTGACTTACCCAGGGTCATACAGCCAGGAAGTGTTAAGTGTTTGAGATTGGATTTCAATTAAGATCCTCCTGACTTCAGGGTTGATACTCTATCCACTGTGCCACCTAGCTGCCCCTGTAGTTTGTTTTTGTTTTTTTAAATAAATTTTGGATCTTGCATGACTAGTTACCTTAGTTAAAATATAATTTTGATAACTATAAGGTCATGGACATAGTCTCTTTGTGAGTATGTTAGCATAGTTCTGTTCTGTGGCCTCTCTTAATCCCAACCAGCTCTCTAAAAAGTACATGGAGTTACTTAAAAAAAAAAGGAATTCTGGGTGGGCGAATGAAGTAATATTGACATGAAAAAATCTATGTCCACAATTGGAAAACCAATTTAAAATATTCATCTCAGTGGTGGTAAATCAATGTTATCTTAAGCATCCTCTCTCTCTATAAAGTGAATTATTGAAGAAATTGCTTTGAAATATCCCTTCCCATAATGATAACATAAAGTTAAATTGAATACTGAGGCCCTTTGTACTAATCTTAGCTCTTGGAGCAGGATTTACCTCCTCCCAGGAAAAAGTGATGCTACTGGGAACTGCAAATTACCACCCTTCCTTTGCCTCCTCTCTTTTTTGGAAGATCTCTGAATAGAAACCCTGACTAATATGGATAATGTGTCTCAATTGCCCTATAGAAAGAAGGGAGATAGACTGACAAGAGCTGCAGTGACTTTCTCAATACCCAAAAGGTTTGATTAGATGGGCTAATGCTAGAAGAAGGAAATGTTAAAAGTTATTAATAAACCAAACCAAATTGTTATTTGAATGGAATTAGAGAGAGCTGAATGTTGAAGAGTAGCAAAGCTGAGGAAGAAAGGGCAAAAAGTACCCAAGATGCTCACTGAAAACTGAGAACAACAAAAGTGACATGAAGTACCTGTGACAACATTGGGGCTACTCTAGCAATTTGAAGACTCTTTTTATGTCTTTGAGGGGTTTAAAATGAGATGAACAATTTCTCATATCCATTTCAGTTCCTAGATTTGAGGGCAAAGGTTATAATATGACAGCTCAGTAAGCATTAGGGAAAGGAAAAGAAGAAAATCCATATACAAGACTTAAATTTCAATGGGATTTATTCAAAGATATTCTGTACAACTGAATGAGTCAAAAGGACTGGAGATGGAAGAGGGGTAATGTAACTCCAAATCTGATCAGGTTGGGGTCGTTGTGCAGAAACTTCCCATGTGACATCTGAAGCTTTCTCTTTTTGCATAGGAAAAGTCCCATCTTTTGGGGAAATAATATATCCCTAGGTTAGGGATAACCCCCCATTTTTGGAGGTTCTAAGGCAATTGTAGATATTTTGAATATTGTAATTGGTTGAAAGTGATGAGTTTCGTAGTATTAGAATATCCCCTTCCCCTGATTTGAAGTAGTCTAAGGAGAGAGATGTGAAGGACCTTTCCTGTTGTTTCAGGTGCTATGGGATTATTTGAGCCAAGATAGAAATTTACCTATGAAAGTAAAATTGGCAAGGTGAGAAAAACCTCTGTGGCTCTTTTTAGGGATGAAAACAAAAGTAAGAAATAAAGCTACATAGAGTTATGGCATAATAGGTAATTGGTTTGCCATGAGTGTTCTTGGGGAGTTCTACCTCTGAATTGCCTTTCCACAGTTAGGATACTTTTAAGTTTTTTCTCAAGTGAGTATTAAAATCCTCCTAATGAGGTTTGTTTATAGATTTTTGGGTTTTTTCTTCTTGAGATTCAAGAAATGAATACTAGTTTAGGTTCTACAAGGAAGGGGAAAATAAACTTCAAATACACAAAAATCCTAACGTGGAGTAATAGACCTTATATATGAATATAGTTATGAATAAATATGTATATGCTTTTATATATTTTGTAATAAGCAATATTAATTCATTTTCATTGCTTAGAGAAAAATGGCAGTTAAAAATTGTAAGAAGCAAATATGTCTTAATATATATAAATATCTTAATATACATTATAAGTTGGGTTCTAGAAACTACCAAATAAACACTATATAAAATGGTTCATGATGGAAGGGAAGAAGAATGTAATTCCCTGTCCCCCACCAACTCAGTGGATATAGTCACAAAACTAGTCATCCACAGTGTAAATGTTATGATGCATTACCAACTTTGATTGAATTTAGAAAGGAACATCTTGATTGGCTAAGAAAACAAATTAACTATACTTTTGTGGGGCTTAACTGTAAAGCCATGAGGAATTCAGGATATTCCAGACTTAGAGCAGTTGTGGAAAGAAATTTGTATGGATGGAGAGGAGAGTTTCTTTTGTTGTATTCTTTTCCCCAAGACACTATGGCATCAAGTAGCTGAGCAAGAGATACTCCCAGCAAATGCAGGATGGGAAAGATTTCAGGCCAAAAGGATTTGCTACATCCAGTGAGAAGTATATGAAGTAGCACTGAGGTAGCACAGCACACATGCCAGACAAATGATAGCTCTTAGCAGAGGCATTTACTAAGGTGCCATACCAAGAACAGTGGAGTAATTAGAAGGGCATTCTTCCCATACCCCTGAGGCAGGAGATGAATGCTGCAAAGAAACAGATCCTGGACAGACATGAATTCAGGCAGCTTCAAAGAATAAGACCTTTCACAAGACTTGTTGTAGAGAAGAGCCAGTTCTAGGAACCGAGCCTGAGGCTTCAAATGAAGAGAGAAAGGAAAAGACTTTCAGATCCCAAAGTACCAGAAACTGATATTTGCCTTTTCCATGCATGTAATCTACAAAATTATTTTGTTGTCATTGTATTTTGAGTTTAATCCCACTTTTCTCAGTATTTTTGTGGAGGAGTACTCCTCAATTTATTGGGAGAATATTTTTATTTTTTTGGCATGCCATCTTAGTAAATGCTTTTGCTAAGAGCTGTGTGTCTTTTGCCATTGTTATTCATTAGAAGAACACTGATAGGGGGATATGAGCTATGGGTTATTCCAAGAACCTGAAGGAGCAGCTACCCTCTTGGGACTCAACCCTAGAGTATATATACAAGTTGGAAGAGTAACCTGGAAGGATACTAATACTAATCATAGTTTAAAAGCCCACTTGGTGGAGGTGATCTCTTGATTTTCTGTGGACTCAGGATCAATTCCTTTCTGTGTTCTTTATTTTATAAATAAAAAATATTCTATATTTAAAGATTTGTCATTCTGAATGCTTCTAAGGGGAACTGGTGACCACTCTTGGGGAAGTATGATACTGAAATTCTTTTTCTATTTGGGTGGGGACAATGAACCTAATAAGTAAGAAATAGAACTCCAAATCAATCTGAGCCCTTTATGCTATGTTATAATTCTGTCTATATTAGATGTATATTTAGAAAGTGTCATGTTAATGAAAGATTATACTAAACCTGTTAGAAGGGAAGGAGAAAATTAAGTATACAGTGACTACTATGTACCAGACATTGTTCTAAGCACATTACAAGTATTTCATTTAATCTTCATAATAACCTGTGAGGTAGGTGCTCTTATTACATTTTTTTTTTACTTTTGAGGAAACTAAAATAGGCTCATATAGCTAGTAAGTGTCTGAGTCTGAATTTGAACTCAGATCTTCCTGACTTCAGGTCCTAGACTTTTATAGACTGGGCTACTTAGCTGCCTCATAAATAGAAAAATAATTTTAGATAAATGTTAAATCCTAGTCTTTATTTTTATTTTATTTTATTTGCCACCAAGTAGCACTCAAATTTTCCCCTATAATCTTTCATATGGAAAAGGTTTATGTTAAAAACTATCATATGAGGCTAACTGGAAGCATAATAATTGATATTGTTTATCTTTATTTCAGTCATAGAGGCATCTTAATTTTTAAAATTCCTTTTGAATGTCTGGGACAGATGACCCATCTTTATATCCCCTATCTTCTATTAATATAATTCTAGAGTTTGACATTCAAAAACATGACTCTTAAGGAAAAAGTCATATAATTGTTTCTAATGTAATTGTTGTTCTAATTTGTTTATTCGTCTCCTCATCTATGCTATGGATACCTATCAGAATAATATTTAATCAAGCTATTAACAAGCATTTATTAAATTCCTACAACATCTGAGATAACTGTTAGGAACTTGAGCTAAAAAGGAAAGGAAAACAATCTCTGTCCTTAAAGGACTTACAAATATATATATATATATATATATATTTATATATATATTTAGTATATGTATGCATGTGATACATTATGTAGATATGATTTTATATATATGAATGTTTTTTTTTTTTGTTGAGAAGCATAGGAGGAATCAGAAAGGCTTAATTTAAAATCTAGGACTTTAACAGAGCTTTGTAGCAAGCTAGGGATTCTGAGAGATGGGGTTGACCTGGGAGTGTGCACTGCAGGCATTGGGAGTAGGGTGGGGAGGGGTAAGTCAATCTGTGCAAAGATTTTGAGATGGAAAATTAAATATTTTGTATGCAAACCAGTAAGAGGGCCAGTTTATTCTAGATGTTAGAGTACTAGAGAAGTAATAATTGATATATAAATAAGGATTTAGAGGTAGGATGAAGATAAATTGTTAAGGGCTTTAAATATCAAAGTTTATATTTGATCCTTGAGGCAATTAGAGAGCTATTGTTGCATCAGCCATTTCTGACTCGTTTCAGGCTTCTCTGACTCCATGACCCCATATGGAGTTTTCTTGACAGAGATGCTAGAATGGTTCGTTATTTATTTCTCCAGCCCGTTTTACAGATGAGGAATTGAGGCAAACAGGGTTAAGTGATTTGTCCAGGATCAGACAGCTAGTATTCTTTTTTCTTTTTTTTATTTAAAGCTTTTTATTTGTATGACATGAATATGGGTAGTTTCCCAACATTGATCTTTACAGAGCTTTCCATTACAAATTTTACCCCCAGTTCCCTCCCCTCCCCTAGATGGCAGGAAGTCCACTACATATTAATGTTGAAATGCTTGAGAGGTTATGCAAGAAAAATCCTATCTACAAGAAAAAAAAAGAATCAGAGAAAGGCAACACAATGCAAGCAAATGTCAATAGAGATCATGAAAATGTTACGTTGTGGTCCATATTTCATATCCCCCTCTCTGGGTGTATATGGTTTTCTTCATTGAACAATTTAAACTGGTTTGAGACAATTCTTTGTTGCAGAGAGCCATGTCCATCAGAATTGATCATCATGTAATACTGTTGTTGCTGTGTATGGTGATCTCCTGGTTCTGCTCGTTTCACTCAGCATCAGTTCATGCAAGTCCCTCCAGGCCTCTCTGAAATCATCCTGCTGGTCATTTCTTACAGAGCAATAATATTCCATAACATTCATATGCCATAATAGCTAGTAAATTTTCGAGGAAGGATTTGAACTCATGAAGATGAGTCTTCCTGATTCCAAGCTTAAGGCACTAATTACCTTGCAACCTAGCTGCCCTTCAAAGAGCTATTGGAGTTAGTAGGAGAATGACATGATCAGACTTTCGATATAGGAAAATCATTTTAGCAGCCATGTGGAGGATGGATTGGAATGGTGAAAAGCTTTATGCAGGGAAACCTACTAGGAGGCTTTTGAAATAGTTAATTTGAAAAGTAATGAGGACTAGATTAGAGCTGAGATAGAGGGAACAGTATGTGAATAGGGAGAGGGGAAGAATGTGAGAAATATTTTTGTAGAGTTAGAAATAACCAGATTTGGTAAATTTTATTGATATATGGACAAATGAGGAGTTGAGAACACTGAGGTTTTGAGGTGCCTGAGAAGACAGTGGTATGGGCCCTGCATCAGAAATAGGGAAGTTTGGAAGGACAATTTTGAAAGGAAAAATGAATTTTATTCTGAATTTACTGAGTTTGACATGTCTATGGGATATTCAGTCTATATCACCCAGGCAGCTCATGTTACAGATTTGAGAGAAACTAGGAATTAGAGAGAAAGTAGCCATAGATAGAATGTTTATAGTGATCTGGTTTGCCAAGTGCTTTAATAATTTGATTCTCACAACACACCTTACAAATAAGGAAAATGTAAGCTGATAAGATTAAGTGAGATAGTATATAGAAAAAAAAGAGGATGACATAGGGTAGAATTTTAGTGTACATCCACAATTAGAGGATTTTATATGGATGATAAACCAGCAAAGAAAATTGAGTAGACAAAAAGATAGGACAAAAATCAGGAGAGAGTAATGTTTCTAGCATCCAGAAAGAAGAAAGTATCTGGGAGAGCTTGATCAACAGTATCTAATGCTAAAGAGTGGTCAAGAAGAATGGGACTTAGAAATAACTATCCACTTTAGTTGTTTAAGAGATCTTGGATAACCTTGGAAAGAATAGTTTCAGTTGTGATGAGGTTGGAAGCCAGATTATACAGGTTTTGGAATGGAGAGGAAATAGAAGTAATGAGTGTAAACAGATCTGTTTCTTTGTTTTTAAAAGTGTTTTCTGAGAAAGTAGGAACAGAAGATAGAGGAAATGATAGCATATAGAGAGGTTGTTTTCTTTTCTTTTGAGATGGGTAAAAGTGGGTCATGTTTGTAGATACCAAAGAAAGAAAGATCTACAAAATAGTATGATATTGAAAATGGAGAAAGAGAATGCTTGTGGAGGCAATGTGCTGGAGAAATTTGGAGGAGAAGAGATTGAGGGTACATGTAAAGAGGTTAGCCTTAGTGAGAAGGGCCAGTTTTGTACAAGAGAAAAGCAAACTGAACAGTAAAAAGGAAGTTAATTTTTTTTTCTGGATATACCCAAGTAGAATAGGATAAGTTTGTATAGAATTAGGGAAGGTAAAGAAAGTATCTATTTTATATTTATATTTTATAGAAAGTATCTAAACATTTATTTTTTAGAGCTAGTTTTGTGTTACAGATAACTGGAGAAATAATGACACATTTATATCCTATTTTATGGACTTACAGAACCCTTCTCACAACAGCTGTGTGAAGTAGGTAATACAAATAATATCCCTGTTTTTCAACTGAGAAAAGCATTTATTAAATTCTATGTGTTAAGCATCATACTTTGTGACAGGGCTACTTTTTTTTTAAAGGCAAGTTAGTCCTGGTCTTCAAGGAATTTACATTCTAACAAGAGTGGACAATACATACAGAAGCGTGGTAACAAGGGAAGAGTATTTTGTTCACAGAAATCAAATGCATAGATGGTAATTGGAGTCATTTAGCAAGTGATTGAAACATTCATTCCAGGAATGGTAGTGCTAATTTGATTATTATTCCTTGAGCTAGATAGAGAAGAAAAAGGGGGACGCACAGTTTGTCCCTGATGAAAAGACAAAATAGTAGTAATAATAATAGTTATAATTTATGTAATGCTTTAATGTTTATAAAATGCTTTATAAATATTATCTAATTTGATCCTCTTAACCTTGAAAGGTAGGTATTATTATTATCCTCATTTTACAGATGAGGAATCTGAGATAGACAGAAATTTGTTCAGTGTCACTTTTTCATGACATACTTTAATTTTATCATATGAATTTTCTCTTTTTCCTTGACCTTACTCTATGCCTTTGTTTCGTACTTGATTTCAAAAGGTTCAACCAGGGTCATTTAAGAGCTCAGCAGATTTCTGACTTTTGATGGAATGCCAACTCTGTACTTGGCTGGATTTACACCTGAAGCTGAACTTCTCATTAGTATACTCTTTTAAATGCATAGAGTACTAGAGAGCAGGATGAAACCCTGGATTTTGAGAGTATGGAAATATTGAAATAAACTATGCTAATGTATTTTTGGAGTTCAAACTAAATCCCCCAAATAGAGCCCTAACACACTATTTCCTCTGAGGAATAAATCATCAAATATTGAAGGACACAGCTCATACACTTTTACTACAACAGAAAGATAAAGTGCTGAGGCTTTGCTTTTGTTTATAGGTCTTCCTAATCATTGGTTAAAATTTGGTCATAGAAAAGTGACAATTAACAAATGGATTACATGACCAACAGGAGGATTTCAGAGAGGATTGGAGAGACTTGCATGAACTGATGCTGAGTGAAATCAGCAGAACCAGGAGAACATTATACACAGCAACAAGACTATACGATGATCAATTTTGATGGACATGGTTCTCTTCAACAATGATGTGATTCAAACCAGTTGTGCTGCGATGAAGATAGTCATATACATCCAGAGAGAGGCCTGTGGGAACTGAGAGTGAACCACAACACAGCATTTTAACGCTTTCTGTGAATATTTCCATGCATTCTGTTTTCCTTCTTAGGTTGTTTTTTTTTCTTCTTCTCTTTCTAGATCTGATGTTTCTTGTGCAGTAAGATAACTGTATAGATATGTATACATGTATTGTATTTGTCATATAATTTATCCTATCTAGCATGTATTAGATTACCTGTCATCTAGGGGCGAGCCAAGATGGCGCCCTGAGGAAAAGCTTTAGAAAAAAAAACTTTTTTTTTGCAAAGGTCAATGTTGAAAAGTCACTCATATGTTTTGCAAATAAAAAGCTTATTAAGATAAAAAAAACAAATGGATTACAAAACAAGTTTTTAAAGTACTTGGGAGATGTGATGAACTGCTTAGATCATGGAAAGTAGGAAACATCCACACTGTTGTAAATGATTTTGTTTGTGTCATTCTAGAAGCATCCTCTCCAGAAATTCATCTTGTGTACAAACTTAAAGAGTATTTACAAGAGCAGATGAATAAGCACATGATAAACCCAGTATGTAGAGCTTTTTTAATTACTATAGATATGTAAGACTGTTGCTGAAATGTCAGATTAATGTTTTGAAACACCAATTGGTATTTTCTTTTATAATGGAAAACAAAGTGAAAGTGCCTTTATTCTTTCTTGTTCTTGTCCCTCTTTCTTTTCTTTTCTTTTATTCAATTTTCTTGCTTCCAGAACCATAAACACCAATCTTTGCATCTTGGACAAGAAACATTTGCCAGGGACGGGGAGGAAGTTGAGATCATTTGGATTGTGACCACTATTTTTAAGGAAGGATGTCCCAAAATACTGGAAAATAGTTTTGGGAGAGCTAGTTTAATTGAGCAAGAAGACTTCATTTGTAACATTTTTTTTTTGTTAACTGAATATTATGCTTAATTTTTTCAAAGCTAACCGAAAGTTCTATCATTGCCCTCATGTCTTGGGGCCAAGCCTTGGTCACCTTACCCTAAAGTTATGGCTTTTCTTGTCCCTCTATTCTTTTTCATTCCATTTTCTATGATTACTTTGTGAAAACTCATTGTTCTTGCTATCACTTTGAAAAGACTTGATATAGAATAAGATTCCTATCTTTGTTGGAAGTGATATTAGATAATCATGATTTTTATTCTTATACCCTCTCAGGGTCAGAACTGGCCTATTCTGTATGCAAAGCATATGTTAGATTATGTTTTGAGGAGTGTCAAAACTTCCTTTCTAAAATTTCCTCTAAAGAGGAAGGAAATAAGCACTTAAGTACCTACTAGGTGCCAGGAATTGTGCTGTCTTTAGTAGTACTCTGAAAATGTAACTATCTCCAATCTTTAAATAAGATTTTAAATCAATAATTTTAAATCAATAAGCATGATTTTATCCAAAGGTTAGCATACCAGTCTTCTTCCTGAGAGGTGGGTGTCTGGACAGGTAAGTTTTGATTTGGGGGCATAAAATAGTTCTTAGAAAAGGGAACAAGAAAGTATATATGTTTACATATTTGTTTACTAACTAGAATCCTTCTATATTTGGTTATATATCACTTATGTTGAAAATTGTAAGTGAATATTATACTCACACTGTACAATGAATATCATTGTTGAAAAACATTTACCATGTGAAAATGGAATTTTAGACATTTGGATTTGAAATACTAGCTTCCAATAAAAAAGTGGACAAATTAGAAGGGCTTTTTAAAAGAAATACTCTAAAATCACATTTGTTCCTATAATCCTATAATTAACAAATAGGTTTCTAAATAAATTCTTCTATAACATTAAGAACAAATGTGGACATTTTACGAAGAATATTCTTGTCTATGGAAAAAGAGAAAAAGGAGGCTAGTGGCAGGAGTTATATCTCCTAGTTTGTATTTACATTATCTTTTGTATTTTCTCTGTGGAGATAAGGATCTTGTGAGTAATTATGGCTCAACAAAGTAATCGATTTCTAGCAAGTGGGAAATGCCTATAAGATGACTGAAATGGGATATTGTAAGACTGCAACACATTGTCTTATATGACCTCTGAGCTTTCTGGTAACTTTTTATGAACATGTCTTGTCAGAGGTCTTTTCCTGACAATCCTTTTTTGGCTGTAAAAGTCTGACAAAGACTTCTCCAGAAGCAACGTAATATTATGGAAAGAGGAGATAACTGGGAGAACTTCAAATTTGATGGCAAACTTATGAATAGGATGGATACTCAAAGCCAAAATGACTGTTAAAATAAAATGATGTCCTTTACTTGCTTGCCCTTTTCTTTCCTAACCTCCAAGAATGACTCAGTTCAGAAACCAAGTAAGAGTAACACAAAAATGGCTTAAAAATAAAATCTCAAGTATTTTTTTTAATTTGATATACATTCATTAAACAAATAAAACTACCATTTCTTTCAGCTCTCTGAAGGGGGAAGTGAAACTGAATTGTCTCAAGCTCTAACACAGTAAGTAGAAAAAGTCCCTGTTCAATTACTATGGCATTTCAGTCGATTTATGATCTCATTTATATTGGACACTTCTGTGATTAAATGAATAAAAAAAAATTTATATGTTTACTACATACCAAGCACTATATTAAACCTTGGGGTTACAACCGTCTTGAGTCAGAGCATTTGGTTTCAGATACTGTCCTTGATCCTTACATGGTACATGGATAATATTGGGGAAGTCATAATGTTCCTGGACCTCAGTTTTCTTATCAGTAAAATGGAGAGTGGGGATGGTGAGGTGGACTAGATAGCTTCTGAGGTATCTTCTTTATATTTTTCATTGTCATTATTGCATTTCATTATAATCATATATCACAAGTTTGGCCATTTTCCAGCTGTTGAACACTTAAATTTTTTCAATTTTTCACAATGAGAAATAATAATCCAATAATATCTTTGAGCAAGTAACTTTAAATATTTTGGCAATGCTTTTAGGGCATATTGCCAATGGAATAATTGGGTCAAAGGCTATGATTGGTTTTGTACTGCCAGGTTGCCACCCCTTCCCCCAAACCACAAATTTGCTTTGCTACAAAACTATGAGTGTTCCTCTCCTTTGTATGCTTTGAATATAAAATGAAGAAAAAGTTAATGGAATTTAAGGAATATAAACTTCACACTACTATTGGATATTAGGAAAGTAAGGTGAAAGACTACAATGATTTCTTTTATTCTGCCAATGGTCACAGATTTTATGTTGTGACTTTTTAGGCTTGTCAAAAAAAGGCATTACAGTATATTTTTACTATCAGTCTACCTTTATATAAAATATTAACATGAATATTAATAAAACCAATATTCTTTCCTCTTTATCACCATTTTTACTTACTACTTACTATTATTGTCAGTGAAAGGACAGTATTCTGTATCAAGACTCTTTTAAAGCATCATTTCTTTACATAGAAAAAATGTGTTTTTTGTTACTATTTCTTAGTAATGTTAAGATCTTAGTTTAATAAATATAGAGCTGGAAGGAATCTTAGCCATCATTTGGTTTGACTAATTCCTTCATTTTGTAGATAAGAAAATTGAAGTCCAGAGATTTATAATGACTTGTTCAAGGTCACATGGTAAGTAGCAGAGACAGGATTCAGATTCAGTTCCTTAGGACTTCAAATATAGCAGAGTTTGAAGGATGCCTGGTACAAAATGCCAGGGCAGCTGAAGAATGAGTACTGCATCTGGAGTCAATGAGATCTGAATTCAAATCCTGACTCAAATCCTAGCAGTGTGACCCTGGGTAAGCCATTTTAATTCTTAGCCTCAGTTTCCTCATCTGTATAATGATGATAAGAACAACAGCCTCAGTTGATTATTGGAAGGATCAAATGAGATAACAAATGTAAGATGTCTTGTATTCCCCAGAGCTTTATACAAATGCTATCTATTTTAATAAAGATCAAAAGGCAACTTGATTGCTTCTAAATTATATATTAGGTTTTCAACCAGAACAATATACTATTTTATTCTCTTAACTCTCAATTTTCCAGAAATAGATGATCCAAATTGTAGATTGACTTAATCACTTATTTTTTTTATTTCCTTTTTCTTCTGGTTTCTATTTCATATCTTATTATTCCCTTATTATTAAAGTAAACTTTTGTGTCACCAGTAACTTTTCCATATACTCAGCTTTCGGTAGCCCTAATGATCTTGACCATGGGAGAGATAATCAAATTGGCAATTCAGAATAAAGGGTAGGTAGGTGGGAGAAGATATCTCGTCAAGAAAAAAGAAAGAACAACCTAAAAGCCATAGGGTCTAGATGATCTGATTTTGCTTGTTTACACTATCCTTAAATATTTGTTTGATATTCTTCTCCACTTTGACAATCACTTAAAATGGAAATGGAAATAAGTTGAAGTAATAGAGTGAATAGTAGAGCTCAATAATTCTTTAAATGGAAAATTCTCTTGATATCATATTGGAATAACCACTGTTACTATCCATTGTCTTTTAGGAATGAAATGGATTACCCACTCTTCATTGAAGAAGGCCCCCAAGATGATCAGGTGCGGGACTCTGAATGGAAGAATGAACACAATTACTCTGCAGGTAAGTTGTTCACCAGAATTTTGACTTTGTCTAAATATACAACTGTAGCATGGTTTATTTTGCCATCCTTTATGGAAGGATAACTTGAGGAATCCATCAACAAGCTTTTATAAGATGCCTAGCATGCTGCAGGCATTGAACTAAGTATAGAAGACATAAATAACTAACTTCTCTAACTTCCCTAACCTCTCCATGCCCTTCAAAGAAGTTCTTGTCCTCAAAGAACTTGTATTTTATAACAGTATATTGAGGTATATGGGATATATGAGAGTATATAGTATACATTATGTAAAACTTGAACTGACCTTTTTTCCCTTCAGCTTTTGTCCTTGACAATAATTTCAGAATACTTTTGAGGTAGCAAGCAAGCATTAGCCATAATATTTTTCATGCAGTCAGGCAAAAATATTTATTGAGTACTCATTCATTATGTCTAAGATACCATGGGAGTAGAGGGAAGGAGATAATATATAAATGATAATAATAACAATGATAAGAATAAGCTATGATCCTTTTCTCAAGAATCTATTTCTCTGCATAACTCTGATTCTTCTCCCTGTCAACGTTAGAAGAGTAATAGAATTCCCCCTTCCAGGTCTCAAATCTTTCAATTTCAGCGGCCCTCTCCAGCTGATCCAGTGATATCTGCTGCTATTGGAACACTACTGGCAACATCATCACTGTACTTTTAAAGCTAAAAGCATGTTCTGTTCCCTATTTCATACATGTCAGGGGTATCATTGTGGTGCTCTGCTATCCTGAACCTATGTGACTAGAGGGAACCACAAAATTTTGAAATATGCTCCAGGGCATATCAGTCAACAAGTATTATTAAACTCTTACTCTGTGCCAAGCACTGTGCTAAGAACATGAAGAAAGAAATGAAATAGTGTCTGCCCTTAAGGAGCTTATAGTTTCTCAGAAGAGATAAGATGGACACATATGAGCTCATATGAAATAAATGAGGTAATTTCAGAGAATAAGCTCTAATCGGGATGGGACCATAAAAAAGCATCATGTATATGCTTGACATTTGAGCTGAGCTTTGATGAAAACTTCGATTTCTGAGAAATACAGCTAAGAGTAGAGGGCATCCTGGGCATAGAAAACACACTTTGCAAAGATATAGAAATGGGAAATACAAAAGCAAATGTAAAGAACAGGAAGGCCAGTTTGATTGGACCAGAGTTTGTGACGCAGGACACCTTTTTTGCTCCTTTCAACCAGACAGATTGCATTTCCTCTTAGAATGGGGGGGGGTGTTAAAGTCACATGGAGACATATTTTATCTGTTGATTTGTTGATTTCCAAAGCTTATTCCTCTTCAGATCTGTACCTCATTACACACTCAGAGGTGAGATCATTCCTGTTTTAGGATACAGACCATTAGTATAGGGAACTCCTGAAGAGAAAACACCCGTACTGACAGATCAGCACCTGCAACTTATAGTCTGAGAGATTTCTCTAGGTCCCAGGTCATCCAGCCAGTCTGTATCAGAGGCGAGACTTGAACCTAGTCGTCCTGATTTCAAAACTTGGCTTTCTATGCATGATTCCATACTGCTAGATTGAACCATTATATTTAGTGATTGCATTTGGCATATGTTTATAATAAATTAGTTAAATTGACTAATTTTTTAAAATTAAATTTTAAATAGTTTTAAGTACATTTAAAAAATTAAGATACTGACAGTTTTATTTTAAATGACTATATTTGACTCTTCTGAATTATATCACAAGTATAATATTCTTATATGTACTCCATCTTAAGTGATGGAAAATGTACATGCCTTTTTTACAAGAATCTTGGCAAAGAACAACCTTCACTAAAATACTACTCCAAAGTGTCATTGTGATGTGGGGGTATCTCTAAGATCTCAAAGGCAATATCAACAGGGGCATGAATTCTGGAAACTCTTTACCACTTTGGAAATGCTTCAGGTATGGGCCTACTGACAGATTGGGTATCTGCCCTCTGAGGCCAGTATAGCTACAGAGAGGCTAGGCAGCTAGGTAATGAATGCTATCATTTACAGAAATTCAGGAAAGCATTAATTAAGGCTTAGAGTGAGGTCATAAGCTGCATTAGTAGAGGGAGTGCTGAATCCTGAATCCTCAAAGAATCTGAGGACAGCATGCATCCTTTAAATTTTGAATAAAGTAAAGCTTAAAAACAGCATTCAAATATTATTTTTCTTTATTTTCTTCATAGTACCTTAATGAGTTTTTCTTACCTATAAATTGAAATTTCTTATAAAATTGTTTTTAGCATATAAAACATTTAAGTCTAAAGTATAAATTATTAACATAATTATTTTGGTGGTAGTTATTAGAGAGAATCAGGGCAGAAGGTAAGTACCTTTGAGGGCTTTCTTTTTAACCATTTAGAGAAGATGAGAAGAGAATAAGAGCAGAACTAATGAGTATTTGATTCAAAACTGGTGTTCAGAACCATACCATCCATAAACTCAGAATATTATAGTGGGAGGGAGCTTGGATATCATGATATAGAGGAAAAAACATTGGACTTCGATTTAGGAAGACCTGTATTTGAATCTCACTTTCTAGCTTTGTATCCCTCAACAAGATACATTACTTCTTTAAGGATGTTTTCTTGTTTGTAAAATGGGAGTAAAAATATCTTTAGCATTTTTTTCTTGTTTGTAAAATAGGAATAATAATATCTTTAGTATTATTACCTCACAGGCTTATTTTGAGGGTCAAATGAAATAATGTATATAAAATATTTTGCAAATTTTAAGGCATTATATAAATATCCACTATTAGCATCTGGCCCAGCTTCTTCATTTTATAGGTAGAGCAACCCAAAGGTAAAATTCACAGATATATAAAATAACCCAACAAGAGATAGGACATTTATCAAATTTTTAAAGAAGTATTTCTCATATGAACATTAAATATTCAATGTCTGGGGTTTTTGTTGTTGTTGTTATTTTAATGAATCAGATTGCAGTTAGTACTGTCCTTAAACACATACACTACTTAAGCAAGATTTATAAGTGAATGCTCCCCATAGCTTGTCATTCCTTATGTGTCTTGAAGGAAGAGATGAGTACAGGAATGACATAATTAGATCTACACTGGAGAAAAGTCACTTTGGCAGCAATGTTAAGGATGGATTAAAATGAAGAGAGACTTGAGGCAGGGAGATCTGTTAAGAGGCCGTGAAATAATTTGATTGATGGATGATGGACTAAAATAGTGGCTGTGTGAGTAGGGAGGGGGAGGAGGATGTAAGAGATATTGTAAAAGTATAAATATGTGGGATGAGGGAGGGTGAGGAGTTGAGAATAACGCCTACTTTATAAAATCTAGAAGATCTGGAAGAAAGGTGGTGCCTTCAACAGAAAAAAACAAGAAAAAGGATAAATTGGAAGGAGGGAGGGGGAAATAATGATACTAGTTTTGGACATGTTTGAGTTCAAGATATTTCCCGCACACCCAGTTTGAAATGTTTGATAAGCAGTTGGCGATGTGGGGCTGAAACTCTTCAGAATCTAGGGATAGTTATATAAATATGTGAATCATTGGCACAGAGATGACAGTTCAACTGATGATCTTAAATGCTTGTTGAGCTTATGAGAATGCAAAGGAGAAAAAAGAGACTAGGGTGGAGCCTTGGAGGGTACCTGCAGTTAAGGGTAAAATTTGGATCATGAGCTTACAAAATAGACTCAGAAGGAGTATATGGATAGGAAAGAGGAAAAAGCAGGAGATGGTAATATCATGAAAGACCAGAGAGGACAGAATAAATATTAAATTAGAGAGGGTTGTAAATAGTGTCAAATACAGTAGATTCTGTGAGAAAGATGAGGATTGAAAAAAGACCATAAGATTTAGCAATTCAGCTCATTAGTAACTTTGTAAACAACACTTTCAGTTGCATGTTGAAAATGGAAATCAGATTGCAAAGAGTTGAATGTGTGAGAGGGAAGGACCTAGACGTAGTAAGCATAGACAGTTTTTCCTTGGAGTTCAACTAAAAAAAGAAAAAGATTTAAGACAATAGTAGCTTGAAGGGATAGTATAGTTTAATGAATATTTTTTAAGGATAGAAATTTTGGAACATGTTTTAAGGCAGTAAGGAAGAAAATGGTAAGTAGGGAGAGATTTAATATTAGGGAGGAAGAGGGAAAGTTTGAGTTTGCAATTTGCTGAAATAGACATGAAAGGATGAGATCAAGGGCACATGTAAAAGAGAGGGTCTTAACAAGAAGGGTCTCTTCATTGTCATAGACCTGAGGATGATGTCAGAGGGTTAGAAATGAAGAAAATAAGAATTACATGTCATATAGCCTATATTTTCTTAGCAAAGAAGGCTGGGCAAAATCCTCAATTAAAAAAAAGAGGGAGTAGAGGGCAATGTGGCACTTTTGTGGAGAAAATGAGCAAAAGCTTTTGTAGGGGGTGATATAAGCAATCAATGAAAAATAAAATAATTGCCATGTTAAAGTAAGGGCCCAACTGAAAATAAATAACAAAAACTTTCCAATTATAGGTATTCAGCATAGTTGTATGAGTGTTTCTAGCTCTGTTTGGCAACACTTGAGTAGGAACAAAAGAAATTGATGATGGGAATCTAGAGCTGAGGTTTTGCAAAGAAAGAGTGGTAGTGGGAAAAGGGTAAAAGATTCAAAAGTAGAGAATAGTATAGAGAATAATACTGGCTAACTATAGGGTCAGAACTGGAGGAGGAGGTGGGATGTGAAGTCAGAACAGGGGTAATGGCATGAGAAAGTACAGAAAGAAGAATTACAGGTTTAGATAAAGCTGAATAATGAATTTAGGAAGAATAAGGTAGAATAATAATGGCTTATGATCAGATAAATATCAGAATTTTTTATTAGAAAAGTAGAACATTTCTGAGTAATGGTGAGACCCATTATATGACTTATCCCTACATGTGTCATTGAACTGGAATAAAGGGGTAGGTTATAGAACTAAAGGAGACTGAAGAATTGGAAAGTGAGGAAGTTTAAAAGTACATCAGCATGGATATTGACATCCCCTGATTGGGAAAAGAAGAAGACAGATTATTGGTGAAGTTCTGAATTCTTTGAGAAAGAAGGAAGAATCACTGGGGTTTTATATATAATGACCTCTGTTTGATGGTGGTACCACTACTACCCTCTATCTCCTTTTCTTATCCTGCTTTCTACCTTTTGGTGACTATTTCCTATAGTTAGAGTAGATCCTAGGGTAATCTACATTCTATTTCTTTCTACCTGTCCTTCCAGTTTTCACTTGTTGAACTTTCCCCTTCCTTCAAGGTCCAACTCAGATCTGACTTCCTCCATTGGCTTTCCTTGGTTTCACCTTGCCCTCCCCCCAAAACTGAAAGTGATATAAGGATATCACTTTTCCTTGTATCATAATTACTGTTTACTTCTTTTTTCTCTTTTATATTTTAAGCATTTTGAAAGTGGAGTCACTGTCAAAGCTGTCTTTGTATTCCAACACAGTGCCTTGCACTTAGGTGGCCCTTAATTCATGTTTATTAAATTGAAAATACTCATCACATATTTGCTTGATGGTGGTGGGAATTCAGAGATGTGGAAAAGTAGAAAATGTCATCCTTAAGTTCCATAACTTAGCTATAACATGTATGAATTTTTACTATATAATATCCTTGAAAGTGAACATGTCTGGGAACAAAGTAGAGGCAACACCAGAGAATATATATGTTCCCATGTCCTTGTGGACATGCAACTAAATTCTCTTTGTCATTCTATAGAATACTGCTTGTGCAAGCTCTGTTACTGACTGCCAACTGAACTGGAAATTTATTAAATCCATAGTGAAGGAGAAACTGGAATTGAATAAATAGGGGAAGATTATTTTTGTTTCATGTGATGAAATTAGGATAGTGTCAGGCCAAGTTTAGGATAATTTAAACAAAATTAATATTTTTCTCTGATTTTCTCTCCCTTAAGTTTTTATAGTTGTGAATATCTTTTTTTTATTTCTTCCTTCTTTCTTTCCCTTTCTTCCCTTTCCTTCTCTCTTTCCCTTCCTTCCTTCCTTCCTTCCTTCCTTCCTTCCTTCCTTCCTTCCTTCCCTTCCCCCCTTCCCTCTCTCCCTCCCTTTTTTCCTTCCTTCATTCCTTCCTTTTCTTCCCTTCCATTCTCTCTTTTTTTACTTATTAATGAATTTATTAATTTTTTTCCAATTCAATAGTCCCTCTGTTGTCTCTGTCTTTGTCTCTGTCTCTCTCTCTTCCTACAAAGGTTTTAGGGACAGAAATGGAATGGTAGGGAATAAAGTTTTAACATAAGGACAAAACTACATGTGCTTTCATAAAGTTTTATTTTTCTCCCAACTGTTGTTATTATTATAGAATCTGATGTGGAAGATCTTGGATTTCTACAAAAGCCAGAAAAGGTTAGTTTGCATGTATATCTTAGGCTATGTATGTATGGTACAGATTTAGGGAGCTAAAAAAGAGCATTTATTATTTGGTCATGGCTCTTATTTAACAAATTTGAATCAGTTTCTTATATATATTAGAAATGAAACCTTAATCATAGAGGCTTGCAGTAAAGATTTTTAAAAATTGTTTCCCTTTTAATCTTAGATGTGTTGGTTTTATTTGTTCACAAATTTTTGAGTTATATGTAATCAGTATTGTCCACTTTATCCTTTCTGTTCCTTGTTTGTTCATGAACTCTTCCCTTCTAATATATAAAAGATAATTTCTTTTTTGCTTCTCTCATTTGCTTATTATATGACCTTTGGAGCTTATTTCATTATTATGGAGCTAGGGCTAATTCCTGCCATTTTTTCTAGTTATCTCAGCAGTATCTTATGAAATTTGTTTTGATTGACTATATTTGTTACAAGGACTTTATTTTCCTTTTTATTTTCAATAGGGGAAGGAGTGAAAAGGAACAAAAATGGATACTTTTTTAATAAAAAAAATAAAGAGGACTTTGATAAGTAGAATCTAGTATATTCTTTGTTTTTAGGTAATATCATATGAAATTATCCTAAAGAAGATAATTCATCCTTTTTAAAATGGCTTCTAGAAATCTGGCCTCAGACACTTAATACTTCCTAGCTGTGTGACCCTGGAGAAGTCACTTAACTCCAATTACCTCAGCAAAATAAAAATAATAATAAAAATAAAATGGCTTTTAGAGATGTTAGTTGTAATTAAATCTGTAATTATACTCCCTTACAGTCTTATGAGGAAATTTTTCCTTACCATGTAACTTGGTCCATTGAAAAGATAAATTATTTAACATCCTAGTACCAACATATTTCCTATTTTATTTCTCTCTACTCCCCTGCCAGCATTCTCTGTTTCTGTCGAACTTCCCTATTTGCCCTCCCACAAGACTTTTAGCTCTTGCCATTCCTCTGTTTAGGCTATTGTGTTTTTCTTCCTGCTAATCCAAACCCATTGGATCCTTTAAGGCCCAGCTCTAATCTTTTTCTCCTTCAAGTCTCTTGAAACTACTCATAGCTACTCCATGGTGTCTGATCTGCATTTCATTCTGTAGATCACTGTCCTTGCCATTCATCTGGCAGTAAATCATATATTACTTTGTTGACATTCTTTATATTTTTACATTTATTGTTATTTAATTTTTGTATTGTTATGAACCTGTTCATGTGTTTCATGTCCTTTTTTTCCCAAGTAGATTATGGACTCTTTATATCCACCGTGCCTGGCATAATGCTTTGTCTAGATTAAGACCTTCAATAAAACATATAAGTATAACTTCTTTTTTGGAATATCCTTGAAAGTCTGTAGTGTATTCTTTTGATATTCCCCTTGGTAGCAAATCATAGTTTGAGACAGTTTTAATTTTAGGAAATAATCCAAAGTAATTTAGTACCAAGCCTTATGCAGAAGGACAAAGTGAATATTATCATTTGGGGAACAAAATGAGACATGAACACAAAATTAAGGTGGGGAAGTGCTAAATTGTATGGAGCAGACTATAAGTAAAATAGGATTTGAGAGAAGAAAGCTCTCTATGTGGGTTAGAATGATTCCACTCAGAGAGAACCCTCTAAAAAGAAGGCTTCGTGAAGAAAATTAGAGGAGCTTGCTTTTTTTTTCTTCCCTGAGGCAATTGGGGTTAAGTGACTTGCCCAGAGTCACACAGCTGGAAGTGTTAAGTGCCTGAGGTCAAATCTTTCTGGCTTCATACTAATTTACACTTCAGTTCTTTGAATACATATAGGAAATATGTAATCTTTTTTTTCTTTTTATTAAAACTTTATTTGCAAAACATATCTATGGGTAATTCTTCAACATTAACCCTTACAAAGCTTTCTGTTACAAATTTTTCCCCCCTACTCCCCACCCCTCCCCTAGATGGCAGGAAATCCATTACATGTTAATTATGTTAAAATACTTGACAAATCGAATATATGTATACATATTTCCATACTTACCATTGTTGTGCAAGAAAAATTGTTATCTACAAGAAAAAAAAAGGAAACGCAATGCAAGCAAACATCAATAGAGAGCATGAAAATGCCATGTTGTGGTCCACATTTCATATCCCTCTCTCAGGGTATATATGGCTTTCTTCACCGAACAATTTGAACTGGTTTGAAACATTTCATTGTTGAAGAGAGCCATGTCCATCAGAATTGAGCATCATATAGTATTGTTGTTGCCGTGTATAATGATCTCTTGGTTCTGCTCATTTCACTCAGCATCAGTCCATGTAAGTCTGTCTCTCCAGGTCTCTCTGAAATCATCTTGCTGGTCGTTTCTCACCAAACAATAATATTCCATAACATTCATATAACATAATTTGTTCAGCTATTCTCCAACTGATGGGCATCCACTCAGTTTCCAGTTTCTAGCCACTACAAAAAGGGCTGCCACAAACATTCTTGCACATGTGGGGCCCTTTCCTTCCTTTATGAGGAAATATGTAATCTTTTTATAATAAGCTTAAGGCTGTCTACTTTTCCCCCACTGAAAGTGATGGAGTATGAGGATGGGATGAAGAACCAATGGATTTATATTTTTCCTATTACATCAAAGTAGCAAATATCTCTTGAGATGCTACTGTGATAAGATGCACTTATCAGTTGAGAAGGCCACAGAAAGGTGTACTCATTCTTTATTATTGTTTAAACATTTTTTTGAAATCCTATTTTGGAATAGCCTTGCAAGCCTACAACAGACTCTCTTGAATATTCTCAATGGTGTTAATTATCGATGATTTGAGACTAGATTTGGATTTTTAGAAAAAAGCCCAAAGTCATTCAAATCTTGTGCATTAGGTCAGACTATGAAAATTTTTGTTCTATAATGATCAGATTGTATATGATAAACTGTCTCTACAGGAAGGTTAAAAAAGGGAGATCCAAAAAATGTTTTGAACAACTAGCAGTATTTGTTCTTGTCTCCCAGGTGACTACTTTGAATGTTTAAATTTATCCGAATATTTACATTAGTGTAACTCTAGCTTCAGTAGCCTCTCCTACTAAGATTAAAGAAACTGCTAACTATTAAAGACTTTACTAAAGCTGCTATTACAGGAGAACTATAGAATACTAGATTATGAAAAGGGACCATAGAGACCATCTAATCCAGTCCTCCCATTTTTTGATTGAGCTAAAATGGAGGATCAAGAGATGGACCAGAGAAAGTATTTAGGAACTTGACCAAGGTCACAAAAGTAATTAGTGGCAGACCTGAAAACTCAAATGTTCTTTCTATTACATCTTCTGATTATAAATGTAAAATATCATTTGCTTATCATTAACTCTTTGTTTATTCTTTTTTCATTGAATCTTTTCCTTTATGCCTATTTTACTGAGCATTTCCAGATGAGAAGTATGGAGAGAAGAAAAGGGATAAGTTTTGGATTTAAAAAACCCAGACTTTATTGAGGGAGTATAAAGTGTTGATTTTATGAATTGTCCTGTCTTACCAGTGTTAAGATATGCAATATAAATGGAAAAGTAAATTGTCAAGATTGTGTGTGTATGTGTGTATGTAAGTGGGATGAGCTGTATTTTTTTTCTAATATTTACCTTCAAAATTTGAATAATGGTCAGATTGTCATAGACTTCTTTTGCATGCACTTTAATATTGAAATTTCTCTTTGGAATTTATAGGAATTAAGTGATGGAGTTGATTCTCCTGAAACTAGCCTACTCTCTGCTGCTGTTATTACAAGTTATGATACAGTAGAAGTAAAGAAAAAATCATCAGAGAAGCTGGAGGAATCCAGCATGTTATCAGAGTTTCTAAAGGAAGTTGCTTTGCCTTCAAGAGAAATCAGGGAAGATAATTCCTGTGAAATGTTGGTACCCACCATAGAAGATACTTCAGGATTTTCAGAAAGTATTCTGGGTGAATACCCGTTTATGGTGAATGAACTTGAAACTAAAGAGCTGTTAAAACCATTGAGTGATTTGGGTAGTCCCAAATCAATGTCACCTTTAGATTATTTGCTGATTTGTCAGGAAGATGGTTTGACAGAAGACATGCAAGAAAATGAGAAAAATGCTGCATTACCAGCTGAGCTGCTGACAGCCCTGAACACATTGTCAGAATCTATGGTTGAATCCATCTGTCAAAGAGTGGAAAGAGGCAGTAGGCCCTGTGCTGAGGATGAGTGCTTAGAAACAGAACCCAACATTTCTCAGACAGATGATGATTGTACACAAATAGTGGGAATGAATTTTGAATTTCAACATTCTGTTCAGCCTTTTGGACAAGGTTCCAAATTAACTGAGCCTTTGTTCAAGGATATTACAATGCAGCAAGTAAGTACAAGTTTTAGTCCTTGAATTTTACCTTTTATAGAAGTTAAAGCAGCAAACTCTTTATTGAGTGGTGACATTAAGCTAAATTAAATTAAAATCTTACACACTAATTATCAGCAGTCCTATAGGGAAATTGTTAATACATCCTCATTGAAACAAAGATGCTTGTTAAAAGCTTTCCCAGCCAAAGGTCTTTCTTCACTGACCATAAATGAGCTTGACCTAGGGAAAAATTGAGGAAGAAAATAAATGAATAGTTTCCTTCTCAATATGTCTGTGAAGACTTATTGCTCACTTTTACCTGGATAGGAATAGGAGAATTTATGATCAGGATTTTCTTCTGTGAGCTTGGAAAGACATCAATTATGTGTCTTTTGGGATGTGGATGTGGAGTAGAGATAAATTAGCTTGCACCATCTCTGGGAAACAGGTTTACCAGGAAGTAATAGTTATTGTTCACTTCCCCATAGAGTTAATGGGTTCAAGATTGGTTTAGATGACATGATGACAGAACTATAATGGATAACAGGAAAAAACATGGCATGGTAGTGAGAAACTGGATTTGAGATTAGGAGATGTGGGTTTGAATCCCAGCTTCATAACTTATCACCTGTATAACATCAGGCAAATCATTGAACTTCCTTGACCCCAGAGTCCTCATGTATAAAATGATGAGGACTTTGAACTAGAAGGCCTCTGAAGCCCTTTCCAGGTTTAAGTATGATTATAAGTTGTATAATGCTGTGATTTACTGTTGAGGAGACACAGATCACATTTTAGAATCAGGACCAGGAGATTATCCACTCTTATCTAAAAAAAGTGTCTCTTATATGAGAGTATTTCTCATATAAAGCAGCTCATGATGCTATTGTGAGAATTAAAATCTAGGGATGTATGAATTTTGATCTGACACATCATAGGAGCAGTTTTCAAACTTTTTGATTTCAGGATATGCTTACATTCTTTAAAAGTGAGAACTCTAAAGAGCTTCTGTTTATGTGGGTTAGAGCTACATAGTTATTTAACATATTAGAAAATGACATAAAATTTAAAAAATTCAGTTCATTTAAAATTATAATAAATTCATTGTATGTTACAATATGGCTTAGTGTTATGAAAATGGTTTTTACCTAGAAAACTCCGTAAAAGTGTTGCAAGGATGCTTTATGAATCCTCTGACTATACTTTGATAATCTGTATTATAACATTTAATATAGTCTACTTATGTGTCTCTAGGTGAAACAGTTCTCTATTTGCTCTTTTTTTAATGCAGTATAACATTAAAGGAATGTAGTGTGAACCTACTTTCACTAATTCATTTCTTTTGAAAATCAAGACCGCTGCTAAGATTATCTTACTTTAAGCTTTTTTTCTGAAAATTTTTAATGTATTTCATGTATTGATACAATGTTTTCCAACGCATTTGCATTTTTAAGTACATCTATATACATACTTTTGCCTTGTAAAGAACATGTTACTTTTATTCTTAATAGGGAAACACAAATCAAACATTTTCTTTCAGGATTTTAAAAAAGATTTTTCAGAATTATATATGTCTCTGACTCTTTTTGCTTTTAGGATAAAGAATATCCAAGTTCATTTGGACAGGAAAACTTAGCACATCAAAATGTTGCCTGCTTTGATGCACTTAGTAAAGAGGGGAATTTAAATACCATGGAAAATAATACAGAAACTTCATGCATGTTAAGGAGATCAGCTAGACTGAAAACAGTAAGAGCAGGAACTACCTCTAAGAACATAGATGAGGCATATAAAGTACCGGAAGAGATTCTACAGAAAACAGATAGTACACTTCCAATTGAATATTTCAGGTATGCTGTCAAATTATCGTTTTTTTGGGTGTTTTGTTGTTTTCATTTTTTTCCTTAGGCATTAGACCAGCCTTGCAGATAACTGTCCTTGAGGAGGATGACAGTTTTTGGTGGATCTGAAATACAGTAACAACATTATTTTACTTACGGTGGGGGGGAGGGAGAATTAGAGGGGGAAAAAAGAGGAGAGAGAGAGAGAGAGAGAGAGAGAGAGAGAGAGAGAGAGAGAGAGAGAGAGAGAGAGAGAGAGAGAGAGAGAGAGAGAGAAGGAGGAAAGGAGAGGGAAAGGGAGAGGGAGGGAGAGGGACAGGAAGAGGGAGAGAGACAGGAAGAGGGAGAGAGAGAATGGTGGACCTCAGAACCAGAAAGTGTCTAGTCCTGTTTGAGCATAGTGACCATTTTATCTTGGGCAAGTTGCTTAGCCTTTTTGTGCTCTATGCCACTTTTTTGAGTCATTTTTCAAATATTTTATTTTTTCCCAATAATATGTAAAATATTTTTAACATGAGTTTTTTTTTTTTAATTTTGGATTTTAAATTGTTTTTCCCTCCCCTCCTCTCTTCCTGAGAAGGAAAATAATTTGATATAGATTATACATGTACAGTCTTATAAAATGTATTTCCATAATAATAATGTTGTAAAAGCAAACACAGACCATTTCCCCCCCCCAAAAAAAAACAAGAAAAATAAAGTTTAAAAAGGATGGTCCAGTCTCATTTAGAGTCCATCAGTTCTTTCTCTGGAGGAATATAAGATTTTTCATCATGAGTCCTTTGGAGTTGTTTTATATCACTGAATAGCTGAAAACAGCTAAGTTATTCACAGCTGATCATCCTAGCAATATTACTGTTAGCAGTATTTGCCTCAGATCCTGTAAGTCCTCCCAGGTTTTTCTGAAAGCATCCTGCCCATCATTTCTTATAGCTCAATAGTATTTATTCCATTACATTCATATACCACAACATGCTTAGCCATTCCCCGCAATTTCAAATTCTTTGCTACTATGAAAAGAGCTGCTATAAATATTTTTGTACATGGCTGAATCACCACTCTACCAACAATGCATCAGTGTTCCAATTTTCACATAAATAATACACAAATTTAGAGACATTGCCATACCAAATATTCATATGGACTATTTGTACCTGACCTGTGGTAGACCTAACCAAGCTCATATTGGTCTGATCTACCACAATCTGTTACACTGCATATGGATCCTGATATTGTAATATCATTTTGGTTCTCGTCAAATATGAAGGATAATGAACAAGTGTCCTACTTTTCCCACATCTCCTCCAAAATTTGTCATTTTCTTTTGCTATTATATTAGCCAGTCTGATAGTTGTGTAAGGTGATACCACAGAGTGGGTTTAAATTTGCATTTCTCTAATGGTGTTTTAGAGCATTTTTCATATTTCTGTATATACTTTTGATTTCTTCATCTGAAAACTGCCTGTACATATCCTTTGATCATTTTTCATTTTTCAATTGGAGAATGACTTGTATTTTTTATAAATTTTACTCAGTTCTATATATATATGATAAACTATATATATATACATATATATATGAGAAACTTGCTGTAAAAATTTGTTCCTAGTTTTGGGATTTCCTTCTAATTTTGGCTACATTGCTTTTGTGCAAAACCTTTTTAATTGAACGTCATCAAAATGATCCATTTTGTATCCCATGATTCTCTCTATCTCTTGTTTGGTCACAAAGCTTTTTCTCTTATCCATATATGTGACAGGTAAATTATTCCATGCTCTTCTGATTTATCTATAATATCACCCCTTATGTCTAACTCATGTATCTGTTTTGACTGTATCTTGGTATATAGTGTGAGATGTAGGTTTATGCCTAGTTTCTGTCAAATCATTTTCTAATTTTCTCAGAAGTTTTTGTCAATTATCAAGTTCTTGTTCTAGATCATTATTGTCAGTTACTACTGTATATGTATGTCTAATCTATTCTACTCATCCATCACTCCATTAGCCAGTATTAGATTGTTTTGATGATTACTGTTTTGTAATACAATTTGAGATCTGGTATGACTAAGTCACCTTCCTTTACATATTTTTTCAATGATTGCCTTGATATTCTTTTTTCCCCCTCAATAGTATTTTATTTTTCCAAAATAAAGGTAGTTTGTGAAGGTAATTTTCAACATTGATTTTTGTAAAATTTTGAGTTCCAAATTTTTCTCCCTTCCTCTTTTATATCTCCTCTCCCCAAGATAGCAGGCAATTTGATATAGGGAATACATGTATACTCCTTTTAAATATATTTCCATTGTCAGATTGTTCAAGAAAAATCAGACCAAAAGGGGGAAAACCATGAGAAAGAAAACAAAAAAATAAAAGGTGGAAATACTATTCTTCTTTAATCTCCATAGTTCTCTCTCTGGATGTGAATAGTATTTTCCATTCCAAGTCTTTTGGAATTGTCTTGGATCACATTGCTGAGAAGAGCTAAGTCTATCATTATGGATCATCAATTAGTCTTACTGTTATTGGGCACAATGTTTCCCTGTTTCTACTTGCTTTACTCAGTATCAATTGATTTAAGTTTTTCCAGGCTTTTCTTAAATCAGACTGCTTATCATTTCTTTAAGAACAATAGTATTCCATTACATTCATATACTATAACTTATTCAGCCATTTTCCAATTGGTGGGCATCCACTCAATTTCCAATTTCTTTTCACTACAAAAAGAACTGTAACAAACATCTTTGTACATATGTGGGTTCTTGTCTCTCTTTTATGATTTCTTTGGGATACAGACCCAGTATTGACACTATAATAATTTTCTGTGGTGAGATCCTTTTGTTTTTTGTTTGTTCTGTTTTCTAGCTTATTTCTTGGCTTTTAACACCATGTTAAAGTTGGGCTCTTCTCTCACTGTTCCAAGATTTAGATTTTTTTGCTACTGTTTTCAGTTAGCTCTAGGGGTCTGCAATATCTCAGTTCTTCCAAGGTTTTATGATCTAAGAAGTGTGGTCACTGTCCTTCTGCTCTGTGAACAGCCACAAATGCTCTTTACTAAACTGGAATATCACTCAGAATTCCTGATCCTACTAGTGCTCTTCTTCATCCTAGGACTGCATCTTGGAATCATGTACAGGCAATGCAACAGAGTGCTGTTCCCAGTGCTATCAAAGGGTCCCTTGTAATCTCCTTCTGACCAATTGTTTGACCTCCTTACTTTCTGTGGGCTGAGTGCTCTGAAAAGGCTACTGCCAATTCACTCACCTCAAAGCCTGCTGCTGGCTTGCCTGCACTCCATCTTCACCTCAGGGACACAAACTTTTCTTGCCAATCTCTCAGGCTTTTTTTTTCAGTCTTGGACTGAAATTTTTTTCACCCCATCTTTTTGTTGGGCCTGCTTCTACAGAATTTGTTTTGAGGTGTTATTTTAATGTTGTTTGCAGATGAATTTGGAAGAACTCAGACAAATCCCTGCCTTTATTCTGTCCTCTTGGCTTCATTCCCTCTAGGATTAATCTAGGCCACTTAATAAGGTTTAAATCATAGAGGAGGTGCTATGATGAATTAGTAGGAATTCCCAATACCAGTGAAATTCCAGGTTCAATCCCTATCTTTGTGTTGAGATTCTTGCTGAGTACTTTTTGTATTCTATACTGCAAATAGACTGGCTTTTTTTTATTAAAGCTTTTTATTTGTATAACATATATATGGGTAGTTCCCCAGCATTGATCTTTACAAAGCTTTCCATTACAAATTTTACCCCCAGTCCCCTCCCCTCCCCTAGATGGCAGGAAGTGCACTACATGTTAATAATGTTGAAATGCTTGAGAAGTTATGCAAGAAAAATCCTATCTACAAGAAAAAAAAAAAGAATCAGAGAAGGGCAACACAATGCAAGCAAATGTCAATAGAGATCATGAAAATGTTACGTTGTGGTCCATATTTCATTTCCCTCTCTCTGAGTGTATATGGTTTTCTTCAGTGAACAATTGGAACTGGTTTGAAACAATTCTTTGTTGCAGAGAGCCATGTCCATCAGAATTGATCATCATGTAATATTGTTGTTGCTGTGTGTGATGATCTCCTGGTTCTGCTTGTTTCACTCAGCATCAGTTCATGCACGTCCCTCCAGGCCTCTCTGAAATCATCCTGCTGGTCGTTTCTTACAGAGCAATAATATTTCATAACATTCATATACCATAATTTATTCAGCCACTCTTCAATTGATGGGCATCCCTTCAGTTTCCAGTTTCTAGCCACTACAAAAAGGGCTGCCACAAACATTCTTGCATAGGTGGGTCCCTTTCCCTCCTCTAAGATCTCTTTGGGATATAGGCCCAGTAGAAACACTGCTGGGTCAAAGGGTATGCACAGTTTGACAACTTTGTGAGCATAGCTCCAAATTGCTCTCCAGAATGGTTGGATCCGTTCACAGTTCCACCAACAATGTATTAGTGTCCCAGTTTTCCCACATCCCCTCCAACATTCATTGTTATCTTTTCCTGTCATTTTAGCCAATCTGACAGGTGTGTAGTGGTACCTCAGAGTTGTCTTAATTTGCATTTCTCTGATCAATAGTGATTTGGAGCAACTTTTCATATGACTAGAGATGGTTTTAATTTCATCATCTGAAAATTGTCTGTTCATATCCCTTGACCACTTATCTATTGAAGAGTGGCTTGAATTCTTATATATATGAGACAATTCTCTATATATTTTAGAAATGAGGCCTTTATCAGAACCATTAAATGTAAAGATGATTTCCCAATTTGATGCTTCCCTCCTAATCTTGTCTGCATTTGTTTTGTTTGTACAGAAACTTTTTTAACTTAATATAATCAAAATTATCCATCTGGTGTTCAATTAGGAGTTCCAGGTCTTCTTTGGACATAAATTTATTCCATCTCCACAGGTCTGAGAGATAAACTATATTACATTTCTCTAACTTGCTTACAAAGTCCCTTTTTATATCTAGATCATGAACCCATTTAGATCTTATCTTGGTATGTGATGTTAGGTATGGGTCAAGCCCTAATTTCTTCCACACTAGTTTCCAATTTTCCCAGCAGTTTTTGCCGAATAGTGATTATTTATCCCAAAAGCTGGGGAGACTGGCTTCTTTTAATTGAAAATGGATCTTTAGAACAAATATGAAGAGTGAGCTTTAATCCTTAGTTAATGAATCCTACTTAGTTGAGGGGGCTGAAGAATTCGTATAACTGATACAGAAACTGGATAGTTTAGGAATATAGGTGGGAACCTTAGGAAGACTGTACATGCCTTCTGAGAGATTCCTTTTTGTCTTGCTCTTAAAGCATCTTAGTTGACTTTCTTTAAGTTTAATTTCTTTAAAATTTTTACCAAGATCTAGTGTGATAAATTCAGTGCTATTTATAAAAAAGAGGAAAGTTACATTAAATTTTAAAAAATCATTTATTTTCCTAGAACACAAGATTCTGCTTTTCAGAATAACAGTGATGAGACATCTGTGGAATGTAGCAAAAAACAGTTTTTATCTGCTTATAGCTGTGATGATGAACAGATAATAAAGAGCAGAAGAACTACAAAAACCAGTAAGTTTCATTTTGTATATCTATTTGCTCAATGATCTGCTTCTGATAGAATGGTCAAAGAACCTTTTTTTTTTTAAGAGCAGCAGAATTTAGTAACAGGTTGTATTTCCCTTTCCTGTATGAACTACTATTTTTTACCTATTTCCACCCCTCCCCTCATTCTTTCAGAAAAGAAAATTTCTAAGTAACTACAAAGTAAACAGTATTAGGCCATAGTTCACATAAAAGCAATTTCAGGTATTTTAAAATAGCAACAGAGAATATTGATGGATAGTATCAAAATAACGTTTTATAGTATGATAGTACTCAGCTACTATTAATGGCAGCAGAAGCACTTCTTTGTTTAAGTACCTATGAAGATTTGAAATCTGATGGTGAACTCCAGGAAATTCAACTAAAAAGCCAGTCTGTTCAGTTGATTTGCCATTCTGAAACTAAAAGCCATATTCGTTGGTTTAGGCTTAGAAAGATTGGTAAGATTTGGAAGAACTAAATCAAGGCTTATTAGGGGAATCAGTTTAGGAGGTCAGTTAAGGCTTCATATTCTCAAAGACAGGAAGACTATTTTATCATTCAAAGTAACATGGAAAACTGAAATAACACATTTAGAATTCTTTCTACTTGGTTCAAGAAATCAGATTTGTCCCTTTGATTAAGGTCAGGGCCAATGAAATGAGATAATATTTGTAAAGTACTATGCAAATGCTATTATAGTGATGATAAAGCTGTTAACAATACTTCTTCAGGATTTAAGAAAAAGAGGCATTTTCTTTGTGGATCTTTTAGAAGTTACTCAATTTTTTCAGGGACCTTTGAGAGATTTTCTTCTGTTGCATAATGATAAGGTAGCATGACATAGGGAATAAAAGTCTGGTTTTGAAATCAAGAAGATCTGGATTTGATTCTTGACTGGCACATATTATCTATGTGACCAAGGGCAAGTCACTTAACTTTTCATTGTCTTTAAGATACTTTCTAAAAGTATGCTACAGATGAGTTGAGTTGCCAGTCTGCATTGGTAGAAGAATTTTTACCTCAATTTTTTACACTGAAATTTCCTTACATGCATGAAATCACAAGCCTGAATCTAAACAAATGAAAGAACATATAATATCTTGCTCTTAGTGGTGTAGTTTAATTGTGCTTAATGATTTAAACAGTCTTTTATTTGACAGAACATTTAATGATATTTTTGAAGAGCAGAACTGCATTGAAATAGAATAAACTAGTTCTTTTCAACTTTATGATTCAAGAACAAGGTAGATCTATTCCAAAATCTTCTTAACTGGGCTCTATAATTGTGTATGTTGCCTCCTTTAGCTCACCTTGCCCTCTAATTCAAACAGAGTAGTGGTTATTTTTGTTTACCAGAAATTTAGTGTGCTTTTTTTCTTATTTCCCTCTGCCTATAGGAAAAAGTCACAGGAACATTTCAAAACTTTCAAGTATTAATCGAAGAGACATCTATGGAGAATCACCTCTACATAAAGCTGCTCAGGGAGATGATTTAGCTCTTGTCAAGAAATATATAAAACTAGGTGGAAATGTAAACTTGCCAGATTATGCTGGTAAGTTTTACTCTCAAGCCAAGCCAAGAAGACTCATGGCTCATCATGTGATGTGCTTTGCAGTTTCTTATTTAATCGTATATGAAATATTCTCTTCCCTCAAGGATCTGACAGTCTAGTGTGAGGGGGTAGATAAAGCAGAGATATAAATCATAAATATAATATTAAATATAAATGCATAAGAAAAGTATTAAGTGCTTTGAAAAACTCAATGCAGGTTTCATGAATTTCTATAAAGAAGGCAGGCTGAAAATTGATATTATACCTTTTGCTCTTTGTCACAATTTTCTGGAGAGTTTTCTAAATTGTTTACTTCCATTTGACTGAGAGACTAGATTTAGAATATCTAGGAATAGTACTTTGTGTATTGTGGAAAGAAAGCTGGATCTGGAGTCAGAGGCCCCAGCTCTTCTCAGGTTTAAATCCTGAATTTGAATATAGATGCAAATCTTGAATCTACTAGAGTGTCACGTTGGAAAAATCACTTATATTTTCTGGGTCTCAGTTTTCCATGTATAAAATAAGATTATTGGACTAGATGATCTCTAAGGTTCCTTTTAGCTCTAAAGCCATGTTTATTAGGGGCAAAGTTCTTTGATTACTTTTTTAAAAGCAGCTCCTTAGGAAAAAATGACCAAGTATCTTACACAAATACAATCTTCTCCAGGCAGGTCTTTTTTAGATAATAATAGTCAAGAACAGCAATAATCACAAAACTCCACATTTTTTTCTCTTCTTTCACAGTTATAAAATTATGTTAACCTGATGATATTTTTTGCCCCGTGTTCTACTATGGTTTCAGATGTTTGTCTCTCAGCTATTGTTTTCAGAGAAACCATACTTTTGTACTTTTGAAAATCACATTTTTTCTTATCCAACAAAACAAAACAAAAAAAGCTTTTTTAACTCACCTAAATTGATGGTACTAATAACTTTCTATTACATTTTATGTGTAGAACATCCTTCCTCAGTGTCTAAAGGTCTTCTCCTAGACTTCTTGGGCTCTACTTCCCCTGGATCATTTTTTGCATTCATGTAGACTGCTTGATAGAATGTTCCAGATTCCCCTCATCTAGGATTTCTAGGGAAACATGTAAATTTGAAGACATGACATACATTAGCAATTTTACATATTATAATTTTATAGGTTGTGAGATGATTGACCATTTTTTTCTGGTAATTTACTGCTTTCTAATTTCCTTAAGGGTTTTGAGTCATTTTAAAAATTATTTCCATGTAGTTATTTAAATTTCATTCAGCTCTTTTTCATAATGTTTATCTTTCTCTTTATTGAAGGACTGACAAATATGCCCTCTTTGAATTTAACTTTAGTGATTTTTAGGGAATAATTTTCAGCTAAAGAAAACCTACACTGTTTTTATCAATCATTTTCACAAAATTTTTCATTATAGCAAGTTTAATGAGCAATTGTAAGAAAAATTTTCAAGACTAATCAGTGATTGGTCTACTGCATTTTTCTTTTCTGGAATCAGTTCTTCTCTTTGAGGCTATTGAGATATAGAGTGACTTTTCATATCTCTGTTCCACTCACACACACACACACACACACACACACACACACACACACACAAAAGCATCAATATTTGGTATAGGATAGGAAGAGAGATTGGATCTATAATTTCATTGGATTAGGTAATGCCCAGATGAGGAAACTCCACTAATACAGATCATCTTTTTTATGACTTACAGTCTTAGAGAGTTGCTTAGAGTGGAGAGGCTAAATGACTTGCCTAGTTTCATGGGTATTATCTGTCAGAGATGACACTTGAACCCATTGTAATATGAATAAAAGATGAAAAAGATCCTTATCGATACACCAAGTTTTTTAATACTTAATGTTTCTTTAGAGAAGTTTCATGTTTTGGAAATATTTGGTACCTTCTCTCTTATAGGAGATTCCATTCTTTTCATCTAATGGCTAAAAATTCAGTTTGACTTTTGGAGAAGTTAAAATCATGAATAAAGGTCATTTAGACCTTTTTCAGTTGTTAAGTGAGAAACTGAGGATGGCAAGGTTACTTGAAAGGGGGAGAATTAACTACCTTGCCTCATAGTCTGAAAAATAAAGTTCATCTTAATTTAGATTCCAAATTGTGGGTGAAACAGTGGCTAGAGAGCTAGACCTGGAATCTGGATGAACTTAGTTCAAATCTACCTCAGAGACTTACTAACTATATAACTAGCGAAGTCATTTAACTTCTGTTTGTCTCATGTTTCTTTATATATAAAATGGGATCACCAGCTATCAGAATTATTATGAGAATAAAATGAGTAATATTTATAAAGTACTTTGCAAACCTTAACATTATTATCTGTTCTATTAATCTAGATAGTTCTTTAGCTATTACATGATATTTTAGACTTGAAGGTAATCCGTGATATATTTCTTAAGCAAAAATAGCAATTTGTTGAATGGTCTTTTTGTTCTCTCCAAATCATAGGCACCACAACCGACGTGTGACAAGATCCATGTATTCATCCAGTTAGTAGTTTAACACAAGCAATACAGCACAAATGTAGGGCCTATGCCTTATCTTGACCAGCAACCAAATAGTTACTTCAATGTTTCATCTGAGATTTTAAAGTTATATAACATTATAGAAAATATTCAGATGATTGATGCATTTAGGAGGCATATTTTGAATTTGAAAAATGCAAAGCAAATAGGCAAAACGCTTGAGGAAAAAAGGATCAGAAACAGTAATGATATTTACCAAATAATGACTAGTACACAACTAAAAGAACATCAGGAAGGAACACATTGAGAACATCATTATGTAAATGAACATGTATGAAAATATCATTCTGCTCTGTCCCACAGTTTATAAATTGATACTTTACATAGCATGCAAGAACAAGCCAATTAATGATTTATCACTACCCTGCTTCCACCACCTCTGTATTCTGAACTTAATAATATTATATTATTACCTCATCTTGCACAATGTATATCAAAATTCATGTCCCTCAGTAATAATGAATAATAAAGAAATTCCATTTGCATTTTTTAAAATATCAGTATTAAAAGATATACCAAGAAGTTTCTGTGTGATAAAATTAAAAAGTGCATTTTTTTTGGCTAGTACGACCTGGGAAATTGTGGGTTGGATTAGAGATAAAAGTATTTCCTCTTCAGTGATTATTTCCAAGGGCATGTAAACATTTTTTTTTTTTCATTCTATGGAACCCTTCCACCACAAGGTGTTGTTCTTTAGTATATAACTCATCCCTCATGGAAAATTAAAATCTTTTTTATTTGGTTATATATAGTCAGAAGGTCTCACAGATCAGTGACTTATATACATTCAGGTCAAGGGAGATTGATAGAATCTAGAGATTTGTCAGGGAAACAGTTTCAGAATAGGAAGCCAAGCAAATTAGGCCAGAGAGAACCTCAGAGCTGAAAGGAACATCTTAGGCTATGTATTAGCCCAAGTTCTATCTGAAGAGGGAGAATCTGAATTTAATAATCTAAGAAGTATCCAGCTTTTGTTTGAAGATTTTTAACATGGGCAAAAATATTGCTTCTTGAGGTAGTCTCTTCCAGTATTGGATATCTCAAGTCTGATATTAAGGAAGGTTTTTCCATTCCATATATCTTTGTGACTTCCATCTATAGCTGCTAGATCTTTTGTCTGAGTAAATTGAATCACTTTTCCACATGATAGCCCCTCAAATACTTAAAAAAACAGTTATCATAGCTATCATAAGTCTTCTTTTTCTTTAGATTATATATCTGCATTCGCATGCCTCATTTGGCATGATTTCAAGTCCATTCACCATCTGTATTTTCTTCTTAATTCTAATTCATCAATACAATCATAAAATGTGTTGTCTAGAACTTAACACATTATTCCATATGTGATGTTATCACAATTGAGTGCAGCAAAACTCTAATCTTCTTAGTCCTTAACATTCTACAGTAATTTTAGACTAGACAAAAAGTCAGACATATCTGACTTTTTGTAACCACATTTGGGTTTTCTTGGCAAAGATACTGAGTGACTTGCCATTTGATCTCATGTTTCCTGACTCAGGTCCAGTGCTGTATGCACTGCACCATTTGGCTCCCTTTAGACTTAAGAAAATATAAAATTATGTTAATTTTTTGACTTACATCTCACATACTGTTGAATTGTATTTATATTGCAATCTACTTTAAAAAAACAGCACCCTAGATATTTTCTAGAAAAACTACTCTCTAGCTACCCCTCCATCTTCTAATATCTGATTAATTTTTTAAACCTAAATGTAGGACCTAAATTTGTCCTTATTAAATTTCAGTTCATTAAATTCAGTCTATCTTTGTAGCTTGTTTAGATCTTTTGGTTCCAGCCTCTGTCATCTATCTTATTAGTCATTTGCAAACTTGATAAACCATTTATATCTTTATCCAAATCATGGGCAAAGGTGCTAAACAGCACAAAGTCAAATGCTGACCCCTAAGACACTGTAATAGAGATCTCATTTGAAGGTGACAAGGATCCATTAAGGAAAGGCTTTTCCCTTCTCATAGTCATAGATAGGATTCAGTGACTTCAATTCAAAGGCAGACAGATGCTCTTGCTCTTCCCCCTACTTTTTCTCAGGATTTTAACTCCACATACATAAATGTTTCTTTTTTTCTTTCCTGTCCAAAGAATATTTTCTTTGTCAGAGAAAACAGAGGCAAAATAAAAATATAAGTAATTTTGTGAGCAGTTATTATGTTCATCACAAGGTGATAAGATTGTTATCTTATCCGTTTTTTAATCTTTTTTTTCACCAATATAGCTAAAATTCTTTGTCCTATATACAATCATAGATTTACAGCTCTAGGAGACCTAATAGTTATGTCACTGATTTCAGCTCTTATTTTACAGATGAAAAAACCAAGGCACTTGAGAAATTAAGGGAATTACTTAGGGTCATACATATAATACATATCTGAGATAGGATTGAGTTTCATTCTGTCCATCAAGTTATCTCCAGGATGGAGTGAAGGTTCAGGTCAAGAGAGTTGGAGTTGACCAAATAAGAGGTTTGGACATCTGAAGAGACACTAACATGTATATTGAAGTTCACACATATGAAGGCAAGGGGTTGGGGTGGAAAAAACTATAAGCCTAATGATGAAATCTTTGAGAAAGGAATTGCCATTATGGAGGAAGAGGTAAGATGGCATTCAAAGAAGTTAATATGATATTAGACTGAATTAAGAGAGGCATTGTCTACTATAACCTGATCAGATCAAATCTGGAATATTGTGTTTAGTTCTAGGTGCTGAAGAAAAGGAAGCCCAGAGAAGCAGCAGGAGCCCAGCTGTTTGCTAGAAACTGAAATAAAATGATCTTTATTCTGAAATAAAGCATTGTGGAAAAAGGCTTATACTTACTTTAGTTGTTGACTCATATCTCTCACAGTACAACATACAAAGAAATCATCCCTAACATAGAATTAGAGAATGTTAGAGCTTGAAAAGGAACCTTAGAGATGCTTTAGTTCATTTCTTTTTAGTTCAATTCTTTCAGTCAATGAAAGCATGGAGACCCAGTACAATGATGAAGGCATTTTTTTAAGATCACATGACTTGTTAATTCAGAGCTGATTTCCTGTCCACTTCTCATTCCTCTATACCTTGTATGAGTTGTAAAGTTGTGTTTTATTTTCTTGTTTAAAAATCCATTTGGTAGATTTATTTGTGAGTATTTAAAATTCAGCAAACCTCTTAAGACTGATAAGGAATCTGAAAATGTTTTACTTTTTTTCTGTTAAAGTTAGAAACACTATCAATAGTACATCTCTAGGTAGATAGGATTTGATCTTTAGTAGAATTGAATGAACCAAATTGCAAGATGCTTTTATAAAATTTACTTTCCATATCAAAACAAACTATTTTTTAAAAAGAGAAAACATAAGCTCACTGGTTAGCTTTAAAAAAAAGATTAAGATGCTAGGTATAAACATATTGATTTTCCTTTGGTATAATAGGCTGGACCCCGCTTCATGAGGCAAGCGTGAATGGATTTTATAAGATAGTCCTTGAACTGTTAAAAGGCGGAGCTGATGTAAATTGCAAAGGGATGAAACAAATCACCCCAATATATGATGCTGTGTTAAATGGGCATTATAAGGTACTGACAATGTTTCTCTTTTAGGAATAAATCCTACAATTAATAGGCTTTTAAAATCAAAATGATTGGTCTATAAAAGATGTTTTTTTCCATTGTCATTTCATTATTAATTTAAAATATTTAAATACTTAGAATTGAATAACACCTTAGAATAGCCATCTGATCCAGATCTCCCATTTTACAGATGAGGGAATTGAGGAATTAAATGATTTTCCATTGTCTTACAGAGCATACAATAGTTGGGATTTCAACCCTCTGTCTCCAAAGCTGGAGTTCTTGCTACCATATCATACTATTTCTTCAGTCCTTTAAGAAACCATGGTTTAATTGATTTGAGAGCTCTTCACTGATAAGAGTTGCAAACCTTCCATGCCTTGGTAGTAAATTTTCATGAGCCACAGTGCTTAAAAACGACCAATTAGTTAAATCCGATAGTGATGAGACTTAAGCTTAGTAGTCCCAGTAAACATTTATTAAGCATCTATGTGCCAGGTATTGTGCTAAATACAGGTAATAAAGAGAAAGCCAAAAGACAGTCCCTATTCTCAAGGAATTCATTATTTAATGGGGGAGACACAGAACACTATGTACAAACAAGATAATATGCAATATAAATTAGAGATAATAAAATACACAAGCATTAATAACTAAAAATTGCTAGAAATTTCACTTTGCTGCCATAGTTCTCAAGAACCTAAGATTCTCTCTTTACCAGTAGTTGTCATAGTGTAGTCCAGGGACCCCTTGGGGTGTCCCCAGAACCCTTTTACACAGTTCATAATGCCAAAACTTTTTATCTTCTCAATTTCTAACAGTAAATCCCAAAAGATATAGCTTCCATAAAGAAAATCTCTTTGATGAGGGCTCTCAATATTTTTTAAAAGTACAAAGGGGTCTTGAGACCAAAAAGTTTGAGAAAAATTATTTGCAGCATCATTAAAGGAAAACTTTAATAGAGGGTCAACAACATTTGTAGAATTTATGGAATTTATAGAATAGTTTTATTCATCATATTTGATGCTTCCAATAAGTTATGCTACTGAATATCAGAATTTGGTTATGAAAACTCAAAGATGATTTGAAGGATAAATTACAAATTGCAAGCTTTTAAATACTCATAGTCCAGAGGAAGATTATGATCCTGAGCTTTTTTATTTATACATAAACAACCATTCAGAATGGGTGTCCCAGAAGGATAATTGAGTAATTACAGGAATCTTTTCCTTTCTACTTTCTTTAACCTGTCCCCTTTCTCTTTTGACTAACTGCTTTTTAAACCACTACTTGACCTCATTTTGCTTCTCATCTAACTTCAGTTCCCTAAATAAGATATTACAGTTCTAGTGATGAAATGTCCAGTATAACTTCAGCTTCATTTTCCTTTGAAATGTGAATTAATTCTGCTTTAGTTCTTCATATACAAATGTCTATTACTTAGTAATACACTGTTTCGCCCACTGTCTGCTTTCTTGTTACTAACATTGAGCAAACAAACAAATCTAACCTTGAAAAAGTCCTTCTAGGACCATAGGGCAGGATTTCTCTGCTCCAGATCAAGGCATGTAGTTGGAGTAGGTTCCAAGCTAGGAGCCTTGTCTCTACTGAAAAGGGTTAGACTTCCTTTTCTTAAACCCTTCATTTATTCCTCATACTCTGAGGAGAGAATGCTTTCTAGGCCTGAGTTAGTGTCAAGTGAAGAATAGAGGATGATGTGAAAAGGAATAATGTACATAATGAGGCTGGAGAAGTACGTTGGAGCAAGCTTGTAAAGGCCTTTAATTGCCAAATAGAAGAGTCTGCATTTGATTCTTGAAGCAATATGGCACTGTAGGGGCTCATTAGCTAGGAGTGACATTCTTAGATCTGGGAATACCATTTTGACCTTTAAGTGAAAGATCAATTGAAGAGGGGAGAGATATAGTAGAGCTAATTAGGATACTCTTAAAATAATAGAGAAAAGATTTAGAGTGGTGGCCTTGTGAATAAAGAGACATTGTGGAGATAGAGTAACATGTGGCAATTGACTGGATATATGGACTGAGAGAGAGTGAGGAGTCATGGATGATTCCAACGTTGTGAATCTGGAAGTGTGTTGGGATCTTCATCATAGCAAAGTTCAGAAAAGATAGACTTCTTGAGGAATGATAATGAGTTCGCTTTTGGATATGTTGAGTTTGAGGTGTTTATAGGGTATCTAGTTTGAAATGCCTAATGAGAATTTGGTAATTTGGGCAACTAGATGACAGGTCTTCAATCAGGAAGATTTATTTTCCTGCGTCCAAAACCAGTTTCAGACCCTTATTATTATTATTATTATTTTTTGCTTTTTTGCTGAAGCAATTGGGGTTAAGTGACTTGCCCAGAGTCACACAGCTAGGGAATGTTAAGTGTCTGAGACCAGATTTGAACTCAGGTACTCCTGACTTCAGGACTGGTGCTCTATCCACTGCGCCACCTAGCTGCCCCTCAGACCCTTATTATTGAGTGACCTTGTGCAAGTCACTTAACTCTGCTTCAGTTGTTCACCTATAAAATGAACTGGAGAAGGAAATGACAAACCACTCCAATATCACAACAACAGCAACAAAAACCAACCCCAGTGGGGTCATAAGAGTCAAACTGAAAACAACTGAACAAAAATATGGTTGCTTATGGCACAACAGTGATACCTGAATTAGGATGTGCTATGGTGGATCTCATCTATCACCTAGTGACCAAGTCGCTGCTGGCTGGAGAGAAGGACCATAGGGAACTTGAAATGAAAAGATCAAAACTTTACAAAAATTGGGTTAATCCCTGTCATTGTCTGTATTTTAATTTCTAAATGTTGTATAGATTCCCTTAACTCTTTTTTCTTTTTGTTTATAAAAGCTTTTTATTTACAGAACATATAAGTAATTTTTCTACATTGACCTTTGCAAAATTTTCTGTTCCAAATTTTTCCCTCCTTCACCCCACCTCCTCCCCTAGATGGCAAGTAATCTAATACATGTTAAATATGTTAAAATATATGATAAATCGGGGCAGCTAGGTGGCACAGTGGATAGAGCACCAGCCCTGAAGTCAGGAGGACCTGAGTTCAAATCTGATCTCAGATACTTAACATTCCCTAGCTGTGTGACCCTGGGCAAGTCACTTAACCTCAATTGCCTCAGCAAAAAACAAAAAAAATATGATAAATCCAATATGTGTATAAATATCTATACAGTTATCTTGCTGCACAAGAAAAATCACATCAAGGAAAGAGAAAAAAAACCTAAGAAGGAAAACAAAATGCAAGCAAACATTCACAGAAAGCATTAAAATGCTATGTTGTGGTCCATATTCAATTCTCACAGGCCTCTCTCTGGATGTATATGACTTTTTTCATTGCTGAACAATAGGAACTGGTTTGTATCACCTCATTGTTGAAGAGAACCATGTCCATCAGAATTGATCATCTTATAGTCTTGTGGCTGTGTATAATGATCTCCTGGCTCTGCTCATTTCACTTAGTATCAGTTCATGTAAGTCTCTCCAGGCCTCTCTGAAATCACCTTGTTGGTTGTTTCTTAAAGAACAATAATATTCAATAACATTCATATACCATAATGTATTTAGCCATTTTCCAATTGATGGGCATCCACTCAGTTTCCAGTTTCTTTCCATTACAAAAAGTGCTGCTACAAATATTTTTTGCACATGTAGGTCCCTTTCCTTCCTTTAAGATCTCTTTGGGATACAAGCCTTGAAGAAACACTGCTGGGTCAAAGGGTATAAACAGTTTGATAACTTTTTGAGCATAGCTCCAAATTGCTCTCCAGAATGGTTGGATCCGTTCACAGTTCCACCAACAATGTATCAGTGTGCCAGTTTTGCCACATCCCCTCCAACATTCATCATTAACTTTTCCTGTCATTTTAGCCAATCTGACAGACATGTAGTGGTATCTCAGAGTTGTCTTAATTTGCATTTCTCTGATCAATAGTGATTTGGAGCACCTTTTCATATGACTAGAAATAATTTCAGTTTATTCATCTGAAAATTGTCTGCTCATATCCTTTGACCATTTATCAATTGGAGAATGGTTTAAATTCTTTTAAATTTGAGTCAATTGTCTATATATTTTAGAAATGAGGCCTTTGTCAGAACCTTTGAATGTAAAAATATTTTCCCAGTTTATTGTTTCTCTTCTAATCTTGTCTGCATTAGTTTTGTTTGTACAAAAACTTTTTAACTTGATATAGTCAAAATTATCTATTTTGTGATCTTGGTATATAGTGTTAGATGTGGGTCAATTCCTAGTTTCTTCCATAATAGATTCCAATTTTCCCAGCAGTTTTTGTCAAATAGTGAGTTTTTATCCCAAAAGCTGGGGTCTTTGGGTTTGTCAAACACTAGATTACTATAGACATTAACTATTTTGTCTTGTGAACCTAACCTATTCCACTGATCAACTACTCTGTTTCTTAGCCAGTACCAAATGGTTTTGATGACTGCTGCTTTATAATATAGTTTTAGATCTGATACAGCTATGCCACCTTTATTTGCTTTTTTTTTTCATTAATTCCCTTGAAATTCTTGACCTTTTGTTTTTCCAGATGAATTTTGTTGTTATTTTTTCTAGGTCAGTAAAATAATTTCTTGTGAGTTTGATTGGTATAACACTAAATAAATAGATTAGTTTAGGTAGTATTGTCATCTTTATTATATTCTCTCAACCTATCCAAGAGCACTTGATATTTTTCTAGTTGTTTAGATCTGACTTCATTTGTGTGGAAAGTGTTTTGTAGTTTTGCTTATATAGTTCCTGACTTTCCCTTGGCAGATATATTTTATACTATCGCCAGTTATTTTAAATGGAATTTCTCTTTGTATCTCTTATTGTTTGATTTTGTTAGTGACGTAGAAAAATGCTGATGATTTATGTGGATTTATTTTGTATTCTGCAACTTTGCTAAAGTTGTAGATTATTTCTAATAGTTTTTTAGTTGATTCTCTAGGGTTCTCTAAATAGACCATCATATCATCTGCAAAGAGTGATAATTTGGTTTCTTCATGACCAACTCTGATTCCTTTAATCTCTTTTTCTTCTCTTATTGCCAAAGCTAGCATTTCTAATATAATATTGTAGAGTAATAGTGATAGTGGGCAATCTTGTTTCACCCCTGACCTTATTGGGAATGATTCCAGTTTATCACCAATACATATGATGCTAGCTGATGGTTTTAAATAGATGCTACTAACGATTTTAAGGAAAAGTCCATTTATTCCTATATTCTCTAGTGTTTTTAATAGGAATGGATGTTGGATTTTATCAAATGCTTTTTCTGCATCTGTTGAGATAATCATATGTTTTTTGTTAATTTGGTTATTGATATAGTCAATTATGCTAATAATTTTCCTAATATTGAACCATCCCTGCATTCCTGGTATAAATCCTATTTGGTCATGCTGTATTATCCTGGGAATGATTTTCTGTAATCTCTTTGCTAATATTTTATTTAAAATTTTTGCATCAATATTCATTAGAGAGATTGGTTTATAATTTTCTTTCTCTGTTTTTGTTCTGTCTGGTTTAGTTATCAGTACCATGTCTGTGTCATGAAAGGAATTTGGTAGAAATTCTTCATTCCCTATTTTTTCAAATAGTTTATATAGTATTGTAGTTAATTGTTCTTTAAATGTTTGGTAGAATTCACATGTAAATCCATCTGGTCCTAGAGATTTTTTTCTTAGGGAGTTGATTAATGACTTGTTCTATTTCTTTTTCTAAAATGGGATTATTTAAGTAATTTATTTCCTCTTCTGTTAATCTGAGCAATCTATATTTTTGTAGATATTCCTTCATTTCACTTAGGTTATCAAATTTATTGGCATAAAGTTAGGCAAAGTAACTCCTAATTATTGTTCTAATTTCCTCTTCATTGGTGGAAAGTTCTCCTTTTTCATTTTTGAGACTAACAATTTGATTTTCCTCTTTCCTTTTGCTAATCAGATTAACTAGAGGTTTATCTATTTTTTTTTTCATAAAACCAACTTTTAGTTTTATTTATTAATTAAATAGTTTTTTTACTTCCAATTTTATTAATCTCTCCTTTTATTTTTAGGATTTCAAGTTTGGTATTTGATTAGGGGTTTTTAATTTGTTCTTTTTCTAGTTTTTTTTTATTGCAAGCCCAATTCATTGATTTTCTCTTTCTCATTATCTCTGGTACCCTTTAGTAAAATATAGTTTCCTTTCTTATATCTTTTAATTAGATCTATCATTGCTTTTACTTGATCTGAGATAAGGATTGCTACCCCTGCTTTTTTTTTCACCTGAAGCATAATATATTCTGCTCCAGCCCTTTACCTTTACTCTGTATGTATCATTATGCTTTAAATGTGTTTCTTGTAAACAACATATTATAGAATTCTGGCTTTTAATCTAGTCTATCTGCTTCCATTTTATGGGAGAGTTCATCCCATTCACATTCACAGTTAAAATAACTAATTCTGTATTTCCTCCCATCTTTTTTACCCTAGGTTATGTTTTTCTCTTTCCTATCCCCCTTCCCTCCTCCCTAGTACTTTGCTTTTGATGAACACCTTTCTCAAACAGTCCTTCCCCTTTGAGCCCCACCCCCTTTTTTACACCTTTCCTGTAATTCTTCTATTTTCCCTTCTATTAGTCTTTCTCTTTCTTTTCCCCCTTTCCCTCCTATTTCCTTATAAGGTGAGACAAGTTTCTTTGTGATGCCAAATACGTCTATTATTTTCTCAGAGCCAAATCTGATGAGATAAGGATTAACACAATGCTTATCTCCCTTCCTTCTTTCCCTCAATTACAGTAAATTTTCTTTGCCTTATTGTGTGATGTAATTTCCCTTATTTTGCTTCCTTTTTCCTCTTCTTCCAGTGTGATCCCTTTTCTACCTCTAATTTCTTTTTCATATTATCATAATAAAATCAATTTATACCCTCATTCTCTAAGTATATCCATCACAGAAAATATAGTTCTCAAGTGTTTTTTTCCTTTTTATATTTTTATATTTCTCTTGAGTTCTGTGTTTGGAGATCAGATTTTTTGTTCAATTCTGGTCTTTTCATTAGAAATAGGTGAAATTCACCTATATCATTGAATGTCCATCTTCTTTCCTGAAAGATAATGCTCATTTTAGCTGGATAGCTTATTCTTGGCTGTAATCCCAGTTTCTTTGCTTTTCAGAATATCAGATTCCAGGCCCTTTGATTCTTTAAGGTGGAAGCTGCTAGGTCCTGGGTGATCCTAATTGTGGCTCCGCTCTTGATATTTAAATTGTCTCTTTCTGGCTGCTTGCAATATCTTTTCTTTGGTATGATAGTTCTGAATTTAGCCTCAATATTCCTTGGGGATTTAATTTTGGGGTTTCTTTCAGGAGGTGATTGGTGGATTCTTTCAATGGCTATTTTACCTTCTGATTCTAAAATATCAGGGCAGTTTTCTTTTATGATTTCCTGTAAGATGATGTCTAGGTTCTTTTTTTCATCATGGCTTTCAGGAAGCCCTATGATCTTTATATTGTCTCTCCTAGATCTCTTTTCCAAGTCAGTTGTTTTTCCTAGGAGATATTTCATATTTTCTTCTAATATGTATATATATATGTGCATATATATATACACACATATACATATAATATATATATACACACATATACATATAATATATATATACACACATATATAATATATATAGAAAAAACTTCTATATTTTCATTTTTTTGTTTTTTTCTGACTGATTCTTGAAGTCTTGTTGAGTCATTCACTTCTATTTGTTCCATTCTAATTTTTAGTGTATTATTTTCTTCAGTTACTGTTTTTAACTCTTTTTGCAATTGGCCAATTACATTTTTTGTTCATTGCATTCTTTTTCCATTTTTTCCATTTTTTTTGCCATGATCTTATCTCATTTCCTCATATTTCTTCTGACTCTCTCTTTTAAGATCCTTTATGCAATCTTCAAAGAAAGCCTTGTAACATGGGGTCCAGCTTATGTCTCTCTTTGGGACTTTTTCTAGAGTTGCTTTTTACCTTTAGGGACCTCAGGATTTGAGGTCTGCTCTTCTCTCTCTCCATAAAAGCTGTATAGTGAGAGTTCTTTTTGGTTTTTTATATTCATTTTTTAAGGCTTGAGGTGCTGGGCAGTTCTGCTGATTGATTGATTGCTTTAGGGTACTGTGTAATGGCAGCTAGGTCCGGTGCTCTTCTGGGGTTTGGTTGTTCACAATCTACCCCTTCCCCCCCACAAAAGGCAGATCTGCCAAACCATCTGCTTACAATCAGGACAAATCAGCCCAAGAGACCCAGAGAAGACTCCCAATTGTGTGGAAGTCATAATCCTATGACCCTGCCCAGCTCCCTGCTCCAGCTCCCTGCCCCAGTCTCCCTGTGCTGCAGTCTGGGTTCGGCAGACCATCCCTCTGCCTGATTGAAACAGATCTGTCCTGAAGTTCTTCCAAGGTATCTTCTTCTAGAAGTGTGTTGTACTCCAGATAGTGTGAATTCTTTGACTTCAAAACCAGTCTAGAGGCTTCATCTGCGGTTAGTTTGAGGGAAGGTTAGAGGAGGTTAAAGAGTGTGTCTGATCTCCACCATCTTGGCTCCACCCCTGGAAGTGGATTCCCTTGACTCTTAGTCCTCTGTTTTGCAACCAATCTTTTCTCTTATTTTAATTCTTGAATCAGCAAGCACTCTGGTACAAACCTGACATGGAATTTGTTGTTGTTGTTAAATTTTAGCTTGTTCTCATGACTTGGATCTTATCTTTGTGGTACAAAGCAGGGGTTATCTCCCTCAACAGCAAGCATTCAAAATGTTTCTATATTGCAAATGTTTCTAATTGCTGTTAGATTAGTGTTATTTTAGGCAGAACTTGACTGTGCTCATCTTTCAAATATTTAAAGTAAACCATCATATTTTCCTTGTATCTTCTATTCTTCAGACAGACCTCTTATGCTATGATTTAAAGTCGTTTCATCATCCTGACCACTCTTGTGTATGTGAACTGTAACTTTAAGATTGTAGCTGAATAGTAATAGTGGTACATAATACAGAGTATTATATATATTGTATATTATACATAGTATCTTCCATGTGCCAGTTGCTATGCTAAGTGCTTTACAAATATCATCTCATTTAATCTTCACAACAGCCCTGGAAGGGGTAGGTGCAATAATTCTTGAAAGTTTCCTTAGGGTAGAAAGTATTATAGTATTATCAACTTTCTTGTATTCATGAAAACTAATATTATAGTTTTTGTGCTATCATCTCTTCATCTTGTCCACAGAGATATTTTGGAGAGTCATTTCATTGCTTGCTTGACTGAAATCCAAGGATGTAACACTTTTGGTACCCTGTTAAAACCCTGTTAAGAAAGAAAATGAGGTTATTTTGCCGTGACTTGTTCTTGAATCTACGCTGCTTCATAATGAAAATTGCTTTCTTTTCAAACTATACAAAACCTTTTTTTTAAACAATATATTGTAGCATTTTTACCAGGAATGAAAGTTGAGCACACTGACAGAGACTGAAATATCAATTTCCCCTAAATCGATCCCTATGATAAATATTATTGTTCCTTACTGAATCTTTTTCAAATAGGAAAAGTAATAATAACTGAAATTTACACAGCTGGATAGTGCAGTAAATAGATTGTTAGACCTGAAGTCAGGGAGACTGCTCTTCCTGAATTCTAATCTGTACTTAGACTTACTAGCTGAGTGATCCTGGGCAAGTTACTTAAACCTGTTTGAAGATCCTTTAAATCTTCAAATCTCAGTTTATTGTTCGTCCCTGTATTTCAACACAATTATCATCACAAGTGATGAACTATCTCAATCCAAGGGGAATATTATCATCGAGGGCTGCTAGACTGCTGTCTATGGCACTGAAGCAACTATACACCAAGGGTTCTGACCCATGCACCAGAAATAAATAGTACCTCCCCCTCTAACAAACTATTCTGTCCTCCACAGTGTTTGCTTCCTCAGAGTGACAACAGCTTTATTTCTTTTGAGAAAAACAGATCAGCTTCATCTATGAAACGTGGGAAGAGTTAGCCATCCCTTGTTGGATATCTTAGCACTAGATCTCCATTCAGAATACTGGACATTTTTTTTCTTCAAAGTAATAGCTCTGAAAAATTTAACTATGTCTGCATACCCCATATCCCTCAGTAACCTGATTTACTAAGGAACCTTGTTCTTAAGAATTTGTGCTGATGTCTCTCCTCTCCCCTGAAATCATGAGTCATAATATGAGCAACTGCCTGAGTTGCTCATATTAGCTCAGATTAGATATGTCTATTATGTGTTATGGTGGATATTGAACTTATTCAATATTAGGAAAACCTGATTTCAAGTCCACTTCCTACCACTGCAATTAGGCAATCAAGTGAGGAACTTAAATTTTTCAGTGTTTTTGACAACTAAGACTGTAAGTTGCAGAGAAAATGCCAGCCTGCAATGGAAGAGGGAGTTTCCTCACCCCAAATTTCATTATATTAGTGAAATCATAGCTCCAGTCCCATCCTTATTCTAGAGTTGTCTTGTTTTAAATGTCTTTAGGATATGGGAATTACATTTGTGGCATTCTCCTAGGCAAATTTGTATCTGAAAAGTTATAGGAAATTGATGACTAATTCATTTGCATAATGATCTTTGATAAACATTGATTCTCATGAAAGTCTAGATTTCTCCCTAAATCACAAGATTTTTAGTATTCACTTAGATTTTAGTGGAAGACGCTACCCAGGAGATAGATAGCAGCTGTTATAGTATAAGTAAGACCTTTTTTCCTCTGGTGTATTTTAGTTGTTTATTTGTGCATTGTTTTTGTACACTGCATACTCTGTTATTCTTTTCTCAATTTTGCAATTCAGGAAAATGAGACAGGTGCAAAAGGAAATAGAGGAACTTGGAATAAAGGGAGGATTTTTTACCAGATTGGTTGACCTTAGAGCTTTCAGTTTGATTCTTGAATTGCCCCCCAAACACATTGCTTTATGGGAACAGAGTTTGAATCCTTTATATTTAAACAGTATTGTTAGGACTTCCTAGCCATGAATATAGTAAGTATATTACTAACCAATATATTACCAATAATAACGAAAGTGAATTTATAACAAGGGGTTGTTCAAGGGAAAAAGCTTATAAATGAAGCAGACTTCATTCAGAGAATAGTTCTAAAGATTCATAAGAATGTCCATTCAGAAGGAAAAAAACTATACACACATATACATATATGTGTATATTGGTATGTGTGTGTGTCTGAAATGAAGGTGTGAGTATGGGAGAAGATTTAGGCGGCACTCTAATTTTTAAATGCATCAGAAACTATTTTTATCAGTTGAATCCCTAAATTCACTTGATGAAATTATGATACCCCAGATTTTGAGCAGCTCACATGTAAATGAAAGAACTAGAAAATACAACAGTGTCTTTGCCTCTGCCTTTTTCTGCCCAGTCATTGATATAAACAAATGAGATTGAATGAGAATTTGAAAATGTGAGCACCAACTTTGGTTGAGTCAATAGAGAAGGGATTCAGTTCTTGAGGATTTGTCCTGACATCTCTACAGAGTATATCGCAAGGGGAAGGGTATTTCTCCTTGACCTTTCCTCCCATGGTAATGCCATCCTCCCACAGAACATCTTACCCTAAGAAGAGAATTGAAGACCATGTCTTCCTGAAACCCTGCCTCCTATGTTAGTAGAGAGGTTTAAAGAAAATGAGCTGGGTAGAAATTCCAAAGATCAAGACATGACGGTTCATCAGAGCCAAAATTTTGAGAGAACAGAACTGGGAAGGCTTTATTCCTTTTATTATAGGTCCAGGTTAAGGCTTTTGATTCTTTTAAAAAGAAATTAGTGCGGGACAGCTAGTTGATGCAGTGAATACAGCACCAACCCTGAGGTCACAAGGACCTCAGTTCAAATCTGGCCTCAGACACTTAACATTTCCTAGCTGTGTGACTCCGGGCAAGTCACTTAACCCCAATTGCCTCAGCAAAACAAAACAAAACAAAATAACAAACAAGCAAACAACAACAACAACAACGAATAAAAAAGAAATCAGTGCTTAAAAAAGAAAAGAAAGTAGCCAAAGACTAGGGCACTACCATTGCCCCAGCCAGGGATTTAAACTTAGGTAGAAGCTAAAAGTTGCAGAGCACTAAAGCAATGAGCAATGAAGATAGCCAATAGCAGATTGACAAAGCAGTGAAGACATCTTGCCTATCAAGGAGCAGCTCAGGAATTGATATCCCAGTTGAGAAGCTAACAGGGATCTTGTATAAATTGTACATCTACACATTTCCCCAGGTTCCATTAAGCATCTACTATGTGCCAGACACTAAGCTAAGTACTTTACAAATATTATCTCATTTGATTTTCACTACAATCCTATGAGGTAGGTACTATTGTTATTCTCATTTTAAATTGAGGAAAATGAGGTAAAGTTTAATGACTTACCCAGGATAAACATACTACCACATGTCTGAAGCCACATTTGCAGTGAGGTTTTCCTGATTCCAGGCCCAATACTCCACTGTATCACCCACTTGTCTTAATCTTTCTCTCTCTTCAATTGATGATGTGTGTTTGTAAGGGAATATGTCTCAAGGGTGAGGGAATGATGTTCTACAGTTAATATTACTATGTTAATAAATACATTTGCTTTAAGCAACTTGTAACCTTTGACTGATTAGGTAAACACATTGATGTGGGATTATGAGCTATAGTTTTTTTTTAATTTTTATTTGCATAACATATGTATAGGTAGTTCTTCAACATTGACCATTACAAAGCTTTCTGTTACAAATTTTCCCCCCATTCCCCTCCCTCCCCAGATGGCAGCAAGTCTACTACATGTTAATTATATCAAAATACCTGACAAGTCAAATATATGTATACATGTTTCCATACTTATCTTGCTGTGCTAGAACAATCGTATCTACATGAACAAAAAAGATCTGATAAAGGAAACCCAATGGAAGCAATCATCAATATAGAGCATGAAAATTATATGTTGTAGTCCGTATCTATGATAGTTTTATAGTTTTAAGAGTTTCATGAATTTGGGGTAGTTGTCTTTCAGGGGACCTGACCTGGGACCTGAATTGGGAAGTACTAAGAGGAAAATATAAGTGTATTATAATTATATTATTAAATCCAAGATCTGTTTATAGTAAAATGCTCACATGACTTTATCCTGGGTCCTCTCTTTTTTCTTTCTACATTCTCTTTCTCTTAGTGACCTCATCAGTGATTATATGTCTAATTATATCTCTATATAGGTGCCTTGCAGATCTATCTCTCATCCACAGTTTCTCTCCTGATCTTTAGTCCTATATCACCAACTGCCAGTGAGACATTGAATGGATATAGCAGACATAACATATCCAAAATGGAATGCATTATTTTTGCCCCAAACCCATTCTTTCACAAAAATTCTTCATTTCTGTCAAGAGTATTATCATTCATCCTGTCTCCCAGGTAAATAATCTCAGCATTATACAGCACTCTCGATTATCCTCTACCCCATATTTATAAATCTTATTCTTTCTATATTTACAATCTCTCCCTCCTCTGTCCGTTTCTTCCTACTCATATAATAACTGCCTAAATTCAGGTTCTCCTTAGCTCTCATTTGAACTATTGATAAAACTTGTTAATTGGTCTTCCTGCCTCAGGTTCCTCTCTTTTCCAATATGTCCTTCCACATACCTACTGAAGTGATTTTTCTAAAATGAAAGTCTGGCTATCTGACTTTACTTTTTTGGTGAATGATAGTGACTTTCTGTTAGCTCTACAATCAACTCTAAACTCCTCTTTTTGATTTTGAAAACCCTTTAAAATCCGGATCTAGCCTATCTTTCAGTCTTTATTATATATTGTTCCTTTTTCTTGTTATTCTATGGTTCAACCAAAATAGCCTTCTTAGTTCTTTCACATCTAACACTCTTCCCAACTCCTTACTTTTATACTGATCTTGTCCCATGCCAGTAATGCACTTTTTCTCATTTTTTTCCTCATTCATAGAATCCCTCACTTGCTGCAAGACCTAGTTCAAGTAACTAGCATTTGCAGTCTTTTCTGATTCTCTCCAAATGCTCTCCAAATATCTTATATTTAATTATCTTATTTTTTGCACATATATATGCATAAATAGGTATATATGTAGTGTGTGTATACATATGTATATTACATATGCATATATAACCAGTGTTGTATACAAGAACTATAACACTTGTTTCAGAAATCCTCATTTGTTTCAAATTAATATATTAGGAAACATTTGGGGCTAAAGTATTTTAAATTTATATCTGTATAAAAAAATTGTACCACTTCACAATAAATCACAAACTGCAGTCCTCCAAACCTCACTTCCACAAGCAAAGCTCAGGTCTTTGTCAAGGCAGAATGTTATATTTATTATATACCTACTGGTACAATAGAAGCTTGGAGCAGAAGATTGGTCTGCAGCATCTCCACTTCTTTCCCCCATGGCCCCTAACTAAAATTGCAACCTGCTGAACCTGCTTATGAAGCTTTGGATTATAATTGAGCATGGCCATGAATGCATTGCCACTATTTATTGTAATATTTCTATATTTCTTAACCATGTTCATATATATAACTGTGCTACCATTTTTATTAGATTCCTGTTTTTCAAACACATTTTCATACATATATATATATATATATGAATATGTATATACACATACATTTATATTGCCTCTCAATGATTGTAAGACTGGTGAGAGTGGAGATTCTTTTTTTTTTTCTCTTCTACTAACTTCTGTGATATTTATCAAGTAATAAGGACTTAATCAATGCTTATTGATTAATCATACTACACAAGCATTATTTCTGTGGTCTGTGCATCTAAGAGTGACTTGGTTGAAGAAAGAGGGAAACAATTTTTAATAGAGAGCAAGTAGAAAAGACTCAATGACCACTTGTTGGGATTAGGAAATAGTCTTGTTCAGGTTTGGTTGGTTTAGATGACTGAGGTCCCTTCTAACTCTGAGCATCTGTGGTGCTAATCAGATATATGTATATAAATGAGGCAAAACTGTGAGAGATAGCTAATATTATTGTGATAGAATGTCAATTCAGATTATTTGGACACGCTTATCTCTTCTTCAAAAAAGATATTTCTTCTTAATTATTCTGTTGGTCTTTAGATGGATTTTGTTTTCAATAGTTCACTCTATGCTAAGAAATAGGATTTTTGTGCTTAGTACTTCTTTAAAGACCATCCCCACTACTATCCCAGATCAGTGTGGTCTTTTGATTCTTGGGCACTGGCCACAGTTTGATGGTTAAGTTAATTCTTCAGTGTCATTTCTGAGGAGCAGCAATAAGTAAGGGTGTCTGACATCTAGAGAAGAGGGTAGCACCTGTCTGCTAGCAGGTATTGATGCTGCACTACAATTTGGGAACACAAGCTTAACAACCTAATACAGCTATTTCCTCTACTTATCAGTTACTGGGATAACACACAAAATGCTTCTAGGTTTTTTAGGTAGGGAGGAGTTTAAGTTATGAAAAATAAGAAACCAGTGGTTTCTAAGTTAGTTTTTTGTTTTGTTTTGTCCCAGTTGTGCATACACATACCAAAATCCAAATTCTATTGATAATGTTGACAATTATGAACTACCACTTGAATGTCTACTGGTACATATACAAAATCTACATGTTTATATACTATGTATACATTAAAAAAAAACAACTCATGAAAACAAACTTCCTCTAGGTGGCAGAATTACTTCTTCAAAATGGAGCTGATCCATTATTTAGAAATGACTATGGAAAATGTGCCTTGGATGAAGGTAGTGATGACCCCCATATGAAAGAACTACTGGAACGCTATGTACATAAATCTGAAACATGTCCTATTGCAGGTAAGTGAAAACTGCATCTCATCACATAAATACAAAATTACAGAAATTTCTTTTTCATTTTCCTTTAGAAAGCTTGAAAAAATATGCAGTGATTTGCTGTTATTTTTAATAACCTTTATGCAATATACACTTGTTTTCTCCTGCATAAGACTATAGGTGACTGAAGTCCTAGTACAAAAAATTTGTTTTAGATGACAGTTTGTATCTTCCATTATTGTGTTTAGAGCTCTAGTGAAAATTTTGCCAAGTTTAGTTCCTTTTCAAATTATAACATGTAAAGTGAAATATTGTGATATGAACTATATGTTTAATTGTATTCCCTTTAATAAATATTTCCCAGAATTAATTTTTAAAAATTCCTTTGGAATTATTTTTTTTATCTTTCCCATCCATTAAATTGCAACTATAAGAGAATCACTCACAGTTGCAATGATAGAACATTAATGATTTAAATGCATGAGCATTTTCCTTATTCTGATCTATATGTATCAATTAGATTTTTTTCACTCATATGTAAGACAGATTAAGGAGAGAGAGTGTTTGTCATAAAATGAATTCCTTCACTTTCAAATATTCTTTCTTTGTAGGATACACTTAAATATAATATCTACTACTTTATTCAAGTCTGGTATTTTAAAAAATACCAAAAAATGATTTCCTATATTTAAGGGGCTCATATTCTAATGGGAAAGACAACATGCAAATAACTACATATATATAAAAATTATATGTAATGTAAAGGGAAGTATTCTCAGAGGGAAAAAGGACCATTGAGAAGGACCTAAAAAGTTCTCTTGCAGAAGATAGGATTAGTGTTGAGTCTTGAAGGAAGCCAAAGAAGCCAGGAGGTGGGAGGAGTAGGGAAATCATTCCAGGCATTGGGGACAGCCAGTGAAAAGACTTATACTTGGGAGATGGGTGTCTTGTGTTAGGCGTTAGTATCATTGGATTGCTGGATACATAGAGTATAAGAAGACTGGAAAGGCAGCAAGAGGCCAAGTTATGAAATACTTTAAAACCAAATAGAGGATTTTATATTTAATACTGGAGGAAGTCACTGGAGTTTGTTGAAGAGGGGGCTGAGAGCTAGATTTGAGCCAGGAGGAATTATTAATTAAGATATCCATTACAGGAATCCTGTCTCTTTTGGAATTTTACCTCAACAATGATGTACTTTTCCTTTCTTATTTGAGGCTGCCTGAGAATGTAGCAGTATAGCTCAGATGTATCCCAGAGATACTCATGGTAATTCTGTGCTAGTACTGTTGGCTCCTTTTGAGAAAAAGCCTCTTATGACAGATTGCTTAGTGAAAAAAAGAACATTTATTCTTAAAAGCTTTAACAAATCTTTGGGATCATCTGGTCATACTCCCTTATATTATGCAAATAAGGAAATTGAAAAGAAGCAGTACTTATTTATACTCAGCTTCTTCATGTCTGGCATAATATTGATATTATTATGTATGTATATATAAAATTTGTATTTTTCCTCACTAAAATCTAGAAAAAATCTCTGTGTTTGTATACATTTATATAATATATATCTCAGAATTGGAAAGGATCTCTGAAGTTGTCTAGTTCAATCAGTATCTAAATAGGAATCTTCTCTGCAACACTTTCTAGTTAATGACTGTCTAATTTCTCCTTGGAGGTTTCTGATGATAGGGAACTTACTATCTCCTGTGGCATTTTACTTCAGTTACATAATGAGCCACTGAAGAGTAGGATGATTAAATTTCCCAAGAGCCTTTGCATCTAGATGTATCACCATTTCACGCTTCTAGATTAGGGTGACTCTTTAGGGTATTATAAAAGGAGGTACAGTCATACTTAGATTGGGTTATTTTGATGTAATTTTATTTTGTTTTTTTGCTGAGGCAATTGAGGTTAAGTGACTTGCCCAGGGTCACACAGCTAGGGAATGTTAAGTGTCTGAAACCAGATTTGAACTCAGGTCCTCCTGACTTCAGGGCTGGTGCTCTATCCACTGCGCCACCTAGCTGCCCCTTAGATTGGGTTATTTTGGGGATACTAAGTTCATTTTAGAGTCAGAAGGTCACATAATGATAATAATTCCATGTGCATTATAGATGTCCTATGTCACTGTACTACCAATTAACACAGTTTGCTAAATCTTTATTTTTAATTGTTAAATCTTTATTTTTAAAAAGCATAGATACTTTGGAGAGGAGAGTTTTTTAAGTCCCAAATATAATTTTTATATTTATTTTAAAATTTCTTATTTATTTTCAAACATTTAAAAATTTTTTTAATTTCAAATTTTTCCCTTCCTCTTGCTCTTCTCCCACCCATTCAAAAGGCAAATAATATGATATTAATTAAACATGTGATATAATGCAAAACACATTTCCATATTAGTCATATAAAGGCAAGAAAAATAAAGAAAAATTTTAAATTATACTTAAATTTGCACTCAGAGTTCATCAGTTCTCTCAAAAGGTGAAGCATTTTTTATCATGAATCCTTTGGAATTCTCATAGATCACTGTATTGACTGAGTAGCTAAGACTTTCACAGTTGATCATCATTACAATATTGTTGTTACTGTATACAATGTTCTCCTGATTCTAACTTCACATTTTGCATCAGTTCATAGAAATCTCTGCAAGTTTTTATGAAAATCTTCTGCTCATTATTTCTTATAGTACAATAGAATTCCATCACAATCACGTACCACAACTTGTTCAGCCATTCCCCAACTAACTGGGGTCCTAGGGGGATATATTTTTTAAATTTTATTTTATTTATTGCCTTAGCTAAGTATAAATCTTTTTTTATTAAAGATTTTTATTTGCAAAACATATGTATGGGTAATTTTTCAACATTGGCCCTTACAAAGCTTTCCGTTACAAATTTTTCCTCCCTACTCCCCACCCCTCCCCTAGATGGCAGGAAGTCTACTACATGTTAATTATGTTAAAATACTTGACAAATAGAATATGTGTATACATATTTTTACAGTTATCTTGCTGTGCAAGAAAAGTCGGATCTACAAGAAAAAAATCTGAGAAGGGAAACATAATGCAAGCAAACATAAATAGAGAGCATGAAAATGTTATGTTGTGGTCCACATTCATATCCTCTCTCTGGGTGTATATGGCTTTCTTCATCACTGAACAATTGGAATTGGTATGAAACATTTCATTGTTGAAGAGAATTGATCATCATATAGTCTTGTTGTTGTCATGTAAATGATCCCCTGGTTCTGCTCATTTCACTCAGCATCAGTTCATGCAAGTCTCTCCAGGCCTCTCTGAAATCATCCTGCTGGTCGTTTCTTATAGAACAACAATATTCCATGACATTAATATACCATAATTTATTCAGCCATTCTCCAATTGATGGGCATCCCTTCAGTTTCCAGTTCCTAGCCACTACAAAAAGGGCTGCCACAAACATTCTTGCACATGTGGGTCCCTTTCCCTCCTCTAAGATCTCTTTGGGATATAAGCCCAATAGAAACACTGCTGAGTCAAAGGGTATGCACAGTTTGATAACTTTTTGAGCATAGTTCCAAATTGCTCTCCAGAATGGTTGGATCCATTCACAGTTCCACCAACAATGTATCAGTGTCCCAGTTTTCCCACATCCCCTCCAACATTCGTCATTATCTTTTCCTGTCATCTTAGCCAATCTGACAGGTGTGTAGTGTATCTCAGAGTTGTCTTAATTTGCATTTCTCTGATCAATAGTGATTTGGAGCACCTTTTCATATGACTACAAATAGTTTTAATTTCATCCTCTGAAAATTGTCTGTTCATATCCTTTGACCATTTATCAATTGGAGAGTAGCTTGAATTCTTTCAAATTTGAGTCAATTCTCTATATATTTTAGAAATGAGGCCCTTATCAGAACCCTTAGATGTAAAGATGATTTCCCAATGTATTGCTTCCCTCCTAATCTTGTCTGCATTAGTTTTGTTTGTACAAAAACTTTTTTAACTTAATATAGTCAAAATTCTCTATCTGGTGTTCAATTAAGAGTTCCAGTTCTTCTTTGGACATAAATTTATTCCTTCTTCACAGGTCTGAGAGGTAAACTATCCTATGTTCTAAAGGGGATATTTTTAAATATAACATGAAACTGAAAAAAATCCAAACCAGCACAGTCTCTTCCTACTATTTAATTTTGAGCCCAGCTCAATGTCTATCTACACAGCTAAATAAATGAACAAAAACTTTTCTTTCTCCCATTCTTCCTCTATATTTATACATGCCAATTCGATAGTTTCCTTGTCCCATTGAATGTCAATATTTGGACATGGTACACTTATAATCATCTTTGTTTTTCCAGGATAACTTACTAAATTGCTTGCTGAGCCTGAGGGGCATATATTTCTATATACATAATTCAAATTCTGCCTCAGCCATTTACTAGCTGTCACTTCAGGCAAATCAGGCAAATGTTCTCAGCCTTAGTTTCTGCATCTATAAAATGGGGCTAGCATTTACCTCACAAGGTTGTTGTAAGGATCAAATGAGATAACTTATGTATAATGTTTTGCAAACTTAATAGTGCTAACTATTATTACATACACATTACTATATATGTATGTGTGTTACAACTTGTGCTCAACAGTTGTTTAAAGTCTAGCTTAACCTGTGGGTCATTTAATATATATTATAAACCAAAAACATAAGCAGTTCCTTTAAAGAAAGAATGCAAAAATATATCTTAAGGAAAGATGCAATTATGAAATTGACTATGCAACTATCAAACTATTTATATCTTTTCTGGAATCTTTCTCATGTTATAGTCTTGGTCAAATGCTAACCAGGCCCTCAGACCAGTTAATATTTAGTATCAACCTCATGCTGAACATTAGTTGTATCATAGTGCATATGACTATAAAGCAAAGAGACTGGTTTTCTTTTGAAGTTTATGGAAACCGTCTCACATCATGGCAGTGTTTTTAGGGGGAAAGAAGCAGTATTCAGATGAAGAGAGAAAGATTAGGAAGAAGACAATATAAGATATGAGGGAGGTACCATCTTCTCTACATGCAAGCTTCCCAGAATCCTTTTGGCCCTTTAATAACAATGCTTGAAGAGAATCTGAAATCCAATGTCCTCTCTCTCAAAACTGAAAGTCAGAAGATTAAAAGCTCTCCTTTCTCAAACTCTTCCCCAACTCTGCCCCTCATGCAAACAGAACACAGAGCAATCAGTCTCCACCAAAAAATATCTTATGCAAATAGCCTTGGACTCAGGATTCCATGTGGTTAAATTTTTTTAAGAAGGGCAAACCTTTCCTCCTAAGGATGTATACTTGTGTCTGTAGCAACAGAAGGATCTTTTCTTTACTTATTTATGGCTACCCCAAACAAACCACCCCAGGTTTGAAATAGAAGCTCTGTGAGTCCACATTCATTCACAACCAGAGTTCATGAGTTCCCGCTAATATATTTGCTTTTACTAGTTAGCCGGAGGACAAAATTCATAGCAAAAACATTTAATGAAATGGCATAGAAAGGAAAATAAGAAAAAATTCCCTTATAAGCCTGGTAAATACTTTCACAGATATATACATAATTGTTGGGGAGAGCAGGTCTTACTAAGGAACATTTGTGTAAACATGTAAGGAATGACTCCAGCATATGCATGGACAAATAACTCATGCCTCTGACATTATAGGGCTGCCTATGGCCTTTGATAATATCATCAATAATGCTGCTCCTGTAGGAAAGGCTTTCTATTGATCTCAAGGAGTATGCAGTCCCTTATTAGGCATGTAGAAAGGAAAGAACATTTATGTTGTGGCTACTGTGTATCAGGCACTGTACTAAGCACTTTGAAAATATTGTTTCACTTGATCTCAGATATTCCTGACCTTAAGTCTAGTGTATAGCCTAAAATTGTATCTTGAGTGATTTCTACTTGAAGATGTTGTGCTGGTCTTGTGATCCCTGTTGGCTATTGACCAGATTCTCTCTGCTTCCAGTTTCTGACTTCAGCAGAAATACTAATATATCATCTCTTTCTCATGAGAGAAAGAGTGTAATTCTGCCATCTCCTTCTTTTTAAAATATTATTTTATTTTATCCTTTCCTCCCCTTTACATACTTTCTTTTTTGCATATAATAGTTTTCCAATTAATGTAAAAATAGTTTTCAACATTTTTAATAAGATTTCAAATTTGAAAAATTGTTCCCTTCTTTCCTTTTACCTGCTTTTCCAAGCCTGCAAGCAATCTGGTAGAGATTATACAAATTCAATCATGTAAACATTTCCACATTAGTCATGTTGTTAAAAAAGAAACAAAAAGTCACAAATCCCCCCAAATAAAAATAGGGTGCTTTGATTTACATTTAGATTTCGGAGTTCTTTCTCTGGATGTGGATAGTATTTTCCATCATGTTTTTTTGGACTTATCTTGAATCATTGCATTGCCAAGAAGAGCTAAGTCAATCATGCGAAGTCAAACAGCAATCATGTTGCTGTTATTGTGTACAACATTCTCCTGGTTCTGCTCACTTCACTTAGCATCAATTAATATAAGTATTTTCTGAAATCCACCTGCCCCTCATTTTTTATAGCACAATAATATTCCATTACATCTATATATCATAGCTTGTTTAGGCATTCCCTTGCTGATGGCTATATTTTCAATTTCCAATTCTTTGCCACCACAAAAAGAATTGCTATAAATATTTTCATACACATGGGTCCTTTTCTCTTTTTTTATGTTGTCTTTGGGATACAGACTTAATAGTGTTGTGGGATTCAATAAGATCAGGAGTGAAGGAAGGCTGCCCACTGTCACCATTATTATTTAATATTGTCTTAGAAATGTTAGCTTTGGCAGTAAGAGAAGAAAAAGAGATAAAAGGAATCAGAGTAGGTAATGAAGAAATCAAATTATCACTCTTTGCAGATGACATGATGGTATACTTAGAGGACCCTAGAAACTCGACTAAAAATTACTAGAAACAATTCACAACTTTAGCAAAGTTGCAGGATACAAAATAAATCCACATAAATCATCAGCATTTTTATATATTACCGATAAAGTTCAGCAGCAAGAGACACAAAAAGAAATTCCATTCAGAATAACTGTTGATAGTATAAAATATTTGGGAATCTATCTGCCAAGGGAAAGTCAGGAACTATATGAACTGAACTACAAAACAATTAAAACACAAATAAAATTAGACCTAGTCAATTGGAAAAACACAAAATGCTCATGGGTAGGCCGAGCAAATATAATAAAAATGACAATACTACCCAAACTAATTTACTTATTTAGTGCCATACCAATCAAACTCCCAGGAAATTATTTTACAGATCTAGAAAAAATAGTAGCAAAGTTCATCCGGAAGAACAAAAGATCAAGAGTTTCAAGAGAATTAATGGAAAAAAAAAAGGCTGATGATGGTGGACTTGCTGTACCAGATCTAAAACTATATTACAAAGCAGCGGTCATCAAAACCATTTGGTACTGGCTAAGAAATAGAATAGTCGATCAGTGGCATAGGATAGAATCACAGGACAAATTAGGCAATAAATATAGAATATAGTCTTTGATAAACCCAAAGACCCCAGCTTCTGGGATAAGTACTCACTATTTGGCAAAAACTGCTGGGAAAATTGGAAACTAGTGTGGAAGAAATTAGGGCTTGACCCACATCTAACACTACATACCAAGATAAGATCTAAATGAGTTCATGATCTGGATATAAAGAGTGATATAAGTAAATTAGAGGAACGTAATATAGTTTACCTCTCAGACCTATGGAGATGGAATAAATTTATGTCCAAAGAAGAACTGGAACTCTTTTTTTTTTTTTTTGCTTTTTGCTGAGGCAATTGGGGTTAAGTGACTTGCCCAGGGTCACACAGCTAGGGAATGTTAAGTGTCTGAGACCAGATTTGAACTCAGGTCCTCCTGACTTCAGGGCTGGTGCTCTATCCACTGCGCCACCTAGCTGCCCCTGGAACTCTTAATTGAACACCAGATAGATAACTTTGACTATATTAAGTTAAAAAGTTTTTGTACAAACAAAACCAATGCAGTCAAGATTAGGAGGGAAGCAATAAATTGGGAAATCATCTTTACATTTAAGGGTTCTGATAAAGGTCTCATCTCTAAAACATATAGAGAATTGTCTCATATTTATGAGAATTCAAGCCATTCTCCAATCGATAAACAGTCAAAGGATATGAACAGACAATTTTCAGAGGATGAAATTAAAACTATTTGTAGTCATATGAAAAGTTGCTCCAAATCACTATTGATCAGAGAAATGCAAATCAAGACAACTCAGAGGTACCACTACACACCTGTCAGATTGGCTAAAATGACAGGAAAAGATGATGATGAATGTTGGAGGGATTGTGGGAAGGCTGGGACACTGATATATTGTTGGTGGAATTGTGAATGGATCCAGCCATTCTGGAGAGCAATTTGGAGCTATGCTCAAAAAGTTATCAAACTATGCATACCCTTTGACTCAGCAGCATTTCTATTGGGCTTATATCCCAAAGAAATCATAAAGGAAGGAAAGGGCCTCACATGTGCAAGAATGTTTGTGGCAGCCCTTTTTGTAGTGTCTAGAAACTGGAAACTGAATAGATGCCCTTCAACTGGAGAATGGCTGAATAAATTATGGTATATGAATATTATGGAATATTATTGTTCTGTAAGAAACGACCAGCAGGATGACTTCAGAGAGTCCTGGAGAGACTTGCATGAACTGATGCTGAGTGAAATGAGCAGAACCAGGAGATCATTATACACGGCAACAACAATACTATATGACGATCAATTCTGTTGGACATGGCTCTCTTCAACAATGAAATGTTTCAAACCACTTCCAATTGTTCAGTGAAGAAAGCCATATACACCCAGAGAGAGGGATGTGAAATGTGGACCACAACATAACATTCTCATACTCCTTGATTGATGTTTGCTTACATTGTGTTTCCTTTATCTGATATATTTTTTGTGTAGATAAGATTTTTCTTGCACAACAATGATAAGTGTGGAAATAGGTATACATATATTTAATTTGTCAAGTATCTTATCATAATTAACATGTAGTGGATATCCTGCCATCTAGGGGAGGGGTGGGGAGTAGGGGGGAAAATTTTGTAACAAAGCTTTGTAAGGGTTAATTTTGAAGAATTACCCATACATATGTTTTGCAAATAAAAAAATATATTAAAAATAGTGTTGCGGGATTGTATTATTGAGAATAGCTAAGTCATTTCCCCACTTTTCTTCTAATCTAGTTTGTGTTGATTTTATTTGTGCAAATCCTTTTTAATTTAATATAACCCAAATGATCCTTTTTTTGCATTTTATAATGTTCTCTCTCTCTTGTTTGGTCATAAATTCTTCTCTTCTTCATAGATCTGACAGGTAAACTATTTCTTGCTTTCTTCATTTGCACATGGTATTTACCTTTTATGTCTATATCATGTACCCATTTGACCTTATCTTGTTATATAATGTGAGATATTAATCTATACCTAGTTTCTGCCATACTATTTTCTAATTTTCCCAGCAGTTTTTTGTCAAATAATGAATTGTTATTCTAGAAGCTTGAACTTTTGGCTTTATCAAATCATAGATTACTGTTTTCTTTCATTTGATTTTTCATATGATTTTCTTTCATTTCCTACTGTCTCTTATGTACCTAATCTGTTTCATTGATCTAGCACTCTCTTTCTTTCTTTTTATTTTATTTTATTTGCAAAAATAAAATAATAAAATTTCTTGGGCATTCTTGTTTTACTCCTTATCTTATTGGGAAGGCTTCTAACTTATCTCTTTACAGATAATGCTTGCTGATGGTTTTAGATAGATATTACTTATCATTTTAAAGAAAAATCCTTTTATTCTTATGCTCTCTAATTTTTTAAACAGGAATCAGTGCTATATTTTGTCAAAAGCCATTTCTGCATCTATTAACATAGTCATATGATTTCTGTTAGTTTTGTTATTGATATGGTCAATTATTCTGACAGTTTTCCTGATATTGAACAACCCTTCATGCCTGGTGTAAATCCTACTTTGTTATAGTGTATTTTTCTGGTGATAAGTTGCTATAACTTCTTTGCTAATATTTTATTTAAAATTTTTGCATCAATAGTTAGGAAAATTGGTCTATAATTTTCTTTCTCTGTTTTGGCTTTCCTGGTTTAAGTATTAGTATCATATTTGTGTTAGTAAAGGAATTAAGTAATACTTCTTCTTTGCCTATTTTTCCAGATAGTTTATATAGTAATGGAATTAATTGTTAATTAAACATTTTGTAGACTTCACTTTGGAGATTTTTCTTAGAGAGCTCATTGGTAACTTGCTCAATTTTTTTTTCTAAAATGAAGTTATTTAAATATTTTATTTTTTCTTTTGGTAATCTGGGCAATTTATATTTTTGCAAATATTCATCCACTTCACCTAAATTACAGATTTATTAGCATGCAGTTGAGCAAAATAGCTCCTAATTATTGCTTGAATTTCCTCTTCATTGGTGATGAATTTATCCTTTTAATTTTTGATACTGGTAAATTGGTTTTCTTTTTTTAAAAAAAATCAAATTAATCAAAGATTTATCTATTTCATTGTTTTTTGTTTTTGTTTTTGTTTTTGTTTTTGTTTTTTTTTTTGCTTTTTGCTGAGGCAATTGGGCTTAAGTGGCTTGCCCAGGTTCACACAGCTAGGGAATGTTAAGTGTCTGAGACCAGATTTGAACTCAGGTCCTCCTGACTTCAGGGCTGGTGCTCTATCCACTGCGCCACCTAGCTGCCCCTCATTGTGTTTTTTTCATATAATCTGCTCTTAGTTTTATTTATTAATTCAATAGTTTTCTTACTTTCAGTTTTATTAATCTCTTCTTTGATTTTCAGAATTTCTAATTTGGCATGTAATTAGAGATTTTTAATTTGTTCTTTTTTCTAGCTTTTTAATTGCATGCACAATTCATTGATCTGCTCTTTTTTTTATTTTATTCATTTAAGCAGAGATATAAAATTTCCTCTAAATACTTACTGCTTTGGCTGCATCCCATAAATTTTTGTATGTTGTCTAATTGTTGTAATTTTCTTTAATGAAATGATTGGTTCTGTGATTTGTTGTTTGACCCCTTTGTTCTTTAGGATTAGATTATTTAGTGTCCAATTAATTTTTAATCTGTTTTTATAGCCCTTTGTTACATATAATTTTTTTCATCATGAGATGAAAAAGACGTATTTAATATTTCTGCCTTTTTACATTTTATTGTGAGGGTTTCATGCCCCAATACATAGCCAATTTTTGTGTTGGTGCCATATACCACTTAGAAAAGGTATATTCCTTTCTAACACCATTCAATTTTCTACAGAGGTCTATTCTAGTTAACTTTTCTAAAATTCTATTTACTTCCTTAACTTCTTTCTTGCTTATTTTGTGGTTAGATTTATCTAGTTCTAAGAGGGGAGATTGAAGTGTTTCACTGTTTTATTGTCTGTTTCTTCCTGTAACTCACATAATTTCTATTAGAAGTTGCATGCTGTACTTCTAGGTGCCTATATGTATAGTATCAGTATTCATTGTCTATGGCACTTTTTTAGAAATATGTAGTTTCCTTTCTTATCGCTTTTAATTAGATCTATTTTTGCTTTTCCTTTGAGCTCAGGATGCTACTCTTGCTTTTTTTTTTTTTACTTCAACTGAAGCATAATATATTCTGCTCCAGACTTTTACCTTTCTTCTGTGTGTGTCTTTCTCCTTCAAATATGTTTCCTGTAAGCAACTTATAGTATTCTTGTTTTGAATCCTCTCTATTTTCATTTTATGGGAGAGTTTATCCCATTCATATTCACATTTATGATTACCAACTGTGTATATCCCTCCATAATATTTTTCTCACTTTTTTTCTCTTTCCTTTCACTCTGTTCTACTTCACTTGTGTTTTGCTTGTAACCACTGCTTCCCCCAATCTTCCCTCATTTCCATCAGTCCTCTCTCCCTTTGCTTTCTCTGTTTCCCTTCTATGTCTGCCATTCCTTTTCCCTTCTACTTCTGCCATTCCTTCTATCAGCCTACTTTTGCTTTTCCCATTTCCTTTCTACTTCTCTGTAAGGTAAGGTTGATTTCTCTATCCAAATGAATATGTTTATTATTCCCTCTGACTCAAATCTGCTAAGAGTAAGGTTCAAACAATGCTTACCACCCCTCTTCTTTCCTTCTATTGTAATAGATCTTTTATTCCTCTTCATGTGATATAATTTACCCTGTTCTGCTTACCTCTTTCCTTTTCTCCTAGTACAACACGTTCTTCACTCCTTAATTAATTTTTATCATCACACCCCACATTTAAGTACACTCCTACCTGCCCTAAGAGAGATGCAGTTCTTGAGAGTTATAAGTTTCATCTTCTCAGGTAGGAATATATGTATATATATATATATATGTGTGTGTGTGTGTGTGTGTGATTTAACCTTGTTGAACACTATGTTGTGGTTTTTTTCTTTCCTGTTTACATTTTTATGTTTCTCTTAAGTCTTGTATTTGAAGGTCACATTTTATGTTCAGCCCTGGTCTTTTCAACAGAAAAGTTTGAAAGTCCTATTTTATTGAATGCCAATCTTTCCTTCTGAAATATTATGCTCAGTTTTTCTGGTATTTGATTCTTCCAGAATCCAAGTTCTGCCTTCTGGAATATCATATCCTACATCCTCCAATCCTTTAATGTAGAAGCTGTGTAAATCCTGTATAATCTTGACTGTGTCTTCTTGATATTTGAATTGTTTCTTTCTGGCTGCTTGCAGTATTTTCTCCTTGACCTAATTGCCATCTCTCCTCTAGTTTAAAACCAGAGACATAAGCTAACTGTACTAAAAGAAAATCTTTGCTTAGTCCTTGCTCTCAATAATGAAGCAAACTCAGGAAGAGAAATGTTAAAGGAGTTTATTGTATTATTCAAGGCAAAAGTATGTTGAACTTGGCCAAGCAACAAAGTTCAAACCACTTGATGCTTTTGTATAGAGAACTTTTCATAATAAGAGCAAGACAATCCTGATATGTACACAAAACAATCCTGATAGGCATACATTTCCAAAAGGAGGTGAGCCATAATGGCCCTGCTATTCCTGCATTGCCACATCATTGGGAAATATGATTAGAAATAATGGGAATGGATGAAAGTGCATGTGGTAATACACAGGACAAAGATATATCTATATATCTATGTCTATATCTATATCTATCTATATATATATATATGCTATATCTTCTGACAGACTGAATGACATTTATCTGAAAGACAAATAAGACTAGAAACAATGGGGTCACTGATTGATTCAGCACAAATTTCAATAATTTTCCCCTGCGGTGCTAATTATACTCATGGTGCAATACCCCAGTTAGACTTATATTGATCCTGTATCACCAGCTGTAGTATCCCAATCTGTTACCCATAATTGTGGACATTGGCTTGGGAATCCATTCTTTTTACCAAAGAAGGCACTATAAATACAAACAGCATGTAATCCCTATGAGATCACAAAGAGAAAACCTACAAACAGATACTTTAGCCAGTGAAAAATTCTGCTCCCCATAACATATCTGTAGCCCATAGATTTTGGCAGTTCAATATAGTCACTCTGCAGCTATGCTAATAATAGAATGTTCACTTTCACTTGCCTTTTATCACAGTGTCCTTCCATGAAGAGTTAGACTCTTAATAAGAAAGGCAGCTAATGACTACAACCATAACACATCATGGGCAAATCATGACCAGCACATGTAAAGTACAAGAGTTTTGATTCCTACAGTGGCATCAGTCCAAGCAGAAATGTTAAATAGCTTACAGAACAGGTGACAGGTCCATAATATGCAAATGACTAACACAACAAGCAAAGTTACAATAAGTGAATAAAGAAACTCAAAGTGGGGCAGCTAGGTGGCATAGTGGATAGAGCACCAGCCCTGAAGTCAGGAGGATCTGAGTTCAAATCTGATCTCAGACACTTAACATTCCCTAGCTGTGTGACCCTGGGCAAGTCACTTAACCTCAATTGCCTCAGCAAAAAGCAAAAAAAAAAAAAAAAAGAAAAGAAAAGAAAAGAAAAAAGAAAAAAAGAAAGTCAAAGTGACAGTAGCCTTAAGTCAAGTCCATTTGCAGCATCCATGATCCTCAAGGATCTGTTAAGCACTTCCTGTGTATCAAACAGCTTTGTATAGATCAGTCAGATCTGTGAAAGCATGTCCTCAAACATTTCCCAAGTACCAGGTCAGTTAAGGAGATTCTCTAGATAATACTGCTAAGTTCAGCTTGTATTAAAACTTTGCATAATTTGGTATTATTTAAAAATGTAATCAGATTGGCTTTCTCAGTAATTAGTTCATAGTGGTGAAAACCCATTCAGATGTTATGGAATTAGTCTTAATAACAACAGTATTATAAGAAGAACACTAAATTAGGAACCTGTAGTTCACTTGAAACTTCATAGAATTTAAATTTTTACATAGCACTTATATCTTTTGTCTTCATTTATACCTTGTATCTGATATTGACAATGCTACTTATAGGCTAAAAGAAGAATCTTAAAAAAATACATGAGGACTTGACCTGGAAAATGAGCACTTCTGTCCTTTAATATTATCTGAGATTTTAAAATAGAGAAACAATGACTTAAAATGTTTTTACAAGTACTTCTGTATATAAAATACTTAATTCAATTTTTAGAACTTATTCACTAAAACACTCAAAAATTTTCACATTTGAAATACTAGGAATCCAGTCGTGTATGTGTGCATGTATGTGTGTGTGTTTGTGTGTGTGTATTTTTTTAGGTATCCAACAGTTTAATCTTTTTGTTTTTTCAAAATTTATTATCCCAGTAAAATTTTTATATGATCATTTTCTTTTCAAAACATATTTATATTTTCACTCTATCCATCTTTTTGAGGATTTGCATATTATCTTTATATCATCCTGAAGGGCCTAATGTGATGCATGAATATATAACTATTAGCAAGGGGATGGCAAGCTGAAGAACTATTTACATAGATGCTCAGGATATGGAGTTGACCACAAATTCAGATTAAAGGTAGTAGAAATTTTCATACTTGCATACTATTAAAATAACTCAGATGTTTTAGTACTAATATCTAAGTAATAGGTTTAGTATTTTAATGAAAATTTTCCATTGTTCATCTGCCTTGACAAAAAAAATTTGCTATGAAAGAAGAAGGGAGGGACAGGGTCATGATGAAATCAATACTGTATATACCTTGTACAGATTGATCAGCCATGAGCCACAACAGGGGAAAACTCTTGTTTCTATGCACGAATCACATTTAACATCTAATCATGTAGCAAAGTTCCACATTTATTCATAAATTATCAAAGTCAGGCTCAGAATTTACCAGGTGGGAAAATTTCATGTTCAGAAAGAAAATAGTACAATGGGGAATTGGAGTCAAGCCCTCAACTTGCTCAGACACAGATATCCACTTGTAGCACTCCTCAGCCCAAACACTCTCAGGGAAGTTCATGGCATTCCCTTTGAATGGAGGATGATTGGTTTAATATCAGTTCAGACAATCTATCTATCTATCTATCTATCTATCTATCTATCTATCTATCTATC
>JAJPUD010001242.1:346414-411577 GCA_023553655.1 Myrmecobius fasciatus
CATGGATATAAGTCCTATAGAATATGGTCAACTTTCTTTTAATTAATATAATGGCCAGAAGGCTTTTTGAAAAGAGATTACTCCTCAACCACAGAAAATCAGATAATAGTAAGACTAAGAGTAAGAGTAAGAAATAATAGTAAGACTCATACCTTACACATATAGGTATTCTGTAATAGCAATGAATCTACTCTTCTACTACCTTATTATCAAGAAGGCCTGATGGAGTAAGCATGAACTTATTACCAAATCTCAGGATACTAGGATTAAAATACAACTTTTTTCTCACTAGTATTTTATTTTTCCAAATACATGTAAATAATAGTTTTCAACATTCATTTTTGTAAGGCTTTGTGTTCCAAATTTTTCTCCCTCCCTTCTTTACGTCTCCCCTTCCCAAGATAATAAGCAATCTGATATAAGTTAAATATGCACAATCCTTTTAAACATATATGAAAATAAGTTCATATCTGTCATGTTGTGCAAGAAAAGTTTTTAAGATAGACACTCATAAAGTATGCCTTGGTGCTGTAAATGGAGGTAGAATGCTAGGCCTAATGGGTGATTGACATGAAAATAAATATAATATTGTCAGTCAATAAACATGTGTTTACTTAACACATGTTTAAGTGCCGGGAACTGTGCTAACCATTTGGGGTATAAAGAGAGGCAAAAAACAACCTCTTCCTTTAAGGAGCTTACAAACTAAAGGGAGAGACAACAAACAAATAAATATGTACAAACAAGCTAAATACAAGAAAAATAGAAAATAATTAAAAGAAGAAAAGCACTAGAATTAAGAAGGATTGAGAAAGACTGTTCTTATATCCAGGGAAACATGCATGCATATCTTAGAAAAGAAAAAGTTAAAACTTTATCTTTGTAAAACTTCAGGTTTTTAAATGATTTTTAAATGGCAGATGTCTGTGAATATGGAATATTATACATATATATGTGAACATAGAAATAGAAAAATTATAACATGCAGGTTTAGGTTGATGATAAGAAGGTGGACTTATCTCAAAAATGCACACAGAGACCTTGGCAGGCTCTTTCAAGATGGCACTATTCATAGTCAAACCTCTGAGCTCTGCAGGCACAGAACTTTGATGTACAATCTATCTAGGGAAGATGTGGTGTTCAGATAGCTTGCTTCTACTGCTGTCATTCCCGTGAGACTGATTAGTACCCGAAAGCAATTTATTAATTTACAATGAGGGGATATATCTTTCTTGTGACTAGATATTTGTGTTCTCTATTAAGAGCATTACCTTCCTCATATCTAGTTAACAAGTGTGAAGTTTTCCATCCCTTAATAGGGCCAAATTTGTAAAGAATGCTCTCTAGCTAGTTAGTCATATGCAGGCATGATGCCTGTACTTTCGGCAGCTGCCACAGGCTGAATGGGGGTACTCATTTTTGCATCTAAGCCAATCAGGGAGGCTTTTTCAACAGATGGATAACAAACTGATATATGGTAAGGTAACATAATAAAGTTCTGCACAGCAAATTTGAGTTCATATGTACTATGGAGCAATAATAAAAGAAATTAAGAGCATCTAATTATAATTTTAAGTAGTCATAATTATGTTCTGATACAGTATTATCAACTACCATTTAATTTACATTTCATTTCATTTGTACTTAAACTTTTGCTTTCTTCCTTTTAACAATGTTTTAGCCACTGAAAACTTAATTTTTGAAGCCTGATTTGTTAAAAGTCCTTTAAAAAATTCATGTTACAATTCCCAAGACTATTTTTCATTAATTAGATTTTATACTTGCTGCTTCCTGATGATATCTACAGAGAGAGCTTCCTCATATCAGCAGTGTTTCTCCAGATCATACTGTGAAATTGTTGCTTATGAGAAAGTTTGCTGGGGACACCTAATTCCATTTATCATATGTAGATCTTCATTAGTTATAATTATTAGGATAGCACTTTATATTATTCAGTCATTTTCAGTCATGTCCTTCATGACCCTTTTTGAGGTTTTCTTGGTAAAGCTACTGGAGTTATTTGCCATTTTCTTCTCAGGAAAGTTGGGGAATACAAAAGAAGAGCCTTCCTGGTCCCCTTTTCCTTCTCTGTGCACAGAATTATTCTGTGCAATCATTTGAGGGCAACAAATAAAAAGCTATATTGGATGCCCCAATTTTTGTTGTCTAACCCAAAAGAGTGACGCCTAGTTCCCATGACCAAGGAAGAGTATTAGGAGAGTGGAAGAGAATAAAAATAACTGTAAACATAAAATAAGCCCTTTCCTCTTTGGCCCAATATTTTCTTGCATATCCTCCCCTCCCCCAGCCTAGATTACTCAGTGTTTGATACTGCTTACTGTCTTCTTACTTAATTTAAACTTCCCTCTCTCAGTATCTTAGATTTAGAAGCAGAAAAGATCTTAGAGATCACAGAATCCACCTACCCACCATTCCCATTTTATAGATGAGGAAATTGAGGCACAGAGAGAAGGCCACACTAACAGTAAGCAGTAGAACTGGGATTCAAACCCAAATCCTCTTTCTCCATATTCAGAATGCTTTCCATTATTATTATGTTGCCTTTTTACATTTTAATTTTTTATGACATACTTTCATAAACCCTCTGGGTCATTCAATATTACAATTCACTGATTTGTTATGATCCTAGAAACATAGAATAATAGAATGAGAAGGAAGCTTAGGAGCTTTAGACCAACCTCTTCATTTGATAGGTAAGGAAATGGATTCAGGCACACGTAGTCCTAGACAACTAGAGAAGCTCTCCTGTTGAACTCTTCAACTTTCTTGTGACCCCAAGAGTCCATATGCTCAGAATTTTCACTATCAAGATTTCTTGAACAGTTCTGATTTGTTACAAGTCTACCTAGTGATGTTGATGATAGGGAACCTAGGTCTATCCTCACCAAAATTTTTAGCTGCACCACATTCTGCTATCATGGGCCTAACTTCTTACAAAAAACCGGGCTCTTTGGGAAAGTTGGAGGGTGCAATAGAGAGAGCACTCACCCTGAAGTAAGAAGGACCTGAGTTCAAATGTGCCCTTAAATATTTAATACTAGCTGTTATGACTCTGGATAAGTAACTTAACCCCACCTGCCTCACAAATAAATAAATAAGTAAATATGGCTTTTTAAAGCTTCTTTATACATAGGTTACAATTGTGTTTTGGAGACCTCTGAACATCATCTTAATAACCTCATCAAAGGCAAGAATGAGGAAGTGTCCAAGGTCAGTAGTAGAACCCATGCTATTCAGAAAAGCTTGAAAGAATCCCCAGCTCCCTATACTCTTGCTACAAACATTCCCCCATGACACCCCCCCCCAGGTAATCTCAACATTTAAAGACTGTCTTTGTTGTCAAGCCCAAATAAATGACTTAAATGTTGCCAAACTCCAGGAAGTGATAAACAGTTAATGAGTATTCCTAACTAATAGCAGTAATTTGTTGCATGTTGTTTAGCATCTGTATGCTTTTAATAGGTGCCTTTTAATTAACTTTTCTATTAAAATTATATGATAGAATTAATTTTTTTTTTTTTGCTTTTTGCTGAGGCAGTTGAGGTTAAGTGATTTGCCCAGGGTCACACAGTTAGGGAATGTTAAGTGTCTGAGACCAAATTTGAACTCAGGTCCTCCTGACTTCAGGGCTGGTGCTCTATCCACTGCGCCACCTAGCTCCCCCAAGAATTAATTTTTTAATTTGTACTTTGATAAAAGCAGAATAAGCCTTAACATCGACGTTCACATTGTCAACATGATTTTTAATTATATTAGGGTTAAGTTATTATTGTTATTACTCATGGTCTTCCTTTTCTATAAGTCCTTTCCTGAACCACGCAATTCCTCATGATTTCCCCCAAATTATCTTAATGTATGCAAATAGACAAACATAACGTGATATATGTATATATGCACATGTCGTGTCTTTGATAAAATGTGAGCTCTATGAAGGTGGTTATGTTTCATTTTGTTTTGGTATCTCCTGTGCCTACAGTGGTACCTTGCATACTGTAGCCCCTTGTTTGTTGATCAATGTATGCATCTAATATGTAGACTAGATTAAGTAGTACATTAAATTATTTTCAAATCATCAAAATTAGTTTAATTATATGTAGATTTCAACAAATAAAGTAAAGAGGACTCAAATATACTTAGATGACATAGGGAAACCACCTGGAGCATTTTATGGGTCTTTTTTGTTTTTACATATTTTTAAAAATAGAACTGCTTTCAATTGTTATATAAAGAAAAACATGCTTTTCCCCCATATTGAAATTTGTGTTATTTGTATCTGATAGCATGACCCCATCCATACCATTTTACAAGATATAGAAGAAAAGCAAGAAACCCTGTTGCTATTTGAAATAAGAACACCCAAAGATGCTGGTAATTATGAATGCAAATTCATTTTTGGTTAATGTTATGAAATCCAAGGTCAGTGCTAGAATGTATTTTTTTAATGTTAACAAGTAGCATTTGCCTCTGAAAGAAACTGTTTGAAGAATGCTATATGTCTATGTAAAATAGTTACTTCTCAAGTCTGACAGTTTGAGTGGGAAAGTGGGGGTGACTATTAAGGATGTTTTGAATAGTGTCTAAAATTTATTATCTTAAAATTAATGATTAAAAGTTGTGGTGTCACATTTAAATATGATATGTCTAAACAGTTGGTAGGAACAGTAATCGGATAGCTGTCAAGGATGACTTTCTAGAGTGGTCCTTCTCAGCCCTGGGCACATGAGTAATTGAAGAGATACTCAGAATCATGATTGTGTATAAGCCAGGTGTAGAGATGCTATACGATGGTGGCTGGAGAACAGGTTGTATTTCTTTTTGGCTGCTCAACTTCACCTGGTTAAGGTGACCAGGAAGACCAAATGAAGAGTGATAGATGCCCTTTCAGATGGGCCATTTTACATTGTAAACTTTATTACTTGGTCACTTTCCTCCATAGATGTTCCTTTGCCAGCCCAACACTAACAGATTGCGCTATGATCCTTGTTCTTATTTCTGTTATGGCTCAAAATTTTAATGAATAATTGCAAACTGTTGAGAATTTTAGATATGTTTTCTTAAGATGCTTACACTAGCTCCTTTCACCTCAATTCATGGTTCAGCTAAAGTTGGATTTTATTAATCCCTGAATTGACATTTTATTTTTGTGATTTCTAGACCAATACAGTGAGAAGATGTTACAGATTAAGGATATTATGGACAGTGTGCTTGCCAAACAGAAAAAAGAAAGAGATGATCTTGCTAAAAAATACAGGCAAGTAAAAAAAGATTACTTTTAAGATAAACATTTTTTCAGAGTTTTAGAATATTAATAACAATAATTAAGCATGGCCACCTCATGTTAGAGAAGCAATAGAGTATAAATGCAAAATGATACATATATTTTCAGACACAATATAAAATTTTATATTTCTTTCACAATCAAAAGGTAGAGTATCCAGCTCTTGGCCTATCCTCAGGAAGAACAGAGCCAATAGCTAATCTCAGACATTTACTAGATGTGTGACCCCAGGAAAGTCACTTAACCTTTGTTTACTTCAGTTTCCTCAACTATAAAATAGGGATGGTAATAGCACCTATTTCCCAGATTGTTGTGAGGATCAAATAAGGCAATAATTAATATTATATATTAGCACATTGCTTGATATACATTAAGAGTAGTATAAATGTGAGCTGTTAACATTATTATTGTATATACTTTTCCCTGGGTCTGTTATATATTAGAGCAGAACCTGAAACCATCCCTGAATGGCAAGAGCTAATTAAGAACGGGGTCTGGGAAGAAAAGGATGTTCATGGACATCTTCAGCCAACATACTACTTCTTGGCCATTTCCTAATTCAGCTACTTCTTGAATACATTCTCTTTTCCTACTTTCCAGCTGTCCCCTAAGTTCTATACTCCCTCATTAGACTATAAGCTTCTTGAACTCAGAGCCACTCTTTAGTTGTACTGAAAGCACTTATCAGAGTGCCTGGAACAAATAAGAACTTAATAATTTTTTTAAAATATCCATTCATTCTGTCAGCTACATTTCTGATATAATGCTGGTTTTAAATAGAAACAAAACTATCCTAGACTTTTTCTTCAGAAGTGCACAAAACTTGGTCCTAACATCAACTACTAAATTAGGAAGTAGGCTAGAAGAATGAGTCCTCACTTGATTTTATGTTTAGATCTGTGATTTCATCAGTAGAAATTCTTTCCAGCATCCCTTAACTATAATTTCCTAGGAGCCCTGAGAAGTTAAATAGTTTAACTACAAACATATAGCTAGCAATGGTCAGAGAAAGGATTTGAATCCAAATCTTCTGTTTTTGGTACATGTCTTTTTAAAATCTTAAATTGGTCAGTGATTTCCCCATGTACCTTTACCAGTATCTTTAGATGATTTCTTTAAATTCTCCCTTAATTTACCCTTCTGCAATCCTTCAGTGACTCATTTTCCACAATCTTTCAAAGATCACTGACAATAACTCAGAAATCATATCTATCACTTCTTTCACGACCTTAGGATATAGTTATCTGGGCCTGGTGACTTCAATTCATAAGGAATGTAAAGAAACTGGCTTACTATTGTAATATCTGGTTAGTCAGTCATATCTTTTCTAGTCCAAAGGTCATTCTTCTTGGCAGAGAAAATGGCAAAATAAAAGTTAAGCAATTTTACCTTTTCTTTAAAAAAAGTACCTATCTTTCTTTCCTCTATCACAAATTATAATTGGAATGGTTATGTATCTACAAGATTCTTGTCATTCATTCCCTCCTTAACAACCAATTTCTCCTTGTTGGTAAGAATAAAATCCCTAATACAAGTTCTTGTTAACTTCTTTACCTTTTGATGGAAGAATTATCACTGAGGCAAATAAAGAAAATATCAGCTGCTTAGGGTAAATGGACTGCTCCAGCAGATAGCCAGATAATGGAAGTGTCCCATTACTCATATATAATGCATGACTTTGATCTGTCTGAATTCATCTATTTTCTCTATCTGTACAATTGGCCTGTAGAATACTCTTAAAAGCAATACTGCTTCTGTTTCTGCCAGTGTTAATTTTCAGCCAAATGCCTTTTTAAAAAAACAAAATCTGCTTCCCTTGCCCCAGTGACTTCTGAATTTCCTCAAAGGGTATTACTTCTTTTAAAAAAGTAATGTAAAATTTTAATTTAAAAATTTTAATACTATTTTATTTTTCCAAACATATAAAGATAGTTTTTAATATTCATTTTTGTAAGACTTTGTGTTTTGAATTTTTCTCCCTACCTTCTTTATCTTCCCCTTCCCCAAGACAGCAAGCATTCTGATATAGATTAAATTTATACAATCCTTTTAAACATATTTCCATATTTGTCATGTTGAATAAGAAAAATCAGACCAAAGGGGAAAAAACCATGAGAAATAAACAAAAAAGGTAAAAATACTATATTTTGATCCATATTCAGTCTCCATAATTCTCTCTCTCTGGATGCTAAAGGATTTTCCATCCCAAGTCTATTGCATTTGCCTTGAATTATTGCATTGTTGAGAAGAGCCAAGTCTATCACAGTTGATCATTGCATAATCTTATATACAATGTTCTCTTCTGCTCGCTGATTCTGCTCGTTTCACTCAGCATCAGTTATGTAAGTCTTTCCAGGCTTTTCCGAAATCAGCCTGCTCATCATTTCTTATAACACAATAATATTAAATTATATTATGTTCATATATTGTAATTTGTTGATCCATCCCCTGATTGATGACATCCCCTCTATTTCCCTTCTTTTCTACCATAAGAAAGAGCTGCTATAAATATTTTTGTAATATGGGATTTTTTTTCCTCTTGCCATGATCTTATGGGTTGTTTGTCATAATTAGCATTTATATAACACTTTAATGTATGCACAATGTTTTACAAATATCATCACATTTTATCTTCACAGCCTCCCTGGGAAGTAGGATGTATTATTATACTCATTTTAAAATTTATTTTTTATTAAAAGCTTTTTATGTATAAAACATGAGTGATTTTTCTACATTGACCTTTGTAAAACTTTTTTTTGTTCCAAGCTTTTCCCCTCCTCCCCACCCTCCACCCCTAGATGACAGGTAATCTAATACATGCTAAATATGTTAAATTATATGACAAATCCAATATATGTATACATATCTATACAGTTATTTTACTGCACAAGAAACATCAGATCTAGAAAGAGAGAAAAAAAAAAAACAACCTAAGAAGAAAAACAAAATGCAGGGAAATATTCACAGAAAACGTTAAAATGTTGTTGTGGTTCACACTCAGTTCCCTCAGGCCTCTCTCTGGATGTATTATACTCATTTTATAGGTGAGGAAACTGAGATTGAGAGAGGCCAAGTGACTTGCCTAGAGTCACACAGATGATGTGTCTGAAGCCAGATTTGGACTCAAGTCTTCCTGACTCCAGGTCCACACTCTGTTCACTGTAATATATGGTACTAGTTCTCCCCCAACCTCTGCCAACCCTTTCCTCTTTTTTATATGGTTCTTTTTAAATACAGCATACCATTCCAAATGCATGTTTCAATTTTGTGCCTCATCTCAAAAAGTCTGTGTTATCTATAGGATCAAATTTAATTCTTTGTATTGTTTGTTCCCTAGGTTTTGTGCATTTGTACATAGATAATCTGAGGTCATAAGTTTTATTGCTGGCTTTTTAAAAATTTTGTCTCTGAACATTTTCTGACTATCTGTACTGATATTTTTCCACTTATATTTTACTTAGGTTTGTTGTACATACATATAAGATAGCATTTCTCATTCCCTTCATCTTAATCCAAAATTCTTTTGATTTGATTTTCTGCCCTTGTTAGTTGTACTTCATTTTGGAACTTGCTATTCCTGTATTTTAAGCCAAAGTTCAGAAATCCAAGTCTTTTTCACAGACATTATCTTCTTAATCTGCTTTTAATTTCCCAATTTCTCTTCTGAAGTTCTTGCCTCAGTAAGCAGAAGTGATAACCGCAACTGTGCCATCTTGTGTATATACAGAGTAAAGAAAGAACAACTAGAAAAAAAATATATCCAATTATTATAGCCATGCAAATAAAGTCAGCATGGAAAGACAACAAAATACTAGCCAAAACAATAACATCCAGCCATGATAACACTATGCTAATGTAAAGATCACATCCCTCCTTTCAATAGTATATCCTCTGATAAACTATTATTCAGAGGATATACTTTTTAAAGAGGCCTGTTTGAGTGTTCTGCTGCAAAGCATGTGTTGCCTCAAACTAAAACATACTAATAAATACAGTATAACAAGCACAGAAACCTGGTGTTCTCATTTGATCTTCAGCTTATTGTCCAAGATTTTAATAGTATTTTCTAGATCCCTTATGACAATACCATTTGTCCTTTCATGAGTCACAGGAAATTTGTAATCTGGTTAGATAAAAGAAGTGGGGTACTTCTCTTTAACATCTGGGATACATGCCCTTAGAAAACAGTAGATTTCCAGTTATTATTATCAGATCAACAAATAACTGACTCATTACTCCTCAGCAGGCAATCATCACATATCACAACTCATCTCTTCTTCCTCTGACCCTTAATTATATGACGTCTTATTTGACAACATCTATGGATCCATGTCATCATTCTTTGTAGGTCAAGCTGGTTCTTCGTTAGAAAGAACCTCAAATTTGTTCCTAAGCTATAACTATTCAGTGACTTTTCCCCTTTTCTCTTCCATATCTTGTTTTTCCAACCCCCAACCCCATTGGGGTTTAGATCCTGTTTCTTTTCTGCTTCATTTTGAAGCCCTTCTTCCAGATTAAGGACCAATCCATTGGTCCATAGAAGACTCTGACAATCTGAAGAATAAACATTAATTTCTTAAACCTCTATCCCTTCTTTTCTAAGAGAGAAACCAGTCTATATTTTGAACATAGATGGCCATTTAGAAATACAAACATAGCACCCATACTCTATAGAGTTCACTGTAGAATTCTACTTATGTTCTATACTTGTGGAAATAATAGTCAATTTTTTTTGTCCATGCCTTTCTGTAAATTCTGTAAAAATACTCTCTCTATACTAAATCTACCCAATGATCTGAAGGCCTTTCTTTTTTTAGTTGGTTTTAATTTTTAACATTTTTATAGTTATCAATACAATGCTGTCCATGTCTTACTGTTCATTTTTGTAACATAGGTGCCGTGGCTTCCTTTTCTAATTACACATGTCCCTTAAGCTGTCATTATGCAAATTTTAAAAATATATGTTATCATTGGTAATATGCTACAACCTACTCATTATGAATGAATCTTTCCATTATCATTTGTGTTAGCTGCAATTTAGATTCTTCTGAGATCATAATGTTAAAATATAATCACCCATCACAGGGTATAGTTTTATCAAATCCTTTTTGGTTATCAAGTAACTATTTTTCCTTTAAGTAAACCTCATTATCTGGTTGTCACTCATACATTAGTTTCACCCCTTCTGTAAACTGAAAGACAGAGAGAGAGAGAGAGAGAGAGAGAGAGAGAGAGAGAGAGAGAGATGGAGAGGAGGAGAGGGGAGGGAAGGAGGGAGGAAAATGATTAATTCAATGAGCAATATATATTCTTCATCTACTGTATTTTTCCATTATGGATGGAAGATTGACCATGAGCATCATCAAGAAGGTCCTATAATATTCCAGGCCCCTATGTAATTAGCACAATGTCATAACAAACCACAAGCAAATGCAAAAACTCACTAAGAATTCTTCTTCCATTTGAACTTTGTACAGGACATCCTCCCTGACACTGGGGAATAACTTTACTGACAGTGGATTATAGAACAAACATTTAGAACGTCCTATCTGTCACAGAATCTAGTATGATCTTAACCTTTGTGTGGGAGACATTTTGCCGGAAGAAAATTTTTAAGGTTCCATCTTTCTTTACTGAGTCAAATACTTTTGGGTAATCACTAAGCAGTAGATACAGTTAGATCTTTATGTTCCTCCAACAGTTTTGTGACTGCAAAAATATTGTCTATAATATAAAAATATTTGTAAAATGAACAGTTTTCAAATGAAGAAATCTGATCTATCAACAACTACAACTATTATGACCAGCAATTTGTAATCATGCCTCAAAAGTCACTAATCTATACATAACCTTTTACCTAGCAATCTCACTATTTCATCTATCAAAGAAAAATATTTATAGTACCTCTTTTTTTTAGTTCCAAGAAACTGGAAGTTTAGAGGGTTCTCATAAATTAGGCAGTGTCTAAACAAATAAGATTGTATAGTCATGGAACATGGTATATAGTAATAAAATACTATTGTAGTATAAAAATTTATGAAAATTACAGTTCCAGAAAAACCTAAAAAGATTTTATGAACAAATGTAAAATGAAGTCAACAGAGCCAGGAGAACAGCTTACATAATAACCATCATGGTATTGCTCTTGTATAAAGACAATTTTGAAAGACTTATGAATTTTGATCAATGCAGTGACAAATCATGATTACAGAAGAACAATAAAGAAATATGTCAGATACCTTCTGACAGAGAGGTAATAGATTTTTAAAAAAATTTTTTTACATTTGATTTAATATTTTTTTTCTCAATTACACATAACAAGACTTTTAACATTTTTATTAAAGCTTTTGATTTTTTTTAAATTTTATTTTATTTGCAAAACATATGTATGGGTAATTCTTCAACATTAGCCTTTACATAGATTTCTGTTACAGATTTTTCCCCCCAACTTCCCACCCCTCCCCTAGATGGCAGGATATCCACTACATGTTAATTATGTTAAAATACTTGGCAAATCGAATATATGTATACATATTTCCAAACTTATCATTGTTGTGCAAGAAAAATCATATCTACACAGAAGACGTATCAGATAAAGGAAACACAATGTAAGCAAACATCAATCAAGAGTATGAGAATGTTATGTTGTGGTCCACATTTTACATCCCTCTCTCTGGGTGTATATGGCTTTCTTCAGTGAACAATTGGAAGTGGTTTGAAATATTTCGATTGCTGAAGAGAGCCATGTCCATCAGAATTGATCGTCATATAGTATTGTTGTTGCCGTGTATAATGATCTCCTGGTTCTGCTCATTTCATTCAGCATCAGGCCATGCAAGTCTCTCCAGGCCTCTCTGAAATCATCCTGCTGGTCGTTTCTTACAGAACAAAAATATTCCATAATATTCATATACCATAATTTATTCAGCCATTCTCCAATTGAAGGGCATCTATTCAATTTCCAGTTTCTAGCCACTACAAAAAGGGCTGCTACAAACATTCTTGCACATGTGGGGCCCTTTCCTTCCTTTATGATTTCTTTGGGATATAAGCCCAATAGAAACGCTGCTGGGTCAAAGGGTACGCACAGTTTGATAACTTTTTGAGCATGGTTCCAAATTGCTCTCCAGAATGGCTGGATCAGTTCACAGCTCCACCAACAATGCATCAATGTCCCAGCTTTCCCACATCCCCTCCAACATTCATCATTAACTTTTCCTGTCATTTTAGCCAATCTGACAGGTGTGTAGTGGTACCTCTGAGTTGTCTTGATTTGCATTTCTCTGATCAATAGTGATTTGGAGCACCTTTTCATATGACTATAAATAGTTTTAATTTCATCCTCTGAAAATTGTCTGTTCATATCCTTTGACCGTTTATCGATTGGAGAATGGCTTGAATTCTTATAAATATGAGACAATTCTCTATATATTTTAGAGATGAGACCTTTATCAGAACCCTTACATGTAAAGATGATTTCCCAATTTATTGCTTCCCTTCTAATCTTGACTGCATTGGTTTTGTTTGTACAAAAACTTTTTAACTTAATATAGTCAAAGTTATCTATCTGGTTTCCAATTAAGAGTTCCAGTTCTTCTTTGGACATAAATTTATTCCATCTCCATAGGTCTGAGAGGTAAACTATATTACATTCCTCTAATTTACTTATAGTATCACTCTTTATATCCAGATCATGAACCCATTTATATCTTATCTTGGTATGTGGTGTTAGATGTGGGTCAAGCCCTAATTTCTTCCACACTAGTTTCCAATTTTCCCAGCAGTTTTTGTCAAATACTTATCGAAGAATCTGGGGTCTTTGGGTTTATCAAAGACTAAATTGCTATAGTTACTGCCTAGTTTGTCTTGTGATTCTATCCTATTCCACTGATCGACTACTCTGTTTCTTAGCCAGTACCAAATGGTTTTGATGACCGCTGCTTTGTAATATAGTTTTAGATCTGGAACAGCAAGTCCATCATCACCAGCCTTTTTTTTCATTAATTCTCTTGAAACTCTTGACCTTTTGTTCTTCCAAATGAATTTTGCTACTCTTTTTTCTAGATCTGTAAGATAATTTCTTGGGAGTTTGATTGGTATGGCACTAAATAAGTAAATTAGTTTGGGTAGTATTGTCATTTTTATTATATTTGCTCAGCCTACCCATGAGCATTTTAAGTTTTTCCAATTGACTAGGTCTGATTTTATTTGTGTGGAAAGTGTTTTGTAGTTTAGTTCATATAGTTCCTGACTTTCCCTTGGCAGATAAATTCCCAAATATTTTATACTATCAACAGTTATTTTGAATGGAATTTCTTTTTGTATCTCTTGCTGCTGAATTTTATTGGTAATATATAAAATACTGATGATTTATGTGGATTTATTTTGTATCCTGCAACTTTGCTTAAGTTGTGAATTGTTTCTAGTAGTTTTTTAGTTGAGTCTTTGGGGTTCTCTATATATATCATCATGTCATCTGCAAAGTGTGATAATTTGGTTTCCTCATTACCTACTCTAATTCCTTTAATCTCTTTTTCTTCTCTTACTGCCAAAGCTAACATTTCTAAGACAATATTAAATAACAATGGTGACAGTGGGCAGCCTTGTTTCACTTCTGATCTTATTGGGAATGGTTCTAGTTTGACTCCATTACATATGATGCTTGCTAAAGGTTTTAAGTAGATACTACTAATCATTTTAAGGAAAAGCCCATTTACTCATATATTCTCCAGTGTTTTTAATAGGAATGGGTGTTGGATTTTATCAAAGGCTTTTTCTGCATCTATTGAGATAATCATATGGTTTTTGTTAATTTGGTTATTAATATAATTGATTATGATAATAGTTTTCCTAATATTTAACCAGCCCTGGTATAAATCCTACTTGGTCATGGTGTATTATCCTGGGGATAACTTTCTGTAATCTTGTTGCTAAAATCTTATTTAAAATTTTTGCATCAATATTCATTAGGGAAATGGGTCTATAATTTTCTTTCTCAGTTTTCTCCCTACCTGGTTTAGCTATCAGCACCATATCTGTGTCATAGAAGAAATTTGGTAGTACAACTTCTTTCCCTATTTTTTCAAATAGTTTATATAGTATTGGGATTAATTGTTCTTTGAATGTTTGGTAAAATTCACTTGTAAATCCATCTGGCCCTGGAGAGTTTTTCTTAGGGAGTTGATTAATAGCTTGTTCCAAAATGGGGCTATTTAAATAATTTATTTCCTCTTCTGTTAACCTAGGCAATCTATCTTTTTGTAGATATTCCTCCATTTCATTTACATTACCAAATTTATTGGCATAAAGTTGGGCAAAGAAACTCCTAATTATTACTCTAATTTCCTCTTCATTGGAGGAAAGTTCTCCCTTATCATTTTTGAAACTAACAATTTGATTTTCCTCTTTCCTTTTTCTAATCAAATTAACTAAAGGCTTATCTATTTTGTTGGTTTTTTCATAAAACCAACTCTTAGTTTTATTTATTAATTCAATAGTTTTCTTATTTTCAATTTTATTGATCTCCCCTTTAATTTTCAGAATTTCCAATTTGGTATTTAATTGAGGGTTTTTAATTTGGTCTTTTTCTAGCTTTTTTAATTGTAAGCCCAATTCATTGATCTTCACTTTCTCTGTTTTATGCAAGTAACTATCTAGAGATATAAAATTACCCCTTATAACCGCTTTAGCCGTGTCCCACAAATTTTGGTATGTTGTCTCATTATTGTCATTCTCCTGGATGAAATTATCGATTGTGTCTATAATTTGCTCTTTCACCCATTCATTCTTTAGGATTAGATTATTTAATTTCCAATTAACTTGTGGTCTATTTTCTCCTGGCCTTATATTACATGTGAGTTTCATTGCATCATGATCTGATAAGGATGCATTTGCTATTTCTGCTTTTCTGCATTTGATTTTGAGGTTTTTATGCCCTAACACATGATCAATTTCCGTATAAGTTCCATAAGTTCATATAAGATCAATTTTCTCCCCTGAGAAAAAAGTATACTCCCTTCTATCACCATTCAATTTCCTCCAGAGATCTATCATACCTAACTTTTCTAGCCTTTTGTTTACTTCCCTAACTTCTTTCTTATTGATTTTGTGATTTGATTTATCTAATTCTGAGAGAGCAAGGTTGAGATCCCCCACTATTATAGTATTACTGTCTATTTCTCCTTGCATCTCTGTTAGTTTCTCCTCTAGAAATTTGGATGCTATACCACTTGGTGCATATATGTTTAGTATTGATACCACTTCATTGTCTATGGTACCCGTTAGTAAAATATAGTTTCCTTCCTTATCTCTTTTAATTAGATCTATTTTTGTTTTTACTTGATCCGAGATAAGGATTGCTACCCCTGCCTTTCTTTGTTCACCCGAAGCACAGAAGATTCTGCTCCAGCCCTTTACCTTCACTCTGTATGTATCTCTATGTTTTAGATGTGTTTCTTGTAAACAACATATTGTAGGATTCTGGCTTTTAATCCAGTCTGCTACCCGCTTCCATTTTATGGGAGAGTTCATCCCATTCACATTCACAGTTAAAATAACTATATCTGTATTTCCTGCCATCTTATTTACCCAGAGTTATGATTTTCTCTTCCCTTTCCCCTCTCTCCCTTCTCCCCTCCCCAGTACTTTATTTTTGATGACCACCTCCCACCAATAGTCCTCCCTCCTTTAGAGTCCCTCCCTCCCCTTTATACCTTTCCCCTAATCCTTCTATTAGTTTATCCCTTTCCTTTCCTCCTTCCCCTCCCACCTTCTCACAAGGAGGGTCAGGCCTTTCTTTGAAGCCAATGTGTCTGATATACTCTCTTAGAGTCCAATCTAATGAGAGTAAGGTTTACACAATACTCATCGCCCTCCCTTCTTTCCCTCAATTATATTAGGTCTTCTATGTCTCTTTATGAGATTTAGCCTTATTTTACCTCCTTTATTTTTACTTTATTTTGCCTCCTCCCCCCCCCCCTTTTTTTCAGTATGGTATCCTTTCCACTTCTAATTTCCTTTCCATTATTATCAAAGAAAAATTGAATTATACCCCCATTCTTTAAGGATACCTATAGTAGAAATATAGTTCTTAAGAGTTCTTTCCTTTTTACCTTTTTATGCTTCTCTTGAGTTCTGTATTTGGAGGTCAAATTTTTTGTTCATATCTGGTCTTTTCATTAGAATAGGTGAAATTCTCCTGTATCATTGAATGACCATCTTCTTCCCTGGAAGATGATGTTCATTCTAGCTGGATAACTTATTCTTGGCTGTAATCCAAGTTCTTTTGCTTTTCGGAATATCTGATTCCAGGCCCTTTGATCCTTTAATGTGGAAGCTGACAGATCTTGTGTAATTCTAATTACAGTTCCTCAGTATTTGAACTGTTTCTTTCTAGCTGCTTGCAATATCCTTTCCTTGCTGTGATAGTCCTGAAATTTGGCCACGATATTCCTTGGGGTTTTAATTTTGGGGTCTCTTTCAGGAAGTGATTGGTGAATTCTTTCAATGCCAATTTTGCCTTCTGATTCTATCAGGGCAATTCTCTTTCATGATTTCCTGAAAGATAGCATCAAGGTTCTTTTTTTCATCAGGGCTTTCAGGGAGTCTGATAATCCTTAGATTGTCTCTCCTGGATCTGTTTTCCAAGTCAGTTGTTTTTCCTAGGAGATATTTCTTATTTTCATCTATTTTTTCATTTTTTTGTTTTTGTTTGACTGATTCTTAAGTCTTATTGAGTCATTTACTTCTATTTGTTCAATTTTAATTTTTAAAGTATTATTTCCTTCAGTTATCTTTTTTAGCTCCTTTTGTAGCTGGCCAATTGAATTTCTTGATTCAATGCATTCTTTTTTCCATTTTGCCAGTTTTATTTTTCAGTGAATTGTTGTCTTTTTCCAATTCACCAATTTTGTTTTTCAGTGAATTGTTGTCTTTTTCCAATTTGCCATTTTTATTTTCCAGTGAATTGGTGATTTTTTTTCCAATTCACCATTTTTGTTTTCCAGTGAATTGGTGATTTTTTTCCAGTTAACCAATTTTGTTTTTCAGTGAATTGTTTTTCTTTCTCCAATTCACCAGTCCTGTTTTCCAGTTTTTGATATCTCTGTTGCCCTGATCTCAATTTATTTTCCCATTCTTCTTCTAGCTCTCTTTTGAGATTCTTAATGCAATCTTCCAGGTAAGCCTTCTGAAAGGGAGACCAGCTTAAGTCCACTTTTGTGGCTTCATCTGGGATTGTTTTCAGAATCTCAGGATCTGGGGACTGCTCTACTTTTTCTCTGTAGAAGCTGTCTATAGTGAGAGCTCTCTTCTTCTTCTTACTCATGCTTTTGAGTTGAGGTATCTGTCACCAGCAAGGAATACTGCCGCAGTTTCCATTTGCCCTGGGGCAGTTTGCCGAGTTGACTTCTGGTCTGAGGCTGGGCAGCTAAATCCGCACTAGGACCACGTTTTCAGCTGCTCTCAATCCACCCTTTACAAAGGCAGATCTGCCAAAGCACCTGCCTGCAAGCAGAGCAAAGTGGCCCAGGCGTCTCCCAGGGGCTTCCTGGGTGCCTAAAATCTGCCTCTGTCGCAGCCCAACTTCTGCCCCGGGCACGCTGGCCTCTGATCGCGGCCAGAGGCCGATTCCCCTGAGACTAACCTCCGGAATTTTTTCAAAGTAGATTGTTGATAGAAATGCGTTGTGGTCTGAGTGTTTGGTGGAGCCCTCACTCCAAAACCAGTTTGGAGGCTCAATTTGTCTGTGTCTGAGGGAAGGTCTCAGGAGCTCACAGAGAGCGCTGTCTGCAGTTCGCCATCTTGGCTCCGCCTCTGAGGTAATAGATTTAAGATGCAGAATAAAATAAACATTTTTGGAAATAGTGTGAGAATTTGTTTTGCTTAACAATGCATATTTGTCATAAAGGGCTGTTTTCCTTTCAGGACAGAAGGAAGTAGAAAGGAGAAAATAAGTGGTTGCTAAGTGAAAAGCATAAAATATGTTTTTAAAAAAACCTACTTGTGCCTTTCTCATGTTATCCCTTTGATGCATACCCAGACAGTCCTGATAAAGAGTTTACAGAAACCAGTAGTGACTGGTATATTTTCTTTTTTACAATTTTTATTTATTTTTGATATATATTTTTTTAAATTTTGAGTTCAAAATTCTATCCTTTCCTTCTACCCCTCCCATATCAATTGAGAAGGCAAACAAAATATCAGTTGTACATGTGAAATCACAGAAAACATTTCTGTTTTAGATATGTTGCAAACAAAATAAGAAAATGAAGAAAATATTTCAATTTGTGCTCGGAGTTCATATAAGTTGTGTTTAGAGTTCATATAGGTAATAGGTAATTTCATATAGGAAGTAGGTAACATTTTTCATCATGGGTCCTTTGGAGTAACTGATATATTTTCAGTAAACTTTTTAAAATGATACCATCATGATTTTTCCATTCTTTTGGTATCAACTGTTCTCTGAGATATTTAAATTTGATCCTCAAGTGTCTTTAAAATTTTCATCTTGTGCATGGATTTCTATTGTACATATAGCAATTATATTTCCTTCAATGCACTTTCTGCTTCCTCATATACTACATTGCAGTCCAAATGGAGTAGTTTAATAGTTGTTTATGATGACAGAAAATTGCTGGCAGATCTGTTTCATTTCACGTCTTTTTGTTGTTAACTCCCAGTTTCATTTATAATTATTTTAGAAATGATTTGACTTAGCTTAAATTCAGCTGATCTTTCTGCAGGCTTGTTTCTCCCTCTACTACTTTTTGTTTTTTGTAAAGCACTACTACTTAATTTAATTTAATGTTCTCTATAGAATTTTATAAATAAGATTGTATTCTAAATTAATGTTGACTTTCCTACTATATGCCTCTGCTTGTAAAAGAGATAAATATTTGTTGATCAAATCAACAAATTTGTTTCTGGGCTATAGGTATCTAACATTAGGTAATCTCTAACAAATGCTTTTAAGACATGCAGAAATGGCTAGCAAGCCATGTGACCCTGGGCATGTAACTTAACCCTATTTGTCTCATTTTCCTTATCTGTAAAATGATCTGGAGAAGGAAATTGCAAACCACTTCAGTAACTGTCCAAATGGGCTTGTGAAGAGTCAGACACACTTGAAAAATGACTGAAATTTTAAATTGGAAACAAAAGAGCATTCATTGTGCATATGGAATGTTATTGTGTTGTTGTTAAAGAATTTTGTATTTTTTTTTCCTTTTCCTTTCTGTAGGGCTTCGATAGAATCTTTCAAACAGGGAGCACTGAGAGAAAAACTAACAAACTTGGCCACTCGACAAAAGAACCTTTTAATAGTAGCCCAGAATCAGAAGAAGTTAAGCCAGAAAATACAAAATTATAAGAACACAAGAAACACATCTGGTCTGGCTGCTAGGCAAGAGTCACCTGATTTAAGGAATTCCAATGAAAATGATGAGGGCAGCTACTCTATTCCTGTGGAAAAAGCAACACAGCCTGATTCACTTTCTGTCCCTGTGAGGTTCCCTGCCAGTCCCACCAGTGGAAGCAGTCAGAGAACACATTGTACTAGGAGGCAGGAGGACAACCAAAATCTGGGTAACTGTATGAGTGAAAGATGGGTACATGAAAAAGTAGCTGAGAGTGAATGTTTTTCTTTTAATGAACTAATCACTAAAGGAAGACCTGGAGATTATACCTTAGAGAGGACATCAAAAAGTAGTTATATCCATAGCATCGAAATGGTTAAACTTCCTCCCCAGTCGGTGACTTCTAGTGCTCAGGCAGAATGTTTACAAGAAGAAAATTATACTGCAGTAATTACAGCCAAAGGAAGCAAATCTCTAAATCCCTCTGCAATAACTGAAACTTTAAATGTTTTAGAAACCACAAGTGCAACTGTCAGAAATAATACCTATCAGCCAAGCACTGTTTGCCAGTCAGCTTTTACCAGCAGTCTTTTACCAGGAAACACGTCTAAGAAAACAGTTTCTCAAGATCCACCCAGGACAGTATCAGAATCACTTGTGCAATCTTTTCTTGCTCATCAAGGAAATGCACGTGCAGACAGTGGTGCTTTGCTTAGGATGAAACCAAATCATACAGAGTCAAGACCTGTTGGTGTACTTGCAGATAACAGTCAAATTAATTTCTCCTTAGAATCTTCCAATCAGAATAACAAACAGGAACCTTTACACTGCAGAGCAGAGATGAAAATGAAAAAAACCCAGATCAAAGAATTGATTTCCTTGGGAAGAATTAAACCAGGAAATGATGTTCTGGAATTCAAAATGCAGGTACTATCATGGGTTTAAGATCTAAAATAAATGACAATATTTGAAAATTAATGTAGTCACACATTATCTTTTTCAGGACAGTAGGGTACTCTGGGTCTATAATTGAATACATGCCACTGTATTCTTGGGTGCTTAAATATTCCTATTCATTATTGTGATTTATACCCCTTAGATCAAGAACTGAATTGATCTGTGGAGTACTTTGAGTCTACTGCTTCTGAATGAAAAATCATTCAGGAACATCATTTACTTGGCTATTATTTCCTCTTCTTAGAATGAGGAATTACAACAATAAATGGCATTTATATAATATTTTTAAAGTTTACAATGAGCTTGATAATACATTATCTTATTTGATCTTCTTGCAACTACTAGAGATAGATAGTATTTTTACAAATGAGGAAACTGAAGCCTGTGAAGTGTGACTTGCCCATGGTTACATCGTGAGTACAGAATCAAGACCAGTTGGTGCACAGTCCATAGTATTCAAGAGAGGATTTAAACAGAGGTTTTCCTGACTCCAAGTCCAGCACACTCATCCATTCTCTGCAAATATTTCTCACTACACTGGATCTAACTGTGTGCCTACAGCTGGCTGGAACAGTGAATAGAGCTCTAGGTCCAGACCTAGTTCAGGTCTAGACTCAGACAGTTATTAGCTATGTGAGCCTCGGCAAGTCAGGTAACCTTTTTTCTGCCTCTATTTAAATCCTCTCTTGAATACTATGGATTGTGCATAAAATGTCATGCAGTAGGCACTTAATTAGAGTCAGTGCTTAATAAATTCTTGTTCCTTCCCTTTTCTTCTCCTACCAGAAAAAAAAAGAAAAAAGCCTTTTTCCTTTTTCTCTTTGCCCTCTGCATTCCAAAACTACTTATTGTTGAACCTTATTATATTGTATTGCTTTTTATCTTTTCCTATCTATATCTTGTCATCCAACTACCTTGTAGGCTTTTTCAAGGCAATGACCTCTTATATTTTTCATTGACTGCTCTAATAATTAGCATGGTAGAAATGTAAATAATGTTTTTGATTCCTTTGAACAGACAGACTTCTGACTACCCCAATGGAATACTTGAGCCACTGTTACAGAAAACCTTATAAATTCATAGACTGAGAACTAAAAAGGTCCTTCCCAGATCATTGAACCCATCTCCCTTATTTTAGGGGGAGGGACTGATTCCTAGAAGATTTAAGGACTTGTTCAAAGTCACTGAAGCAATAGAGGATTGGGTTTCATTGCTTCAGAAAGCCCTGAAAGTACAGGTAGCTTTTCAGCAACCACCTTACTCAATAAGTACTGATTAAGACCAACTAGATGCCAAAATTGTTCTAAGGCAAAAACAAGTTTCTGTCTTGTATTCTTGACAATATACTGACAGTATATAATATACTGAGATTGTGAAATCATAGATCCATTGGTGGCTTCTCTAATTGTCTTTGGCCATACCTCCTTTCGTGGGGCTCCAAAACAGAACTGCTCATTTATTTTATAAGAGGAGGGATTCCAATGAAGCATAAACACCACCAATTTACTACTAAGTAGTATCATAGAGACCTGGAAGAGTTAATGCATCTTCCAAAGGTAACTTATTTAAAACCAAAGAATAATTTAGGTATTGGAAGCATCTGTGAATACAATATTTTGCCTACATGTAAATACAAATCTAGGTTAAGGAAAGAAAAAGCTTCTTTTAGATATATGGCCAAAAGATTTACTCTCTTCCAATAGTCAAATTTTGGGAGTTTTCTTCTGAATTCAGTGTAGTCTTGATTGTAGAAATGCTCCCTCAGGAATGGGAGGTTAATGTCTCCTATGTTTATATGCCAGGCTTTGGGTGTGTGACATATGCAGAGATACATAGAAGTCCAAGAGTTTTACATTTTAAAAGATGTCTCTTATAGAACTTGAATTATCAGAACATAAGGTTCAGTATTTATAAAATAAAGAGATTCAACTGGATTACCCTTAGCATCCCTCGAATTTTTAGATACTATGGAACATGTAGCTATCTATGGTGACTTATACTAGGGGCTCCTCATTTGAAGAAGATTTAGAACCCTAAGATCATATTCTGTAAGGATGGGATCTAGAGCTGGAAAATAAGGTCAGAGGGTATCTGGTCTACAACTGTTTCTTTTTACAAATGAGAAAACTGAGGCACAGGTAGTTCAGCTAACTTGCCCAGGATCATTCAGGTAGCAAAAATCAGAGGTGAGATTTAAACTTGGATCTTTTGATTCCAGAGCCTGTGCTCTTTTTCACTTACATCACACTTAATAGAAATAGGAAATAGAGCAAGTACATGGAATCCATATGCCTGAGACAAAAAATATTTGGAGGAGTAAGAAGTACCAAAGGCAGTCTATCCCAGTTAGTAAGCAATTATTAAATGCCTATTTTGTGCCAGCACTTTGCTGAGCACAAGGGATACAAAAAAAAGATAAAAAATAAAAGACATCCCTTTTCCTCAAGGAGTTCAAATTGTAACGGGAGAGACAACACACAAACAAATATATAGAACATGCTATTTAAAAGATAAATAAGAAATAATAAGAGGAAAGGCACTAGAAGTAAGAAGGATTGGGAAAGACTTTCTGTAGAAGATGAAATTTTAATTGGAACTTGAAGAAAACTAGGAGATGGAAATGAGGAAAGAAAGACTTCCAGGCATGGAAGACAGCCAATCAATAAACATTTATTAAGTACCTACTATGTGCCAGGCATTGTATTAAATGCTGGATATACAAAAAAAAAGTAAAGACAGTCCCTGTCCTCAAGGTGCTGATAATCTAATGAAAGAGACAACATATACAAATATACATGTATCTGTGTGTGTATAAAAATATGGCAAAGTATGTACTAGATATGTAGGAAATAACAAAGAGAAAACACTATAATTAAAAGGGGTTAAAATGCCTCTAATAAAAGATACGATTTTAGTTGCTACTTAAAAGAAACCAAAGTCATAAGGAACCACCAGAAAAAAAAAAGCCTGGAAGGTCTCATTAATTAAACGGCCAGCAGGCCAGTGTCACTGCATAGCAGAAGGGTCACTATATAGAAGGGTGTAAGATGCAAGGAAGATTGGAAAAATGGGAGCTGTTAGATTCAAAAAGCTTTGAAAGTCAAATAGAGGATTTTTTTATTTGTGCCTTGAAGGTGATAGCCTTTGTAGTTTAATTGAATATGGGGGTAATATGACTGGACCTTTATTTTAGAAAAAATCACTAGTGGCTAAATGAAAGATGCTTTGGAGTGAGGAGAGATTTGAGGCAGACAGACCCACCAGTAGGTTCTGGCAGTAGTCTGGGCATGAGGTGTTGAGGGCCTGCACTAGAGTGTGGCAGCCTCAGAGAGAGAAGAGGCAGTATTCCAGACATGTTGCAAAGAAATTGGTAGCCCTTGGGAGAAGTTTGGATATGGGAGGTTAGATAAGAGAGGAATTCAGGGTGACTTGTAGGTTGTGAGCCTGAGAGACCGGCCTCTATAGTAACAAGGAAAGTTGGAGGAGCAAGGAGTTTAGGGGAAAGAGTTCTGTTTTGGACATTTTGAGTTTAAAACATCTGTGGGACATCCAGTTTAAAATGTCTGAAAGGCAGTTGGGGATGTAAGATTGGGGATGCAGCAGAGTTTGGGGTAAGACAGATAGATTCAAGAACCATTAGCATAGAGATGGTAATTAAATCCATGGGCCCTGATGAGATCACCAAGTGAAGCAGTGTAGAGGGACAAGAGAAGAGGACCCAAGACAGAGCCCGGAGGGAGACCTGCAGTTAAAGGATGTGATCTGAAGGAAGATTCAGCAAATGAGAAAGAGTAGTCAGGGAGCTAGGAGAGCCCAGAAGGCTCAGAGGCACAGAAGAAAATCTGACCAAAGGAGCAGTTGCACTCAGAGAAGGGGCAGCCTCTCCTCCTAGAACCTTGTCTGGGCCTTGTCCTAAAGGCTAAAGGGAAGGGGGGCCTGGGAGAAGGGAGCCCAAGAGAGAACGACCTAGGACTGGCCTACCCCATGTTAACCCATGTATCATGAGGCACCTGGTGAAGTAAGGTTCAGAGAGTGCAGTCCCTTCTCACACTGAGGACAGACCCTCCTCCAGTCAGCACTTTTGGGCAAAACTCTGTTCCTTCCAGGCTAATTAAAGGTTTGCACAGGAAGGTTGGTCTCAGTGTCACACAGCCAACTTAAAATTTCTCTTGTACCCCAAAATAGAGCAAGTGTAACAGATTACAAATTTTATCTTACCAATACATTTTCTGCTCTTGATTCCTAAAGTCTGGACTTCATCTCCCCATATACTCCCTGAATTTGTTTGTTTGTATGGTTTTGGCCTGGTTTCTTCTTTGGACATTACAATCCAAACAATGATCTAGAAGAGGAAACCTGGCTCTTAACCTTAGTTTCTGCTTCAGGCATTACTTCTGTGTGGTCCTTTCAGTTACAAGAGCTATATTGCAGGCCAGTGACTTTTGTTTGCTAATACTAGGATTTTCCCTCCCCCTCACCCCAAATTTTTGCCAGAATATGCTGGCTGAAATATCTCTGTGGCTTCTATAACCTGGAAAGGATCATAAAATCACAGATTTAGAACCAGGAAGGACTCTAGGGTTACCTAATCCAACTCGCTTGCTTCACAAATAAGGAGATTGGATTCTAAGAATAGCAGCAGTGGCTAGATTTGAACTCGGTTCCTCTGACTCCAAATCTATTGATCTTTTCACTGTTCCAAGACTTCAGTCATAGCTTCAGTCAGTGCCATAAACCCAAGCAACCTCAACTCTTTCTGAGGAGCATCTCAGTCTGCCCAAGTGAAAGCATTGTCAGAACATACTTATATTCTGAAGACTAATGACCACAACTAAGGCTGTACTATCTAGCAACTTGTCCACTAGAAAGGGCTAGAAATCTGCATTTTGAGTAAGCCAGTGTCTGTCTTTTGTCCAGGATGTATGCCAAGGCTAGCTAGAATGAATAGAAAAGCAATCTGACATCCAACAGAAACAGCTTTTGATGTCAAGATTCTTTCTCCCCTTGTCATACTTTTCTGTAGTACCATTGCCATGTCACATTTTGTTAGCTGCTTCAAGATCTGGAGAACAGTATATTCTTTTTTAGCTGTGACACTTCTGTACTTTTGCTACAAATAGTAGTTTTAAAAATTTTTTTTTAAAAGAGGACTTTAGAGCCAAAAAGACGGAGATTCAAGTCCCTCTTCTGATACTTATTGATAGACTGTGTAACCTTAGGCAAAGTCAGTGCCCCAGACAATAGGGGATATATGGTTGAGTCAACAACAAAAAAAAGGTATGGTTCTGCAGACAGAGAGCCAGAACCTAAATCCCACTTCTGATACGTACTATTTGTAGGCAAAAAACTTAATCTCTCTGACGCTCAGTTTCCTCATCTGTAAAATGAGGAAGTTTGACTAGATGGTCTTTTTGACCAGATTTCCTTTCCAGGTCTAGATCTATGATTCAATGACACAATAGACTGTCTATATTAGTAGAGAGAGCTTCCTTTCTAAGGAGTTCTAATTGCCAATGAAATCAGATATGAATATATACACAAATGATATTTTTGTAGTACAGTTTTGTTTCCCATATGCTTTGCCTTTGTGTGTTAGTATTTTTAGGTTTTGATAATTCTCATTGGAACTTGAAATGACTTTTGTTTATCTAGGTAGCTTTCTATCTATTGCTTAAGTCAGTATTTATTAAGCATCTGCAAAATGCTAAGAACTGGGGATACAAAGAAAGACACAAAACAGTCCCTGTCCTCAAGGAGATCATTGTCTAACTAGAAAGATAACAAGTAAACAACTAGGTAATTTTACTTTGGTATTATTATTCTCTTAAGAGATTTGTGGTAAAGACTAGGTTTTAGGCAAAAAGAAGGGGAAGTAATAAAGGAGGTAACCTAGAGATAATAGGAATTACTTCTAACAGGAACTTAATACTAAATTTCAGGGCAGCTTGGTAGTGAAGTGGATAGAGCACTGGGTTTGGATCAGGAAAATTCATCTTCCTCAGTTCAAATCTGGCCTCAGACACTTATTAGCTGTGTGACCCTGCTCAAATCTGTTAACCCTGTTTGCCTCAGTTTCTTCATCTGTCAAAAGAGATAGAGAAGGAAATGGCAAACCACTCCAGTATCTTTACCAAGAAAACCCCAAATGGGATTGGACTTAACTGAAAATGATTGAACAAAAAAACTAAATGACGGCCTGTCATCCTTCCTAATTTGAGGTAACTTGGTATTATTGTCTTAAAATCAACTTATAGGATCAGAATGCTGATTATGAATTTTGTAGATTTTCTAAGTTCCATCAAATTAACTTTAGTAATTCAAATTTCAGGTTAAATTATCTACAGTAACTTAAATCTTGAGATTTTCTTAATGCTGTTTATGCTTCAAGGAAATCACTTTAATCTCTTCTCTTTTTCAAAATTTTCATTTTAGGATACCACCTACAAAGCCAGTATCTTACAGAATGGTAAAATCAAAGCAAAAAATGGTGAGATTTATCAAAACCCAGTCACCTGGATCAAGGCACTTTTAGGAAGTAACATTTCTGTGACCTGGAAGTATGTATGGAATAAGGTGGGTTCAAAGATCATCCTGTATTCCCCTAAGTTTAATATTAATTAGAAAAAATGATCTCTTAACGAAGATGGGATTTTTCTGTATAGCAGCAGGTTTCTCTCAAAAGTTGAGTGGTGATGCCAATAGATCTGGAAGTTGGATTGAGCAGTCTAATTGAATTAGTCTGTAACATAGATCTTGGATAGGCATTGCAGATGGACAAAGCTTGATCCAAATGAAAAATGACATTTCAGAAATTGCTATCACTTTTAATGATCTCAAACTATTTCTTGACCTCTAAACATACTTATAAACAAAACAAAACAAAACACCAACCTGGGATTCCATATGACTCTGAATCACAGGAAATCATGAGCTCAGGAAAATCAAAATTGTGCATGACCTAAACAACAGTGGGTTGTAAATGGGTCCAAATGGACTTCATTAGCTTCCCCAGGATAGTGTGTGGAGTGAAGTAGCATAAAAGAAGTCATTGAGGACATACCAGAAAAAGAAATGAGCTGGTCATATAAGGATAACTAAAATAATTGTACTAAATTAGTACAACATATTAAAAAACTAAGAGGGAGGTCTCCAGCATGTTGGCATGTCCTCTATGCAGGATTTATGGAAGGGCATGGTAAAAGATTTTTACTTCAGAATATAGGAGAAGGCTCTTAAAGCAAGGAGGGAAAGAAACACCCACCCTGAAGAGGATATCCATCAAAGTACTAATGAAATATGGCATATGGAGAAATTGGAGTGAATGGAAAAGGTGAAAGTAAGGAGTTCAACTTGACATAAGAGTTGCCTGCCAACGAAATGTCAGGGTGTGGTAATGGACAATTGACTGGCACTCAGGAGAATGGTTAGGCCAAAGAACAAAAAAGAATTGTATTTTACTTTAGAGGCAATTAGGAACCACTAAAGAATTACATGCAGGAGAGTGACATGGTCAGACCTCGGTTTTTAGCAATTTCTGCTTGATAGCTCTGTGGAACATGGACTGGAGGAAGGAAGAATGGAGGCAGAGAGACTGATTAGGAGGCTGCTGAAGTAAAGAAACTGAAATGAGATGAGAGGAATGGTGGCCACATGAGTGGGAAGAAAAGGAAAGATGGGAGAGATGGGAAAGATGTAGAACCAAGAAGAAGTGGCAACAGATTGGTGTTGGGGAAGGGGAAAGAAAGTAGAAAGTTGAAGATAACTGAGTTAGTAAAACTGGATGAATAAAAAGATGAGGACACCCTTGATGTGGGCATCTTGGTGGCACAGTGGATAGATTTGCTGGGCCTGGAGTTAGGAAAACCTCAGTTCAAATTTGATGTCAGACACCCTGTGTGACCCTAGGCAAGTCACTTAAACCTGTTTGCCTCAGTTTCCTGATTGGTAAATTGAGCTAAAGAAATAAATGGCAAACCACTCCAGCGTCTTTGTCAGGAAGACTCCGAATAAAGTTCTGAAAAGTTATACTGAAATGAGGGAACAACATCATTAACAAAAATGCAGAAGTTAGAGGGAGAATGGCATTTATTCAATTATTCAACAAACAATGAGACAAACCTCACAATTTTGCCTTAGGCAGCTCCTCATATGCAAAATGTTTATTCTTTTACATTCCTTTACTTCTAGATTTTTTTGCAAATATGTTTCACCTGGGAAATATTTCCAGTCTCAGAAAAAAAAAATCTGGTTTTGTTTCTAAATGAATTTCTAAAAGAAAATCCATAAATTCTATTTGAGGATTTGCTTTGAAATGTATGAGATGTAAATAAAAGTAAATACCATTCCCTTCCTTTTCCTTTCCATTCCTAAATATGGAAAACTTGTAAGACTTGCTTTCTGCAGTCTGAAGTGAGCATGATTTATGCTTGATTCATATGTTCAGAGCTTCCTATAATTGGTTTGAGGGGCCTGATGGCAATTAATTTTCCATAGATTTGATAACTTCTTTTTTTTTAAAAGGAAGAGTAAATTAAAATATTGTATTTAACTAGCACACTCTAATTTAGGTCCCAATAAGCCTGTATCAGGGAAACAACTGTTGTTGCTTTCTCTTTCTCTATAAAATTTAAAGGACCCTGGGGCAGCTAGGTGGTACAGTGGATAGAGCACCAGCCCTGAAGTCAGGAGTTCAAATCTGGTCTCAGACATTCACATTCCCTAGCTGTGTGACCCTGGGCACGTCACTTAACCTCAATTGCCTCAGCAAAAAGGAAAAAAAAATTTTAAGGACCCAAAGATGCATACTTTATTTTAAAATTTGTTATGTATATTATCATATAAGAGATAGTAAAATATTTACTGCTAATAAGTATTATCATATTTCTTATATATGAGTATAATATATTAATATGAATATAAATCCATAATAATGATTTATATGACACTCTTTCTGCAAATCACTTTGGAAAAACATTCACTGATGAATCAGTTCTCATCTGTCCCTGGAAATCATTTTAGTGGCTGCTAGCCAAACAGCTCTCTGTATTTGGGGATAGGGAATAGGGAAAGAAAGAGTACAGAGATGCCTTGGCATAAAAGGCTCCCTACCACCTTTTCTTTTGCCTGAGAAGATAACTAGTTTGATCTTCATTTTACAGAAGATTTAATTAAAGCTGAGGGGACTGGTGTGTATGGAATGAAATAATGATTACATTGTGGCAGAGAAGGATTTTAGTCCAGGCCCTCTGAATCCAGCTTCAGTTTTTCTCCCATGTCATTCAGAAGCTCTTGGAGAGGCTGCCCTAATTCCAAAATAACTCTAGAATTTATGCTTTCAGTGATTCTGGGAAAGTAATAGGATCCTTGGGAGACAGGGTCACTGCCCTGCAGAAAGGAACTAGGTGATAAAGTGGATGGAGCACCAGACATGGAGTCAAGAAGACTCCTCTTCCTGAGTTCAAATTTAGCTTTAGACACTAACTGTGTGATCCTAAGCAAGTCCCTTAACCCTGTTTACCTCAGTTTGCTCATCTATATAATGAGCTAGAAAGAAGAAAATGCCAAGAAAACCCCAAATGGGGTCTCAAAGAGTCAGACCCTACTGAATAACAACAATAATACGCACAAGGAGAGAAACTGGCTTGGTACTGAGTGGGCATTTAACAAATGCTTGTTAAATTGACTCAAATTGACTAGAGCATACCCAGCTGTTGTCCATGGATTTTCCCACCACTGCCACTCCACCAAACACTTCTGGCCTCATTTTAACATAATGTTAAGAAAATCAGAACCCCTGAGCCACTACTGACTTTCCTCATGATCAGGCAAATAAGAGCTGCGAAAGAGCTGGTGCAAGACTGTGAACCCAGCCTTCAGCTTTTCCACACTGTGTTTCTTCTGGCACATGGCAAATGCATGGGCCAGAGCTTCAGCTAGATTCAGACCCAGTTGGCCCAGTGCATGTTTTAGAGACTGAGTCACACTCTTGCCAGCTTGCTTCTGACTGCAACTGGGTTGAATCGAGTTAGCTACCCCACTGAAACAGCTGCCGCTCTACTAAACAGTTCTAAGTCCCTAATGACCTCCTTAAAAGAAAAGAAAAGGGAAAAAAGTGACTTTTTTTGTCCTACTACTCTTGGATCTCTCTGTATTTGGGGAGACCTCTAGGAGGTGTAATGGGTAGAGAAATGGACATGGAGGTGGGAAGACATGAATTCAAATGCTATCTCAGATAGGTACTGGTTGCATGAGCCTCGGCAAGTCACGTAACTTTAGCTTCCTCATATGTTAAATGGGAATACTAATAGCACCTACTTCCCGGGGAGTAGTGAGGATCAAATGAGATAACATGTAAAACCACTTTGCAAACTTTAAAGAGCCAAAGAAATGTTAGCAATAATTATTTGACACTATTGATAACCCCTTCCTTCTTAGCCCTGTCTCTTCTTTATCTATTCAGCAAGAAGAGCTATCCAGGTATATTTGCATGGTTTTCCTGTGAAAATGCATGTGACACATTCAATGTTTTTCTTACTTCCTAAATATGACTTTCTGTGCCTTCTTTACTGGCTCCCTCTACCTCTGTTTTTTACACATGTGTGTTCCCCAGGTGAAGGTTCTTTCCTTGAAATTTTTTTCTTTATATATTCTCATTCATTTCCATGACCTCATTTTATCACTTTTATGTAAATGACTCAAATCTGTAGTCCCCTCTCCAGTTTTCCCTGGAGGTCAATATTTATACCTATAGGCTAGATATCACTATTTGGATGTTTTGCCAACACCTCGAATTAAACCTATCCAAAACTGAATTCAGTATCTTTCCTCACAAAATCTACTACTCCCTCTCTGATAAGATGATAAGTAACTCAGGATTTTAATCTTAGGGTCATCTTTGACTCTTCTTTCTCCCTTACACCCACATCTAGTCAGTGACTAAGTCCTCTTGCTTCTACCTAAGCAATAGATCTCAGATCCAGTTTATCTTTCTAGTTCACACACTTCAATCACCCTGCTTGGGGCCTTCATCTCTTCTTTGTAGACCATTGAAATGGTGTTCTGGAGTAGAAACAACACCTACTACTAATTTGGTTCCATTGCATAGCTAGAAATTTACCTACCATGCATGGCCTAAGACCACTGAAAAGTCCCTGCTAGATAGGCCACTTTTAGCTCAGAAGGGCAATGAGACTTAATTGATCCAGAGGGCCAAGGCTAGAAGGACTGACACAGTTTCCCTTGTCACCTGAAACATAAATACCTAGTATATGAGTAATTGGGATATTTCAGGCTTGCTGAACTTTCCACAATCATAAGCATACACACTTCTGACTGGGGGTGCCAACAAATGTAGGAACAAGGGGACTATACCTAAAATTTGTAGCAATAAGTCAATGCTGTGGCTTTGCTGGATTTCCTTTCAGTGCTAGTGAATATACTTTCTTTTGTTAAAGGTTCTTTCCTAGAAGTATGTCATAAGTCTGAACCAGTGGAGAAGCCCAAGTCTGATCTGACTCAAAACATTCACTAACAATTCTTGACTATTCTTCAATCCATCTTTTACACCATTGTTCATGTAATCTTCTGCTCTGATAACATCATTCTTTTCCAAATGCTTCTGTGACTCCTCATTACAATTAAATAAAGTGTATAAGGTCCTTATTCTGACACTCAAGTTCCACCATAAGTTGGTTCTAACTTACTTTTCCAGTCTTATCTTATACTACTCCCACTTATCTGCTCTATATTGTAGCCAAAAAGAACTAATACCCGTTCTCATGCTACTCTATCCTTTTTCCTTAACCCAACTCTGATCCCTTCCTCAAAACCCAAATGAGGGACTACATCCTTCTTCAAGGTTTTTAATAGAAAAACAAAAATGAAATAGTACTTCTCCAAGAATATATTTTCCATTAGGGAAAAAATATGCAGATTTAATTGTCACCTTGTCCCCTACTGCCTCCCTTTGTCATGTGTGTTAAATTTTACCCTTTAAGAGGGGGTAAAATACCCCTAAGGGGGCTTGGAGGGTAAGGAGGTGTCCATTTTCTCTGCTACTGGCTCCAATATCCACCAATGGTGTTCCTCCAGTTTTAGAAGTTCATCTAGAACCAGTTCAATTTAACCAATTAACAGATTAGCTTTTACCAAGGAATATTTATTTCAAAACTGTGATTTAAAAAAAAAAACCTGTATAAATTTCCTTCTAGCACCTGAAGGCATAATATCCTCCTATACTATCTCAGATTCTAGGAATGGGGAAGAGAATAGGTTCACAGCTTAATGCAGTTCCAGGTCCAAAAACACCTTTGGACTAGATTCTCTGGTACCCTGGATTCTCAGGGTTTCCTGCTGGGCTTCAGCTGTAACATTTAATCTAGAATCTTGAATTCAAAGATATCATGGTTCAAGTCGGGGCCCAATAGAAATTCCACAATCACATCTAAAACTGGAAGGATAAACAAAACAGAGGAAAATGCTAAGCTACAGTGTCTAAAGTGGGATTAGGAGAGAGGTAAAGGTAGCTAGCTTTATTCATGGTGCTTGTGCTATATTTGAACAGGACTTTTCTCCTCTCTGAATGCTGCTAAAAAAAGACACAGGTCATTCCAGTTAGGCAGCCCAATGGGAAAGAGGCCCCTTCCATCCATATGATACACAAATATAAGGTGTTTTCCCAGAAACAAGGCCCTAAGGTTTACCTTGGGTCTCCATGTTAGGTGAATTGGGCTTACTCAGAGTATTAAATAAGTAAAGATAAAATGTACACAAGGTAATTGGGAGGACAGGTACTAAGGAGGGATCAGGAAAAGTCTCATGTAGGAGATGATTCTGAAGTTGAGCTTTGAAGAAGCTATTTTAAGAAGAGGAGGTGAAAAGGGATTTTACACTAGGCCTGGGGAATAGCCTATGTAAAGACACAAAGATGGAAGATGACCCAATAGTGTGTAATCACAATTTCTAGCCTGGAGCATGACTCCTAATTGGCAGAGAGAATGATGACTCAATGCTGCCTACCTGGGAGAGGAGCAGAGTCTGGGAGAAAAGAGACGTTCTTCATCCTTATTCAATCAGAAAAGAGGCCCTGATTTCATCCAAGGAAAAATTTCCCAATGTCTCAAGGAAGGCAAGCAGGAAATCAGGGACATGTTAAGGCACTGGCTTCCTCTCTTGTGTTCTTTGAGAGAGTCTTCTCATTCTCCTACTTGGAATTGATCCCAAACAGAGTCTGAAACATTATAAACCTCCCTCTCAAAGCAGGAATAGTCTCTCTTCTCCAAAATTTTTGCATTAACTCCTCCTCTCATGAAGGCTCTCAGTATTGTCATCATTCTCTTAACCATTAGAAGAATTAGAAGAATATTATGTAAAGTATCCCAAGTTTAAAACCTATATTACACAAGAAATATAAGTACACAATGCAAGAAGGAGAGTAATAATAATAATAGCTAACATTTATATAGTACTTACTCTGTGCCAGGCACTATGCTAAGCACTTTACAATTACTATCTTATTTGATTATTACAACCACTCTGAGAGGTAGATGCTATTTATCTCCATTTTACAGTTTAGGAAACTGAGGCAAGCAGATTAAGTAACTTGCTCAGGACTACAAAAGTATCTGAAGCTGAATCTGAATTCAGGTATTCCTGATTCCAGAGTAAGCTCTCTATTCACTGTGTAACCAAGCTGCCAATTGTATGATTGATTTGGAAAAGTAGCCTGGATGTAGAATGAAAGATTTAAAATTTCAAATAGAAGAGTTTGCTTTTTAACCTAGACGACATTGTGTCCCAGAGTCACTGGAGGATTTTGAGCAGAAGAGTGATGTAGTCATACCTGTGCTCTAGCAATGTTAACGTTAGCAGCTATGTGGAAGATGAATTAGAGGAGACAGACTGGAATCAGGGTACCCAATTAGAAGAATAAGCAAAATATGAGGAAAGAGAGAGGAGGGCCCAGAATGGTAGAAGACAGGTGGATAGATAATCTAGAAAAGGAGAGCACTCACTTTTCTCAGGTTTCTCACAAAACATTGCCTAGACCTCTCCACTGCATTTACCATACTCTTCCTTATGAAATATTTGTATACATGCTATTTCTCCTCATTGATTTATAGGCAACATGAAAATGGTTATCTCAAGTGCCTTTCATGATATCTTACATGTAGCAAGCAATAGATGTTTGTTGAAGTAAACTGATATTTACAGTTGTCGGCATTGTCTGTAAATCCTTGAGTTTAAACATAGGGTGCAGAACTCATAAAGTCAGGTTCTGCCTGTGTATAAATCATTGACCTGTAGTTACCTAAGCACACTAGAGGGCACATTATTTCTTTTAGGTTGCCAAAGCTATCATGTAGCACCTTGGGGTATTAGCTATGGCCACTAAAAAGAGAGCCCAACTGGTGTCAATGCACTTCAGATGAAGACTTCAAGAGCTAAGTAAAAAGGGCAGCTAAGTGGCTCAGTGGATGGAGCACCAACCCTGGAGTCAGGAGGCCTTGAATTCAGATGTGACCTCAGACACTTGACACTTAACTAGTTATAGGCAAGAAACTTAACCCCAACTACCTCACCAAAAAAAAAGGTTAGGTAAAAGCATGCTGGGTCTGGGCCCAACTCACTAGCCCTTCAGTGAAGATAATGGGAAGAGCTGGAGATTGGTATTGTTGAGCTTAGCTAACATCATCAGTTAACAACTGAATCATGGACAGAAATAATCCATGTTTTCTACTTGTGGTAAAATTTATTCAGGGTCCTCCTATCTTTGTTTCTAGAAAAACCCTGGAGATCTGTGTATGACTAGATGAATTTCATCCATATCAGAAAGACTGAGTCTTAAGTTCCTAAAACTCCATATCTATATAGAAATTGAAAAAGAAGATGCAGATTTGATGTGAGGAAAAACTTCCTAACAATCAGTGCTATCCAAAAATGGAATGAGCTGCATTGGGAATTAGTGGGATCCCCCTCACTTGAGATTGTTAAGCAAAAGCTAGATGATTAGTTGTTGGATATGTCATATAAAGGATTTTTTTCTAGGTATAGGTTGGATTAAATGGCCTCTTAGGTCCCTTTCAGCTTTGATATTCTGTGATACAGATCCAAGGTCACCTCAGAGTCTTGTTTTAGGATATATCTAAGGGAGAGCTGGAGTCTTCTATATCTTTTGTCCCTGACAAAGAATGGGTCTTACCTTCTGCAAGTATCTTCTTTTCAGAGTATAAAGTAAGGCAAACAAAGGCTCCCTTAGGCCTTGAGTCTTCTTGGATGGTACTTGCCAGGTTGTTAACATAGTTACCATTTTTGCCTCTGTCTTGACTCCGACCCTGTGGAACAATATTCCAAATAAAATCTGGACAAATATTTTATACAATATAGAAAACCAGAACTTAAAAGAGTAGTTTTTTAACATTCAGAGTCAGATAGGGAAGAACACCAAGATGGTGGGTTAGGAGGAAGCAATGTAACCGAGCTCCCATGCACAAAACTCATCTAAAAAGATTTAGAAAATGCTCCACGTCAAATCCTGATGGGGAAATCCACAAAAAGTCACAATGAACCAGTCGGCTATATAATTCACGTCAGCCTAAGGGAGACAGGGAAATCTGCTGATACTTCTGGATTGGGGTGAGAGCATACTACAGGAACTCTTAAATGCCCAGGGAAGGACTTTGCACCAAGACAAAATGAGTCCCAGATCTATACAGGGCACTCCCAGACCCATACTGGGGCACGTGACTCAAGAGTTTTTTAACCTACTACCCAGTTCTAGGTCAAAGACAGGGGGTTGATGAGAAACAGACCTGCACATGGAGTTGGCATTCTCAGATAAGGAGGCCTATATGCTGAGGAAGAAGGAAGTTCAGAAGCCAGCAGCAGCAGCAGCATCTTGTCCACTTTAAAAAAGTCATAACCAGGGCAGGAATTCCAGACCAAAGGGGAACCTTGAGTTATGTCACTTTAAATCTGTGCAACTTCTTAGCTAACTGATAAAGTATGGGTCCAGCAGCAGCATTCTACCCAGGTCAGAACTTACAGCTCTCAGACCAGGGAAATGGCAATCAAAATTTACCAGATCACTTTGGGGGAATATCTGGCTAGATATTGATGCTGCTTTTTTGGGATATTGAGTATTGTGGTATTCCATCATTTCAGGTTGGTGATCTGCAAGCTAGCCAGATCTTCCTCCAAGAAATGTTGCAGAGCCCAATCCTAACATCAGATCCAAAGAAGAAAAATGGCCAAACATGAAAAGAATTCCACTATAATGAGGGACATTTATTTTGTCAGGAACACTCAAGAACTAACACAGAAAAGAATGACTCCAAAACTTCTATAAGCAAGACCTCAGGGAAAACACAGGTTAGGCATAAATTCAACAAGAAATCCTAGAAGAGATTAAGTAATAGTTTAAAAAAAGTTAAAAAAAATTTTGTTAATAACATTGGAGTACTAGAAGAAAAAAAAACTAGAAAAGATATGAGAGTTTTGGAAGAAAGAATTTAAAAGGGCATTAATAACTTTGCACAAAAAGTACAAAACATTGCCCAAGGAACAAACTTCCTGAAAATTGGAATAGACCAGACAGAAGCCAATAACTTCACAAAGTGATAAGAAATATCAAAATAAAATCAAAAGACTAAAAAATAAGAAAATATGTATATCATATCAAAAAATAACTGACCTAGAAAGCAGATAAAGAAGAAAAAAATTAAGAATCATCCAGCTATCTGAACACCATGGCAAAAAAAAATACCATAGGCATTATATTTCAAGAGATCTTAAAACTTCCCAGCTCTCTTAGAACCAAGGGCACAGCAGAAATAGAATCCTTGAGTTATATCTTGAAAAAAACTCTAAACATCCTCAGAACAGCCAAAATCCAAAGATTTCAGGCCAAAGGGAAAAAAATAGCATGTAGCTAGAAAGAAAGAATCCAAGGACCAAAGAACCACAGTCAGAATCAACCACAATTTAGCAACCACCACTATAAAGTAGTAGAGAGCTTGGAATATGTTATTCTAGAAGGTAATCAGAGAGGGAGTCTAAAGAAGGCATGTGAATACTTCTATTATGTCTTGATCTTTAGAGAAAAATGGGAAATGAGCCAAAGAGAAATACATTGGAGGAGAAAAGGAGGAAAAGGGGTCAGGGAAAATTATCTCATACAATTAAGCACAAGTCGATATTTATAAGGAAAAGGAGGTTGAACAACTGACACTTCACCCTCATTCTCATCTGAACTAGTAATAGGAAGACTATATAACAAACAGAGTTGGTACAGAAATACATTTGACAGAGAAATAAGAGGAGAAGAGGGGAAGGGAAGAGAGAAATAGAGAATAGATTAAAGGAGTAGAGGTGCTAGTGTAAGAGATGATGCAGGTGATTCCAAAGAAACTTGGGAAGACTTGTATACACTGAAGCAGTGAAGTGAGCAGAACCAGGAAATCAGTTTATGTAATAATAGCAGCAATATGGCAAAGGTAAATATTTAGGAACTCCTATCAATTTAATGACCAACCATAGTTCCAAAAGGCCCATGATGAAACATGCTACCTACTTCCTGATAGGTGAAGGACCCAGAGTGTACAATGAAATAAATAAATGTGCATATATATGTATATGTATATATACACATATGTGTATATATACATATACATATATAAATATAAATAAGTAAATATATTTATGTGGAAATTTGTAGTGGAGTTTGTTTTACTTAGTTCCTAAGGTAGACAAGTTGAGTAAGAGGGTGAGAAAGCAATTTAAAAAAAAAGCATTTATTAAGTTCCTTTTATGCGCCAGACACTGCTGGGAATACACAGAAAGTCAAAAAATGGTTCCTGTCCTTGAGAAGCTCTTAATCTAATGGAATATACAGCATGCAAACAGCTATGTAAAAACAACCTACATACAAGATAGACAAGAAGTAATCAAGAGAGAGAAAACAGAATTAACTATATAGTTGCTTGCCATATTGCTAATATATATCATATCCATATATTATACTATATAGGAATTGGTTTATGGAAGAGAGGTATGAGTAATTTGTATCTTGTGTTTAAATATGTACAGGTAACATATTTTGGGAAAGAGCTCTGTAAGTACATTACTGAAGAAGTGCCTATAATTACAGAACCAAATGTAGTATTGCAAGAAAACCAGCCCTGTCTGCCAGGTATGTATATACCAACACCTAGCTTTCAGTTGTAAATTAAATATGCAAGACATGCTTCCAAAGACCTCAATTTCAACTATAGCCTTTTCTATGCAAATCTTTTTATTACTCATAGTTTCTTGAATGAATTTTGATGAAGTTTTCTCATTTAGGGTTTCTTGACATTTTTTTTTTGTTAATGAACCTCCTTTTGCAATCTCATGAAACCTATGAATATTATCAGAATAAATTTTTTTCTTTTTTTTTTTTTTTTTTTTGCTGAGGCAATTGGGGTTAAGTGACTTGCCCAGGATCACATAGTTAGGAAGCGTTAAGTGTCTGAGACCAGATTTGAACGCAGGTCCTCCTGACTTCAGGGCTGGTGCTCTTAGAATAATTTTAATTAAATTTTCTTTTTCTAATTATCAGATACTTCTTGGTTTTTTTTTTCCTTCAAGTTCCCTCAAACTGGCAAGAAGGGGGAAAAACTTTATAATAAGGAATAGTCAAGCAAAACAAATTCCTATATCAGCCATGTCCAAAAATAGTTTTCTCATTCTGCATTTGTTTATGATCTCTGTCCAGAAGTGGGTAGTATTTATTTATTATAGGTTCTCTGAAATCATCCTGGATTATTATGTTGATTAAAATTCCTAAGTCTTACATGATTTTTATGATACTGTTGTTATGATATAAATTGCTTTCCAGGTCCTGCTCATTTTATTCTGAATCAGTTCATGCAAATCTTCTCAGGTTTCTTTGAAATAAAATTTTTGAAAAGAAAATTTCTTTCTTTACTTTTTCCAGCACAAGAGTATTATTTGTAACAAACTTCATAAAATACAATCCAGTATTACAAATTACTCTTCTATTATAGTCTGTCACCCCTACTCTGGTCTCACTTTCCTCCCTTCGTAATTTTAACTCTACTTGATAGTTCAGTTGAACTATCCTTTACTCTTGAATTTTTTGTCTGTCAATCAAAAATTTATTAAGGTTTATTTTATACTCAGAACTATGCTAAATACTTTAAATATAAAGTTCCTGACTTCAAGGAGTTTACATTATAATAAGAAAGAAAATATAAATTGTTGTAACCAGCACAATACAAATGGGCTAGTGATGGTTGAAAATAAGACAGGGTTGCTGATAATTCAGCAGAGCCATTTATTAAGAGAAATCATGCTGCTTACATATTTTAAAACCATGTTATTATGAAAAGCATTGTTCTGTGACCAATCCTGGTTTCTGTTTTCTATGACCTAACTCTCTGACACATTGTTAGTTCCTAGGGATGCAATCTTATGTAAAGTTCACAATGCCCCAGTAATTGTGCCAAGACCTTATGTTTTCTCATGATTTCAAGCTTAAATGCACACTTGATTAATCTTAGGAGGAAGGGAACATCCCAGTTACCAAAGTTTTTAGCTTTCTGGGAGTTCTCTACAAAAAATAATGATATACAAACAGGATATACATTCAGAATAAACAGAAAATAATCTCAAAGGGAAGGCAGTAGCACTGGGATGTTTGGGGAAGGACCTCCTCCTATCACTGTTTGTACCTTGTCAAACCTCAACCTTGAGTTAACTCTATTATATTCTTTCTCCATTCCTACTCATATGTTGTTGAACAATACTGGAAGTGATCACACAATCATGGCAACCAGTTCTACTACAAAAATATTTTACTTCATAAGACTGTTGTGAGAATGAAAGGAACTATATGTAATACACTTTGAAATACCATGCCAATTCTGGATTTTATCATTTTTCCCTGGCCTTACTACAATAGACTATTAATTGATCTTCCTACTTTCATTTTCTTCCCCCTCTTCAACCCATCCTCCATATAGCTGTCAAATGCCACCTTACTCAAATCAGTTTCTTACTTCATCAGTTTTTTATTGCCTCTAGGCCAACATACAAGTCCTTTGACCTGGTATTGAAAGGATTCTATGTTCTGACCCCAATCTAACTTTGAAGACATTTTTTCACATTATTCCCTTTCATATACTATATATTTCAGCTAATCTTGTATTCCATCTTTCACTTCTATGCCCTTGTATGGGCTGATCCCTATGCCTAGAATACACTCTTTCCTCACCCATGACCCTTAGAATTCTTAGTTTCCTTCAAGACAACTCATCACCTCCTTAATGCATTTCTTGATGCCCCAGTTGTTAGTACTTTCTCCCATCTCAAATTATTTTATTTTTGCTTATCTCTTTAAATGTTATATCCTTTCAAAAGAATGCGAGTTTCTTGTGGGAAAGAATTATTTCATTATTCATATCCTTGATAGATGCTTGATAAGTTTGTGACAAATTTAAAGCACAGTACTATGTAGAAACTTGGCTTCTGATTTTGCAAGTCAGAGGGAATTATCAGTTGCAGTTAACCAAATCTTAGAAGCAGAAGTTTCCATATTGTTCACCAGTAAGCAGAAAATCTCTCCTTGCCAAAATTATAGTTCATTTTCTAATTCTGGCATATGTTAAGATAAAGGTCTCTATAGCTTTTAGAAAATCAAAACTGTGTTGCATCACCTACTTTCCCTCTCATTCCAACAATGATAGCTTGCTAACTCCTTTTTCCTTATTCAGTATCTCTGCCATGTCATGGTCATAGAAAGCTTGGGAGAGGAGAAAAATGAACTGGGCTGCAAATAATTTATTGGACAATGGTTTCTACTTCATCCCCAGAACTTCACAAATTCCATTGTTTTTCTTCTGACAACCAAAAGAATTGGAAATTAGCTATACTACCCCTTTTGCTGCCAACATGAGCTGTTTCCTGTCGTGATTATTTTTTTTAAATCCTAATTCTCCCTTTCAGATGTTTCAGGAAATGTTAATGCTAATTTGAGATTTGTGGGGGTGACATTGTGCTAACCAGATTCAGATGCTCTTAGTAACTTTGTCTATGCTGAGGAATTTACAAGCAGGTCCCAGCTGGCATTCTGGAGGCTTTGGGCAGGAATTCTGCTTATAATGCCTTTGATTTGGATTTCATATTTACTTGATCACTCTGAGGTGTCTGACAGAAATCCAAGGACTCAGAAAGTTGGAAAATTTTTAAAGCTTTAATCATGTTGTAAAAAGGGAATGTGGGAAGCATTTGGAGGTGAGACTTTTGCTCTCTCCCTTTTCTCTAAGAAAATTTTGTCAAGTACTATCTGTTATAGAGTAATCAGAAAGATTTAGTATCAGAACCTTGACTGTGGAGCATATATAATATCATACATTAGCAGAAAGTTTTAGGAAAAACTTTCTAGTTGGCCATTCACATCAGGAAAGCCTTTTCCTTTCACCTACCATCGATATGCTAGCAGGTTAAATGTCATAACCCAGGTGTGAAGTGATGAGGGTTTGAACAAGTGTGGTGGCAGTTTCAGAGGAGAGTTATAAAGGTGAAATCAATAGGTAAAAAATCGGATACTGAAGGAAAATTAACAACTTCTGGGAAATTAAGTTTTCACTATATGTGACAAAAAAACTTCAAATAGATATGTGACAATTTAAAAAAAAAGATCACAGCATAAAAAAATAATTAGAGAAGAGGAACCACCTTTAGCAACTATGCCTGACAGGAAATTCTTATTCAAACAATACAGAAGAGATAGTAAAAGACAAAATAGATGAGTTTGATTACATAAAATCAGAAAGCTTTAATATGAAAAAAAAATCAAAGACAGAAAAGAGTCAAGGGGCATGCATAATTAAATTGTATTTCTCATTTTTTTTAAAGTTTAAAAAAACTAACAACTTCATCAATAATGACTTAGGGCCTGTCTTCCCATGGCCCCTTCCAACACTGATTCTTTTCTGTCTTTGATTTTTTTCTGTATTATTTGAATAAGAATTTCCTGTTTATTTTTTATGTTCCTTTTTTACTTAGGTAACATGTCTATTTGAAGCTTATTGTTACATACAGTGAAAACTTAATTTTTCAACAGTTGTTGCTTTTCCTTCAGTAATTTGTGTTCTTGATCTTACCAAAGAATGGTCATGCTTCAAAGACATAAAAGAAAGCCTCCCCAGACTTATCAAAATGGAAGACTACTACCTATTTCTAGTGATTCAGGGAGCATAATTAATACTTCCAAAAGAAACTTTAAAAGTATATTGCCAACACTTACAAAGTCTTGGGCAAGACATTATAGAATATAGGGACACAGAACATGTTTTCTTCAATATTATTCACTGAAAGCAAGACATTCAGAAGAGAAAAACTGATTTGAAAAATGAATAACTGCCCAAAAGGTGGTATCTAAGAATAGGAGTTACTTCTGAACCATAGCTTAAAATATATGGATGACAAACTCCCAGCCACAGATAATGTATAGCCATAAAGGCAATTAACTCTCTAACTATAGGTATCCCTTGGGGTTGGGCCTTCTCTTCTCCCTCTCTACTATTTCATTTGATAATCTCACCAGCTCCTATACATTTAATTATCATCTCTGTGATGATGATCCTTTTTTAAATTTTATTTTTTTATTGTTATTAAAACTTTTTATTTGCAAAACATATGTATGGGTAATTCTTCAACATTAACCCTTACAAAGCTTTCTGTTACAAATTTTTCCCCCCTACTCCCCACCCCTCCCCTAAATGGCAGGAAATCCACTACAAGTATGTTAAAATACTTGACAAATCGAATATATGTATACATATTTCCACACTTATGTGATGATGATTCTTAAATCTATTTATTTATCTTGTCCCAATTTTTCTGTTGACTTCTAGTCTCACATCTTCAACTGCCTTTCAGAAATCTAGAACTGAATCTAATGGACTTCTTATACTCAAAATGTACATCCTAGAACTCATTATCATTCCCCCAAGCCCTCACCTCCTCCTACAGCCTCTATTACTCTGTTACTAGACAACACCATCCTCCTAGTCCTGCAGTCTTGCAACCTAGGAATCATCCTTGACTCCTCCCTGTCTCTCAGCCCCCATATCTAAGCTGTTGATTTCACCTCTGCAACTTCTCTTGTATATGCCCATTTCTCTTTTCTGATACTGCCATCACTCTGGTACAAGCCCTCACACCTGGATTGTTGCATTAATCTGCAGGCAGATTTGCCTGCCTCAGGTCTCTCCCCACTCCAATCCATCCTCCATTCAGCCACTAAAGTGAGTTTCCTAAAGTGCAGGTCTGATCATGGCACTCCTCTACTTAATAAACTCCAGTGACTTGCTACTGCCTCCAGAAATAAAAACAAAATACTTTGTTTGGCATTCAAAGCTTTTCATAACCTACTCCCCTCCTATCTTTCTAGTTCAGTCTTCTTACACTTTACTCTCTACCACATACTCTGATTGAATGACACTAGTCTCTTGGATGTTCTGTAAATAAGATATTCCATCTCTCCATTCTGGGCATTTCCTTGGCTGGTTGGAATACTCTCTGCTCAAATTTTCCTTCTGCCTTCTGTAGCTTCCTTTGACTCACAACTAAAATTCCATCTTTTAATGGAAGCCTTTTCTAATCCTTCTTAATTCCATTACCTTCCTTCTGTTCATAATTTCCTATTTATCTTATATATAGCCAACTTTGTATATGTTTACTTGCTTATTGTCTTCCCCATTAGATTGTAAGTTTTAGAGGTTAGGGACTTCTTTTCCTCTTTTTGCATTCCTAATGTTTAACACAAACATTGTGTTAACAGTGCCTGGTATTTATAGCAGCTCTTTTTTTTTTCCTGAGGCAATTGGAGTCAAGTGACTTGCCCAGGGTTACACAGCTAGGAAGTATAAAGTGTCTGAGGTCAAATTTGAACTCAGGTCCTCCTGACTTCAGGGCTGGCACTCTATCCACTATGCCACCTAGCTGCCCTCAGTGCCTGGTATTTAATAGGCACTTAATAAATGTTTATTGATAGAATTTATTTGCCATGTGTCTTACAAATGTAATCAAAAGAGCCTTAAACTAGAAAGAATGGGGAAGGGAGAAAATGGTTTATTTATCTATTAAGTTAGATATCTTAAAGAATAGCTATGAGATGAAGAATAGTAGTTAAGATAACCAAAAATTCACAGGCGGCAAAATTCAAGAAATGAACAACTAGTGAAACCTATGACCTCAAATATCTATATACAAATGCCCAACATTTAAGGTAAAAAAAAAAAAAAAAAAAAAAAAAAAAACCAGAAGAACTAGAAGTTCTAACACTAAGAGCCAAATTTGACCTCAATTGGCATCATGGAGATTTAGTGAGGTAAAACCCACAACTGAAATGTGTCTTTGGATCAGTATGCCTTATTCAAAAGAAACAGAATGGATAAGAGGATAGGAGGTTCATATTAAGAAGTTATACTCATGTGAAACAATACAGAAATCAGAACAGCAAAGCATAGCATTTGGAGGAAGCTGAATGAAGGGAGAAGCAGAAGAAATTTTGTGATCAGATATTACCATAAATCTTGGAGACAAAAAGAAGAAATAGATGTATTGAGGAAGTAGACTATAGAGCTGGCAAAAGCATGATATAGTACTGATGGAAGATTTCAGTTATCCAGACATTTGCTGGAGTTCTCTACCAGCTAAAACAGAGCAGCTAATTACTTTCTGTCTTGTCTTAGTGATCATTTCATCCTTCAAAAGGAAAAAAATACTAGCAAGGAGAAATTTTATCCTGGAGCTGATTCCATAGAGGACTTGGTTGCTGGATGGGAAGTGAAGGGAATCAATGGGAGGAAGTGATCCCTCCATATTCAGAAGAGGGCAGTTCTGGGTATAATCTGATATAAACTCTCAGTTCTAGGAAAGAAAATTTCAAAGAATGTAGAGGAAGAATAAATAGCATCTTATATACTGAAATTTCATAGGGTAATGTCCAAGAGAAATGGGAAACTCAGAATTAAATTCCGTAGACCTAAGGGGACCACTCCCTCACTTCGAATTTATGGTTCTTCAGCCCATTGGGGTATGTAATAAAATTGAGTTAGAATTGTTAACTTTCAGAAATTTCATAGTAGTAGTGTGGCAACAGTGGTAGGGGTGGTGGTGATATTGATTGTGGTAGTTGTAGTAGTAATAAGTGGTAATGACAGTGGTGGTGGTAGTAGTAGCAATATTACTACTACCCATCTGAAAGATATGCATACTATGGCCATGTGTGTGATAAGAAGTAGAGGACCACTGTGAAACATTGATGTTTCAATGTTATAGTGGCTTTCTGCTAGACATTTTTCCTTTCATGTTTAGTTTGTCATAAACTTTATCATAAAAAGCTCTCCATTTCTCAGACAAACTTAAAGGGGGAAAAGTTCCCAATCTCTCCAAAATTCTATCAGTCTTTCAAGATACATTAAAAATGTCTACCACACAAAGCTGCTAAATGAAAATATCTTCTTAAGAAAGAGCATGTTCCATCTATTTACTTGGGAAGTTATCTTTGTATATTTATATGCTCTGTCACCATGGTTTCCAGGCACTCAAACATTACCTTCAATTTATTCACCTGTGGGCAAAACACACTTTTCTTGTATTATTTCTCTTCTAGAACTGGCATTTCATGTACACTAATTATGGCATTTCTTTGATGGGGACACATCATGTGAATACATTTGAAAACAGAATGATCTTTTCCAAAAAATTTGGAGCCATGCTTTTCACGATGGTTCATGATCCAGTGGCATGCTATTGTAAATCAACATCTTTGAAGAAAGATTTTTCTTCACTTAATACTGCAATTTTAGTTTATTTTCCTTAGCAATTTTTTTGTACAGTAGCATACAAATCAGCATGTCCCTCTATTTTATTTGACTGAATACTTCCCAATGTCTAAGCATAACAAACTAAAGGAAAAAATGTTCTTACAATCCTGATCCCTAGCCACAGTATGTTAAGTTCATATTTATTATGCATGCTACTCTGGCTATTTTGTTTTTTAAATGTATTTCTTGTACTCTTTTAAAATTCCATTATCCTAATTCATAAAGTACAGGAAACCTCATTTAATAGTTTCCTTTTAATTTAATCTTACCCAATATGGCTGTTATTGTTCAAAAAGAAGACTTCCAAAATATAACCTGAAAGTTTCCTCTATGAAACAGAACTACCCACTTCCTCTTCAACTTAAAGGACCATCTTTCTGGAAGGAAATTTTCTCAGATCAGAAGAGTAAGGATTCAAATATAAATGTAAGATCCAATCCTATTTGACAGGTTCCAGTAGAATTTTCACATGTAGCCATACATACATGCTTTTCTAGTGTCTTAAGCTTTCCTAGCTTCCTTCAAGATAAACTTAAATTATACTTGCCTAATGGAGGCCTTTCCTAGTCCTGTCCTTTTCATCCTTAGTAACTTCTTCTGAGATACTTTCTATATACTTTGCATATTTTTTAAGGTATCATAGTTATTTACATGTTGTTTTCTCCATTAGAATGTAAGCTTGTTGAGAGCAGGGAATGTTTTTGCCTTTCTTTGTATCCCCAGTGCAGAGCATGTGACAAGTGCTAGATAAATGCCCATGGCTGACTGACTAGTCCCATGAAATGAATCCAGGTTAAATTTTCATTTTAGTTCCACAGATCAGTCACTTAACTCTTCATCACTAAAGATATCTCCCAGAATACGTTTCTCCAAAAGGACAGTAAATTTTCTATTAGAGGAGCCACAATAGACTATTTTCTCCAATGTGATTTGGGAGGTTGTATTTTGTAACTATCTGTCGAAATAATTGTTAAACATTTTGCCTTGGATTAGAATTGCATTCCTGACTATAAATTGGTTTGTATATGCATATATATATATACATATATATATATATGTATGTATGTATGTATTTTCCATTTAGAATGAGTGAACAAAAGTTCATTCTGTAATCATAATAAAAATATAGCCTATCCAAAGTTCTTTGGAACAATTTCAAGTCATGTGAATTGAATCAATATAGTTAATAGGTTCATAATGTTTCAGGAGTAACACAGAATCATAGATTAAGAGCAGGAAAGGACCTTAGAGTTTATAAAGTCTGCCTTACCTCATTTTACAGATGAGAAAACAGAATCCTAAAGTGATTAGATGACTTACTCGAGATCATTTAGTAAGTGGCAGGACTAGAATTCAAATCTAGGTAACTCTAATTCCAAAATCAGTGATCTCTCCACTATACTACATTATCACACATTTAAAACTAGCCCAGATTTTCTTTTTAATTTTTGTGACATTAGGGCAAGAGGGGGAAAAAGGAATTATAAAAAAACCGGAAAATTCATAAATTAGAAGTTAAATTAATCTTGCTGTTGGCATTATTAATTTAGTTGGTCATTTAAAAAAGTTAATGTAAGAAGATTATTGCATAGTAATATAGGGATTCATATCTATGATTTCATTGATACAGAGGACCCTTAATGAGGAAATTTTCTCTACCAATGTAAGTTGACACCTTTTCTTCAACTTGTAGTCTTAGAAAATTGCCTAGAACACTGAAAAATCAAATGGCTTTTTCAAGGTCACACAGCCAATATGTATGGGGTGAACTTGAGTTCAGGTGTCCCTGACTCTTGAGACTGCTTCTCCTAGTAATATTCTTTTAACTAATAATGCAGATTGGATAGTCAGTCTGAGTAGTCCTATATAGGATAACCAAGACATAGGAATACAATGGCTTCTCCTCTCCGTATTTGAGTCAACTCCCCTTTATGGCTGCTTCACTGGCATTTCTCAAGGAGCAGGTAACACACTGCTAGCTTATGTCCTTTCAGGGGGATTCCATTATTTCTGTACAGTCAGATAGGTTCGTTTTATTACTGCTTAGAAATCATTACAGCCAATGACTACAAAGAATGCTTTCCCCCAGAGGAGTTACTGCCTCCTTGATCCAAGCCGAAGAATATGCAGAGAAGGCTCTCTCCCTTTGGAGCCCTTTTCCCAGATTCTGGAAGTTAACAGATTTATTGTCACAAATGTATCATTTAATGTCCTTGGCTGCGGTATTCACAAAGATTTGTTATTGGTTTGTGTTTGATGTAGACTTCTGAAATTTTAGCCCTAGAGAGTTGCCTGAATCACTGAGAGATTAAGTTATGCACTCTCATAAAGCTAATCTCAAATCAGAGGCAGAATAGGAGCCCATGTGTTCCTGAATACAATGCCATTCTCTATCCTTTATATCACATATGTTTAGGTCTACAAATACACATGTAAAGATAATTTGGCACTACTTCATTACCACTGGAGACCACTTTTTGCCCAAAAAGAGTTTTCCCTAACCTTCCCATTTCACCTATTTCATTACGACAGACTTTTTAAAAATTAGGTTATTATAATCCCTTCTTTTAACAGAGAAAGTTAATCTTTCTTGTCATTTTCTTGGGGTCACATTGCTAGGAAATATTGGAGGCTAAATTCAGAAAAATGTGTCCTAGCCCCAAACTCAGTGTCCCTTCCACCAAACCCACTGCTTCTTTATATAATAAATATTCTATTTCCTAGAGTTACAGGGTTAACAAATGCCTGCCTGCCCACAGTCTTTTCCATTTTATCTATCTTCTGAAACATCACATTTTTGGGCTGTCTGCTCTATTTTCAACTTAACATCAGTTGGAAAAGTAGGCATGTTGCTCCCTTTTGGAGCTCCTGCCTACTGTTTTGTACCTTGGTTGGTGATGTTCTCTATGTGAACAGCATGATAATGATTTATTGTTAGAAACAAAAACAGGACTCCTTAGATACTCTTGAACTTCATTTACAAGGGGTCTTGTGTGTGCTCATTTAGTTGTATTTGAAAATACAACTTTGATGGATTATTATTATACTCCCTACCCCTTTGATTCTCATTGGACATGGTAACTTCTTGCTCTGACTCCTATGTTGGAGATGAATAAAGCCTTTGGCCTTTCACATACTGCATATAAAATACCTAAATGGAGCATGTTATTTGTCCACTGTGACAGAATCAGAATCACAGAATTTCAGTTTGAAACAGGGGCCTCCTAATCTGCTCTGTGTTGTGTTGTTCCCTTTGGTAGTCTGGTGACACCTTTTACAGAATAATGTTTTTAGATTCAAAAAATAAAGCACAAAGGTTTACAAAGGAAACTAATTATATTGAAATAAGACTAGGTAGCACAGTGGAGAGAGAGCCCTGCTTGAAGTCAGGGAGACCTGAGTTCAAATTCAGCCTCAAACAGTAGCTCAGTGACCCTGGACAAATCACTTAATCCTGTTTGTCTCAGTTTCCTCTCTTGTAAAATGAGCTAGAAAAGTAAATGGTAAACCACTCTAGTATTTTTGCCCCCAAAAAAGGCCAAATGGAGTCATGAAAAGTCAGATATGATTGAAACAATTGAACAACAACAAAAGTTATCACAATATTAAAAAATTGTGTTCCCCAAGTGAAAAACCTTTGGTTTAAAGGCACCTCAGTAACCATCTAGTCCAACCCCATACCACAAAGGAATCCCCACTATAACAGAACTGACAAGTGGCCAATCTCTGCTTGATGGCTTCCAATGATAGAGAGTATACTATATCCAATGGCAGTCCATTCCACCATGGTACAACTGTAATTGTGGGAAAGTTTTTCTCACATTAAGACTAAGTTAGCCTTTTGTGATATGTACCCTGGTTCTGTCTTTTGGAACCAAAGAGAACATGCCTTATCTCTCTTCCATATAATGAAGCCAGCTATCATGTCCCATCTGTGTCTTCTCCAGTCTAAATGTCCCTCACCCCTTCAACTGATTTTCATGTCACATAGACTCCAGTCTCTTCAACATCCTGGTTCAGAAGGCAATGTCCTAAAATATAGGTGCTTTGAACTGAACAGAGTTAATACTCTTTGTTCCTGCAAACTGTACCTTCCCTTTTAAAAATAATATTTTTTTCAATTACATGTAAAGACAATTTTTAACATTCATTTTTTTAAAAAGTTTGAGTCCCAAATTTTCTCCCTCTTTTGCCCACCCTTATCCCTAAAAAGGTAAGAATTTTAAATAGGTTATATATGTGCAATCATATAAAATATATTTCCATATTGATCATGTCATAAAAGAAGAAACAAATCAAAAGGAAAAAATAATAAAAAAATAAAGAAGATAAAAATAGTACGATTCAATCTGCATTAAAATTTCATCAGTTCTTTCTCTGAATGTGGATAGCATTTTCCATCAAAATTCCATCAAAATGCCTTGGATCATTGTATTGCTAAAAAGAGTTAAGGTACTATGGTAGATCATCAGGAAACATTGAAATCAACCTGCTTATCATTTCTTATAGCACAATAGTATTCCATTATATTCACATACCACAACTTGTTCAGCCATTCCCCAATTGATGGGCATCCCATCAATTTCCAATTCTTTGACACCACAAAAAGAGCTTTTATAAATATTTTGTATATTAAATCCTTTTTCTTTTTATGATCTTTTTGGGATACAGATCTAGTAATGGTATTGCTAGATGAAAGAGTATGCACATTTTGATAGTCCTTTGGCAAATTGCTCTCCAGAATGGTTGGGTCAGTTTACAACTCCACTAACAATGCATTAAAGTATTCTTTTCTTAACAAACCTCAAGGTCATAATAGTCATTTTGGCTACTTCATCCTATTACTGACTCATATTGAACCTCCATTAATCCATTAAAACCCCCAGATCTTTTTTAGGCAAGTAGTCAATAGACCTCCCCCATCTTTTTTTGTGATGTTGATATTTTTTACCTTAGTCATAGCTTCCACAGACATTGTAGTTATGTAAATATAAGTACCACCTAATTATTCCATCTTTTAAGATGAGATGACTCTTGTTACAAAGTCATTAGTTATTCTTACTATCTTCTAAATAAACCAAAAATAAGTAAAAAGTAGGTTCTGTTTACTACTACAGCATGCTTGCACCTACAATACTGTAACATTTAATTCAAGAAAGAAAAAAGCCAGCCTTCTTTGTAAATGCTAGCATGTCCTTAACATTCTAGTTAATGCTTCTTCTTTCCATAAGCTGTCAAGGGATTTATCAGGGACAAGAAAATCAAATGATATCAAGTATAGGAAAGATATTACTACTGATATTATTAAAAACAAATAACAATAACAACAACACTAGTAATAAGTTTTGATGTCTGCATTTATATAATTAAAGGATTTACCCATTTTCTAGATTCTAAGAGTCTCATTCAGTTGACAAGCATTTATTAAGGGCCTCCTTTGGGCCATGACATGCTTGTATTTATAAAAATCAGTCAGTCACTAATTGATTGATTTTTAGATTTGTGAATTCAGTGGCTTTGGGGTTTAATCCACAAAATCTAAGCACTCAAGATCAGTCAACATCTAAGAAAATAATTGCCAATATTGCTTCCATAATATCATATTATCTATAACATTGGCAGTAACATCTTATTTGTTTACCAAAGATCCAAAGTACTTTTGAACCAGCTTCTCATATAGTTTAATTAACATCCAATTAAGAAGTTGTTAATTTTCTGGAGGTCACTTTGGCAGAGTAAAAAGGATTTTATTCTAGGAAGCCTGAAAAGAGAACTTTGCTGAGTTGCTGATATTTGTATAAACTTTGTGAAGTAGGGTGCAATATTCTGTGCAAGTAGGGTGGTACTGGAAGAAATGCTGTTGCAGGACTAGTCTGGGGTACTGCATGCAGCCTTCTGCCATCTGACCCAGTATACCAAGTATCTACTGCTTCTAGCTCACTATTATTTTTGTTGTTTTTTGGTCATTTTCAGTCATGTCCAACTCATCGTGGCCCCATTTGAGGTTTTCTTGGTAAAGATACAGGAATGGTTTGTCATTTCCTTCTCCACCTCATTTTACAGATCAGCAGACTGAGGCAAACATTGTGAAGTGACTTGCTCAATGTTATACAACTAGAAAGTATGTGAAGCTGGATTTGCACTCAGGAAGAGCATCCTTCCTGATTTCAGACATTATCAGTTCTTTATCCATTGCTCACCAGGCTGTCCTGTTATCCTTAGGAATTCCCAGTTTCATATGAGAGTAGCTATAATTGATAAGCTACCAACTTAGTTCCTGAATTCATCATTCTTGGAATTTTGTTTTTAGGTTCATAAACTGACACAATCGCTATGACACTGAATGCAATATTTGCATGATACCTGTGTTATATTACAAAGAGTTTTTCTCCAAGATAACTCATGATTCCTCTAAGAATAGTCAAAATTCTCTTGACAAACAAGGCTTGGAGTTAGAGTGGCCTGGATTTAGATACTTAACTTAGTTTCCCTGGGTAAGTCAATGATCTTTTTAGCCTCATTTTCCTCACTTGTGAAACAGGGATAATATCTCACAGGGTTGTTTATGAGAATCAAATGAGATAATATGTGTGGAGCATTTGGCAAATCTTGAAATGCTCTGTAAATGTCAGTTTTTAATCATCATTTTTACTGTTCATCAGCTGAATTGGATTTATCTTCCAAAAGTCATTTTTAAAAGAAAATGTTAGGAAAGAAGAAATAAAACAATTTGAGGGCTTTGAAAAATTCATTTCAGTGATCGTAGAATAAGAACTATTAATCAGTGTACTGGAAAGAAGATAGGACTTCAGGTCAGAGGAACTGAGTTCTAGTTCCAGTCTTTCTACTTATTACTTGTGGAACATGAATAAGTTAGTGTCTCTAGATCTCAGATTTATCATCTATAAAATGAACTAGCTAATCTAGATGATTTCAAATGTCCCCTTCAGTATATCATGTGATGTTTAATAAAGGCCTCCAGTTAAATCATTTGGGCCTGGATTTGAATCTCAAATTCAAAGTCCTTTGACACAATGCTATTATTCTCTTGTTGGGTAGATATCTTTTATATTCTTTTTCCAATATAGAGCATGGATTTAACAAAGTCACACATATTCCATTAGAGAACATTAACCGGTATCAGAATAGATAACAGAATTTTTATTTGTAGGAGAATGAAATCTCTGACCCTGACAATACTAGCACTACTGTGTCTAGCTGCCTAGCTAATCCTAGATTATGGGTTTTTATACATTCTAATTTATAACTTGAGAGGAGACTCGGTGCAGAACAGAGAAGAGGGTAGGGGTGGTATTTGCTTGCCAACAAACCTGATTTAGCCTAATGTCAAGAAACTAGTTGGAATTTATTTTCAAAAGTCTTGTGCCAGCATTTAAAAGAAGAAATTTGATTCCTTTTGAAACAGCTTTTGGGAAAGATTGTTTGAGAGATAATGTGTAAGAGAAGCCAAATTGTAAACTCAGACTGGTAAAAAGAAACATATTTGTCCAAATAAAGTTATACCTCACTAGCAGCTTCCAGCAGCAAATAATAAAAGGAAAAGGATGTTAATATTTAAAAATATATATATATATATTGAAAACAAATTGGAAAGTTATTCCCTGATTGGAAAAAAATAATCTTTTTTTTATTATACGTGTTCATCATAGAGAGAGAATTAGAAGATGTCTGCTTCTTCTATGAGGAAGGATCTTTATGGGAGCTGAGACCCACAGGGAATCCTTTCAGCAGGAGACTGCCAGGGAAGGCAAGACTTCTTGCTTAGGCTGAAGTTCTAGAATTAGCAGCTGAAAAAAGTTTATAAGGGCTTTGGAAGCCTGCTGAAGTCATACAGCCAGAGAAGTGTATACAAATTAGCAAGGATAATTACTGGAAATGGATGAGAAAAAGATGGAAGGACTTCTCTCTTTGAAAGCATAAGATTTATTTTTAAATGATAGATTCATAATAGTTAACAATTCTGAAGATAGCAAATTATAGTTTGTTTTTTAATTTGCTGTATACTCACTAGTCTTAAACACGGTTTAGTAATATTATTTAGATTTTCTTGTATTAAAATTTTAGTTTTTTAGATAGGGAAACCTTTATTTGATGAACTTTTATATGTTCATATTTATTTATGTTAATTATGCCCACAAGAATTGTAATTAGCATAAGGCAAACAGTATTTTTGCTACAGGACATCAACATCTAAGGGGAAGGGCTTCCTTCCCAGGGTTTTCACACTTATTTTCTGGTGAGGTTGCTGTCTCCAAAGGAGACGGGAGTGTTCTGTGTGTCACCTTAACAATCCCCACTCTCTACTATCCCCTCACCGCCCCCATCTGTGCTACCCCGAGGCTATCCTGCATTTCTGCTAGTTCTCTTCATGCTTGTAGTCTAAGCCTACTTCTTAATTTCACTTATCCAAGAAATTTACTTCCTCTTGGTGGCAGCATACCCAAATAACCCTCTCAAGCTGAATATGAAAACTTAAGCAAATAAAAATGGCCATAGTGCTGTCATGTCAGGTAAGACATCATTGGAGCTTCTCTAGGGAGCAGGAGAGACAAATACAAGCCAAAAAAGAGTTCCTACCTTCCGGGACCTTATATTCCAATGTGACTTCACACATAAAGGGTGAGGAGGAGGCAAACAAGGCTACTGGGGAGGAGAGGGAGAGCTCCAAGGCAGGAGTAGGTGTCCTGCAAGCAGTGAGAAGTGGTGGCGCTGGCCAAGGAGGGCCATGTGCCAGAGGTTTTGCCAGAATGGCAAGGAGGCAGAGAACCCCTGCTGCCCATCAAAGTATCCTCCCAGTCTCAGGTTGATGAAAATGAGGGAGGTGTGGGCCAGATCATCTCTTGACAATCTCGTCTGTTCTCAATTTAATACTTTATTACTATTGATAGCTGTTATAATTTACCAATGAGTCACTTGTAGCTAAATAACATTGGAGACTGAAGCGTGAACCATGCCCTAAGCCTGAAGACTGATAAAGACATTGGCAGAATCTGAGTGAACTCAGCCTTCAGAGGAACCCAGGCTACTCCTGCTTTTAACACACCTTGGCCTCCGGAGTTGGGATGGGCTTCTGAGGTGCTTGGGAAATCAATTAGCCAACACTTGTGTTTCAGGCACTATACCAGGTGCTGTACCCTCAACATATATTTGTGCATGTGTGTATATCTACCCACTGGATGTATATTTTGTTTGCAGATATACATATATGCCTGAGTATAAACACACAGTATACTTGTATATTGTATAGATACATATGGATGGGTGTTTACACACACAGTGTACATGTATGTTTTATATATACTTGCATATATACATATACTAGTCATATATTATAGTACTATAGTATACTGTATCATAGTATATTTATATAGAGTAATATATATAATATAACATGTGATATAGCATATACTCAATATATACATGTACATGTATATGCATATCTATATATACCAGTATATATATATATATATATTTACACACACACACACACACACACACACACATATATATATATCACACATTTATGTGTGCATATTGTCTCCCTTGTAATTTCTTTAAGGATAGGGATTGTTTCATTTTTATCTTTGTATCCCCAGCCCTTAGCACAGTAACTGTCATAGAATGGGTGTTTAATATACATGCATATAGATACACACATCTTTAAGCTATAAAACTTAAAACTTTTGGGACATAATGTGAGTGCCCTGTGTACATATGTACTTGTATTTTGCATATATATTTATATATACACATGTACACATATCAGTTTTCATAATATATAAAAATAAATACAAAGAAATTTCGGATAGAGGTTTTAGTAGCTGGGGGATGTATATATAGAAGATGGCATTTGAATTGAGTTTTGGCATATTACATTAATATTGGTCAGGTGAATATGGGTATGCATTATAGTAAATGCAACCAAAAGATTTAGTGGGTCTAATCTCCTGAAACCCTTCTGAATAGTTCCAAAAACAGAGGGGAGCCTGGAACAACCAGGCTGTAGTGTTTGTACAAGATTTCATAATGTGACATAGTAAAATTTTCAGGCATTCTGATTATATGCTGAATATAGTATAGACCCAACCAGGGTCTCCTATGTCCAGGGTTGTACTGGTAAATGCTTAACAGCACACGCAAGTTTGAGCATGGCAGCTACCCATGCAATGGGTAGAGTGCTGGGCCTACAGTGAAGAAGACCACTTCAAATACAGCCTCACTATATGTCTCCTCAGTCAAGTCCCTTTACTACTGTTGGTTTCTATTTACTCATCTGTAAAAAGTACTTACCTCATAAGGTTATTGAAAGGACCAAATGAGATAATATTAGTAAAGTGCTTAGCCCAGTACTTGGCACATAGTAGGCACACAATAAATAAATTCTTGTTTTTCCTTCCTTCCTAATTTGCATTATTAACATTTAGGCAGGCAACCCTGATTTGTAGCATAATTTTCTAGGTATAAATGCTCACACTGAAAATATCAAAGTCTGTTAGCAATATTGCTGGGTCTCATAGCTTCCAGCTATGAGCTGGGAAGTATGGAGCTGTATCTGAATATTTTATCTTTGTTCCATTTTGTTGCATGCATGCTATGTAGATAATGAAAGTGGAGTTAGGAAAAAAAATTGTTTTGGTCACAAACCTGATATGCTTGCCCTCAAACTGACCTGACTTTTAAGTGCTAATGATTTTTTAAAATACCATAGAGTCCTTAGTAATATTTTGTCAATTTGTCAAACAGGACCTTCCAGTGATTCAGTACAAAACTTCAAGCATTATCATCAGCTGAATGAAATATTAATTATCAGCAACCAAGAATTTCTTCCATGCCATATAATGGAGCAACATTGGAAATTCTATATGGCAAGCAAAAATGGACCATTCTAACTTCATCTTGTGGAATATAATGAAAGTTATTTTGACTTAAAATTCTGCTGTTAAAATTCCTGATGATTCTATGATATGAACATATGCTAATGTTTAGAAAATGTTGAATTTTTTGTTATAATGAACTAAATATAGTTTTGCCACTGAAATAAAGGTATCTTAAAGGTGACTGTCAGTTCTTGCATTTTGTTTTCCTCATTCATATAACCAGATAATATTTTGTCTCCCTCAACCTAGCTCTCTACATTAACCTACTTTCATTTATGTTTTCTGAAATGAAAATTCTTTTGTGTGAGATAAATGGTATATCTGGAGAATGCAAGAGAGAGGACATGTGAAGAGCCCTTCTTTTTCCCTTTTTTTCTACCAAATGTCAACAGATTTCCTTTTCCTCCTCCATTTATCTAGGCAAAGTTCTATCTCCATTTCTATGGGAGAAAGTCCATAGTACTCTACTCTGAATTTTCACCCTCCCTTACTTCCAAGTGTCACAGTTCAGGGATATTCAGACATTCCACCTTCAGCTACAGGGAGCACATGGTCACACGCTGTTTTGATGGGCAGGGAATCACCAACAACTAATCATCCAGTAAAATAGAATATCAGTGGGATTGACCATCTTGCCTGAACTCTTTGCATTGAACCCTTCAAAACCCCAGCCACTGCTATTTGTCCTGATGCTATACTCTAAGCACTAACAGGCCTTTCCCTCGACCTTGCAGGTGAACCTATCTATACAGTAATATGCTGTCTCCAGATATGAACTTCTTGAGAGTAGGGACTATCTTGATTTTCTATTTGTGTCCCCAGCACTTAGCAGAGTTTTTGGCATAGAGCAAGTGCTATATTTTTTAAATTTAGTCATTTGCTCAACAGAATTTATTACCTACCTTAGCTTCTGGACAAATGTTATATTATTATAATTTTTAATGCCATTTTATTCTTTTTTGGTCTTAGAGGTATAATTCCATTACTATCAGGTATTCCAGAAACTTCCACTATTGAGAAAAATTAGTAACTTATTTGTTAGCAAATTGTAATTTTGGAGAGTTGCCTAGGTAACCAAGGCATTAAGTGACTTTCCTTGTGGTCATGTAGCCATTCGGGACTTGAACTAGATTTTCCTGACTCCAAGAACAGCCTTCTATCCACCATGCTATATTATCTCACTATTCATTGATCTTTATGTATGAGAAAACCACAATAACATTTTTAAAAATATTTTTGAGACTTCTGTCTTTTTTTTAAAAATTACTTTGCATTATTATAATTTTTATAAATATTTCTCTAAAGAGGAGGATAGACTAAGCTTTCCTAACAATCATTCTGTAGTAAAATTGCCTCTAAAAACAGTTACAGTCTGCTCAAAAAAAATTCAAGGATCGTCAATATTTGCCTGGGACTAGGATCACATTCTAGGGTGGGACAGGCCCTCAAAAGCCATCTAGTCCAACTTCTTTCTACCATATTGTAATAATGTTATCTTGAATTTTATAATACTGTTAAGTAGATATATTACAGTCATGTAATGGTCATAGCTTTGTAAGAAGATATTGAGGAAGTTCTTATTCTCTAGAGTTTGAGGGCTGATTTTATTTATTATTATGTGCCAGGTACTATGCTAAGCATAATTCCTCAATTATAATAGTAATTGTTCAGTAAATGTGTTGGGAGTTAAAATGAATTGTTACTTCCTATGTCCCAGGAGATGAGATCTCAGCTTTGGTACTGAATAGGGACTTTAGTCATGTCACAGATTTTTAGACCTCTGTTTCTTCAAATATATATATATAAGAAGACTGATTTTTTTTTACTAGTTTCTAAGAAGGTGCCAACCAGCTTTGGTAGAGAAGTGCCTCACATCTGCCTATATCATTGAAATCATGGGCCCAGTCCCTGTCCCTAAGACCATTCCAAGAGCCTGGGATGTCACAAACAGTAAGTCACGATGGAGAGAAGAATGTTAACTTGTAATTCCTTAATCTGAATTTTACATTTTAAAATAGAAGTCTTAGATTTGATCTATGTCCAAAAAAACCCCAAAATGTTTGCATCCTAAACTTTAGGTATAGATGGCAAGCAATATATTTAAAATATTGATTCATCAAACTAGCATTAACTTTCTTCTACTTTTACAGTTATATTAATTGTATAATTATAAACTTATATACTTATATATAAACTACAATTTATAAACTACAACTGCTCCCTAACAGTAGGGAAGGCATTTTATCAACATAAAATAGCTTATATTATTTTGACAAAACCCTATACACTTACTAAAAATGTTATTAAGTGTACCAGAGATCCTATCACCTTCATTGTTAAAAAGTGTATTTACTTTAGTCACCTGTCAGAAAAAAATGGATTCTAGAATTTGAAGGTTTGCCTAAATAGCCTCAAGTAGGAAAAATATACTTGATCTTGTAGTTGTATGATTCCCTAATATTCATTGAGGACCATTTATGAAATGGCAATATACATATGCACTTGAATGTAAGGATAGTCTATATTTGCATTTACTATGAGACCAACTGAGGCCCCACACAGCCTTAGAGACCCTTGATTCAAAAGACCACATTTCTCCAGAACTGCAAATAATTTTCTTAAAGCAGTTTTCATGGCAATTTCTGTTTTAAAGAGACTTTGCAATTTATTTCCAAGTACTTTTCAAGTTTAAATGGTTTATTTTTACTTTGAAGAGTGTCATTTTTTATTTTTCTTCCCTTATAGCTTCTCACTTTCCCACTGTAATTAAATTAGCTCCCCTGTACTGATGGTGAATGGCATAAGTATTAAACTCTCAGCCCACAGGTGCAGAGTGCCTTTAAGACATAACTGGGAATCAGATTAAGACATAAGTGGGAAATATTTAACAAAATAAAAAGAAATACAATATAACAAAGATAATGCTAATTGATAGTTTTGTGAAATGTTTTAACAGAATAAATAAAGATACAATACAATAACAATAATGTTCATTTGTGGTTTTCTAAGTCACTATACAGCTTTCAGAAATCTATTTTTATTTAAGTTTGGCCTCAATAGAATTGTACAGCATGTAAGGTGGTGAACTTTAGTCACAATATGAAGGAAGGCAGGACATTTGAAAAATGCTAGAAATCTTCATTGGGCCACATATCCCCTTAGTGTACAGAAATGAAAAGAATTATTGCTGCTTTGGATTCTATGCATAATGTAAGAGCATTCAGTAGTATTAGAACTTTCTTGCCTTTTGTCCTATTACCATTTTCTTTGCTCAGTGAATAAGTGCTTGACAAAATAATATCACTGGCAGCAGAGGTGCTTAGTAGGCTCTGCTATCACCATTACACCTAAGAGAATTCTGGTTCCTTCACCTGGTTGCCCTGAGGGAAAGAGTGAAAAAGAAAGAGCTTCTCCATTGCTCCTCAGTGTTCCTTATAATGTTTTCCCCTCTTCTTCTGCAAATTATATTCTTTTAATTACTTGCTTTAATCTTTTTTAAGGTAGCCCTGCGCCCAGTGACCCTCTTCCCCTTAGTTCTGATCGTTTCTTTTGGGGCTTTGCTTATTAATTCCTGTTCTTCTCCTGCTTCTATCTGGTTGTAGAATTCTTCCACATCCTTTTTCCTTCTCAATTAGTCAAGTAGATTCTTGTCTTTCAACTACTCCTATTCAGTAATTTTTTTTTTGAATTGCACCACTTTTCAAAAAGGATTTCTCTTTCTCTCATTATCCATGCTCTCTTTCTGTCTACTTCAGATCCTCAGTCTCTGATTCATGGCATCTATAATTATCTGGTCTATTTTCTCTCTATTCCTCATACAATCAAAGCTCCCAAAGTATTCATCCATCTTAGGCTATCTCCCAGATGTGTTCTGTCATTTCCTTGTAAAACTTGCCCCCATAATTACCTTTTTCCATTATGTCTCACTCCCAGTACAATGCCAATTATTGGGAGTATCAGAGGGATATTATCTCATGGTAGCACTTTACTCCTCCTCCAGATCCCTGTTTATACAGCTCACCACTGATCTGTACTTTCTTTTGGTTACCTTTCCCTGCCCCCCCCACTATATCTGCCTCATGCTTTCCCACTCACCAGGTGCCACTTTCCCCTCTTCCCCCTTCCAAAGTTGGACCAAACCCCCAGTCCACACCCATTGTAAGGTCCTCATCTCAGTTCATGGACCATCTCTCTTCACCCATAGAAGTATTTTCATCAGTGAAACCCCGTCCTACCATCAAAGTAAGACCTTCCTTTCTCTCCTCTTTTTAATCTTCTACCCCTTCTCCTCACCCCCCATAGACTCTTCTCTTTCTAAGATCACAAAAGTCACTTTACCCCCATTGTTGGACCTTATTTTAACCCTAATACATCACATTCTATTTCCCTTCTCTTCATGTATCCTCCCATGTTGTCATGTAGTTCCACAGGAAAACAAAATAATCTACCTGTAGATATGCTGTTGGAGTTAGCTAGGTGATCCAGTGGGTGTGGCACTGGGCAAGTCATTTAACCTCTGTTTGCCTCAGTTTCCTCATCTGTAAAATGAGTTGGAGAAGGAAACGACAGACCACTTATTATCTTTGGCAAGAAAACCCCAAATGGGGGTGGAAGAATTGAACATGGCTGAAAAACAACTAAACAAGAAGGCAAGCTTTTGCCAAATTCTGTACATAAAACCTCCTCTCTACCTCTTCACTATTACCTAAAGCAGATTTCCATCTTCATTTACTCACCTGGTGAATTTTTATTTTATTTTTTTAAAATTTTCAATAGCATTTTATTTTTTCCAAATACATATAAAGATAGTTTTCTGTTCTTTTTTATAATTGCTTTTTATTTTCCAAATATATGCAAAGATGGTTTTATTTTCTTTTTTATATAAGCATTTTATTTTTCCAAATACAAGTAAAGATGCACAAGATTCCAAATATATTGGGCTATGCAAAAACAATCAAATCAAAAGGGAAAAAACACAAGAAAGAAAAAAAAGCAAAACAAATATCACCATCACCAAAAAAAAAAAGGTGAAAATACTATATTTTTATCACATTCGATGCTCATACTTCTCTCTCTGGATGCAGATAGCTCTCCATCACACATCTATTGGAACTGCATTTGAATCATCTCATTGTAGAAAAGAGCCAAGTCCATCACAGCTGATCATCACAAAATCTTCTTGTTGATGTGTAAAATGTTTTCTTGGTTCTACTCACTTCATTCAGCATCAATTCATATAAGTCTTTCCAGGCTTTTCTGAAATCATCCTGCTTGTAATTTCTCATAGAGCAATAATATTTCATTACATACATATATCATAATATATTCATCCATTCCTCAAATGAGGGGCATCCACTCAATTTCCAGTTCCTTTCCACTACAAAAAGAGCTGCTACAAACATTTTTACACATGTGGGTCCTTTTCCCTCTTTTATGATTTCTTTGGGATCTTTTGGAATATGATCTTTTTGGAGACACTGCTGGATCAAAGGGTATGCACAATTTGAGAGCCCTTTGAACATAGTTCCAAATTGCTCTCCAGAATGGTGGATCAGTTCACAACTCCACCAACAATATATTAGTGTCCTCCTGGTGACTATTCAGAAAGAACTCTCTTAATAATCTCTCTCCTGTCACTCTATTGCTGTTGCTATTCACTCCTCTTATGTTTCTGTTGCTTAGGTGTTCAAGAAGTAAATGATAACTTCAGTTCTAGTTTTCTTCCTAAAAATGTTTCAAATGCCTCTTTATTATTGAATGTCCATTTTTTTGTGTGAACATAATTAACCTCAGATTTTCAGAATAAGTCACCCTGGACAACATTCTGGGTTCTATTGCTCTTTGGAACTCATTATTTCATTCCCATCTACACTTTGTATTTTAAGGTCTTTTTTCCTGATTACTTACAAAACTCATTTCTCAATTGAATTGTTAAATTTAACCACTGTGTATTTTAAAGTTTATAGTCTTGGGGGTTTTTTTTTGTCAGTAAATTTATTCATTTATTTTTTTTCCTCCAAATGCCTTTTTTTTTCAAATTAATTTTATTTGAAGAAACAATAAGCAAAAGAAAAACAGAAAAGCAATACAAGACAAAATGAAACAAAACAAAAAAGAGCATTATTATGTGCCCAGAAAAACATCAGGGAGGATTTAAAATATATGACAACAAATACCAATTTAAGAAAAATATATATATATATATATAGGTAGAAAAAATTATATTCATGAGTGTCTGTCTTTTCTTTGCTTCTTTGTAAATTGTTCTTCTGTTCTCTGCTGTGCACCTTATTTACTTTATTCTTTTTTCCTCTTTTCATCCCCACATGTAATGGTCATAACTTTGTAAAGAGATATTGAGGAATTGTCACATTCTTCTCAGAGACTTACAATCCTTGGATTGTCTCCATGCAACCTGTCTTTGAGATCCATATTTTTGCTTTCATAATGAGCATTTTTTCTTTTAATGTTTTTTGCTTTTCTTCTTCTAGATTGTCCTTCACTTCTGTGTGTTTGCATTCTCAATCTTTTTTCTCTCTTTTGTTTCTTTGGTGAGGCTGCCACTGCAGATTCCAATATTTTTATTCTGCTCATTGTTTTTGCTGTGCAAGAAATAAATTGTGTTCTCATCATTCTCATTTCTCTTTTGAAACACTCAGGAATGGTGGTTTGTGTTTTAACATCTACAGGGTTCTCTCTCTTTTATAAAGTGTTGGATCATTTGCCCTTTTCTTGCAGTATTTATTAATAGATGCCTGAATTCATTTACTAGATCTGTAGACCATATTTCCTTCTGGTGTTACTGGTTTTCCTGTTGATTTATCTGCTTGTGTTCAAGATCTTTGAGTTTTCTTCTTCCTGAAACCTTTGTTCATTTTAGCCTCCTCCCTCACTTCTTATCACTCTCTTCCTGATCCCCTCTCCTCTGATTGTGGTTTCCTTGGGGTCTGGATCTTAAACATCTCAGCCTCCTCCTGTACTGAGCAATTCAGAGTTTATCAGCCTACATCTCTTCCCCAACTGACTGGGGTGGTCAGAACTGGCCAGAACTGGATGCTGTTCTCTTTCCCTCAGGCTTAGTAAAGTGTTGCAAAGCACCCACCCTACCATTATCCTTCTTCCTTCCCCCAGATATCCTATTCTGATATCATATTCCACCCAGTCTGTTCCTTAGATTTTTGGCCCATTCCTGGTACCAGCTCTGCTAGTACTGGCTGAGCAGATGCTACAGCATTGTCCACCCTCGAAGTTCAGAGCTTTGCAGCACTGATGCTATCAAGTTATAATTCCTGGTAGGATATTGTTCTTAAAGGACTGCAACTCCCTGGCTATCTGTTGTAGCTAGGGTACATGGATGTATTTTCCCTGAGATACAATGATGATTGATAGTAATAATAGACTTCATTAATTAGAACCTCAAGGTTTGCAAAATGCTCTACAAACATTTCATTTGATCTCACAACAATCCCAGAGTTAGGTACTATTATTATCCCTATATTACAGGTAAGTAAATTGAGGCAGGTAGAAATTAAGTGATTTGCCTAGGATTACATAACTAGTAAGTTTCTAAGGCTAGATTTGAAATCAAGTGTTCTTGATTCCACATCCAACATTATATTCATTGTACCATCTAGATACCTTCTAGTTGGCTACTAGATGGTAATTTCTCTCTCTTCCTTCCTTGCTTCTTTCCTTCCTTCCTTCCTTCCTTCTTTCCTTCCTTCCTTCCTTCCTTCCTTCCTTCCTTCCTTCCTTCCTTC
>JAJPUD010001242.1:411587-434489 GCA_023553655.1 Myrmecobius fasciatus
TTCCTTCCTTCCTTCCTTCCTTCCTTCCTTCCTTCCTTCCTTCCTTCTTTCCTTCCTTCCTTCCTTCTTTCCTGTCTTCCTTCCTTTTTCCTTTTTTTTTTAAACTAGAGCAACTCATAAGATCCTGGAGGAGAGAATGTCATACCAATATATCATAATTCTTTTGACGTATTTAAGTGTAAATATAGTTGAGCTAGAGAATGTATCTTCAGAAACTATTTTCTCCAGGCTATTTTCTCCTTGAGTTTGAGCTGCTGAGGTGACCTGTTATTGGCCAGAAGAAGAACCTTTTTAATATAAATCAGTAAGGGAGAATCAGAAGAAGCAGTCAGATAGATAAGAGAATCAGAAGACCATAGAACTAGACCTTTGGAGAGCTCAAATGGACTTCAAAGGCCATTTAATCCACCCTTCTTTATCTTACAAATAAGAAAATCCAAGTAGGTTGAATCACTCATATTAATCATCAAAAGGGGGCAGTGTGAACCTAGTTCCTCTAACTCCAGAGCCAGAGCTCTCTCCACTCTGCATCATTGCGTAACAGTGAAGGAAAGATCAATTTCAAAAGTAAGAAGTATTAGAGAAAGGAGACTGTGATCCAAAATGAGTTATGGTTGGTGATTTGGACTCATTGAAGTCAAATTGTTAAGCATCTTCTTAAGTCATCAGTTTCAGCTCCTGTTTAAGAAAGTTTGTTCTATCCTTCCTAAGTCAAAAAAAAGGATCCTCAGAGACTCTCCTAATAATTCTCATCTCCAGAAGTCAAGCCAGGAACTGAAAAAAAGTCAGTTTCAGAAAGAATTGGTGGAACCAAAAGAACTGTGACTGATAAAAAATAGGTTGTCACTCAGAGTTTCTAGCAACAGTGCTCCCAGAGGCTACCCCTTACCTTCTAAGGAAAACAGACCCCATCCAAACTGAGATTCTGATCCAACAGAGAGCAAGCAGCAAGGGGCTAGGGTAAGCAGAATAGTACTGAAGCTTGTGAAGATAGAAAATTGGAAATAAGCACATTGGAAGCAAGGACATCATAAAAAATCAATAGAGTGATTGATTGAAAAAGACAAAAGCCAACTGAAGTAAAAAAGGAACCAGCATTACAAGAAATGTTTCCTGTTTTGATTTAGAGATTGAAATATAGAATATTTCCCTAATTCTTTAAATTCTTTTGATGTTGTATCTGAATATGACTCAACAGTAAGTCAGCAAGAAGATATACTTTTAAAAATACTGATTTTATATTGCAAATTTAACTGTCTTTCTGACAAATTTGTGTACATACATATATTAAATATGCACACAGTTTCTTCATTCAATACAAATGAACAGGGATTTGTGAATATGATTATATAGAAAGATTTCTCTAAGATAATTCAATGGATCAACATTAGCAAAGCAAAATTAGTGGCATGCACTGTGAAAAAGGATGTGCAAAGTCTCATACCAGACCTCGACATTGCAACTGTTTTCTATATAACAAGATTTTCTGTCAAAAGTATACTTCTTATTTAATGCTAAATGTGTAAAGCAAAAATAAATAAATAAATAAACTCTTAATTTTATGCAAATATGCCAAAGTACAATTTAAATAGAAACCATAAAATGTGTACCTGGAAATACAAAAACTAGTAATTTACTGCTTTTATTCCACCTTTTCAACATGTTAACACCAATTCCTCTGACACAATCTGCACACAATAGAAGTTAGCATTTGTGCAATTTTTATATTCATTTTAGAGCCAATAAATTGCTACTACAATCTCAGTGTGAAAGTACTTTGCAACAAAAGAAAATGAGTTATAATTGCCTGGAGAAAATGAAGATAGCACAAAATTCTCTGCAAAAACAAAAATCTAGCAACTCCAAGAATCTCCCACATAGTTTTAAAGAGCATTTGAAGAATAAATGAAGATATCAAATAGGTAAGCAAATAAATTAGAATTCTTTTCCCCCTTATTTGATTGTACCAACTTCTACAATAAAAGAAAGACAAGTTACATCTGGGTACTGATACTTTTATTAATACTTCTTACTGAAACATCACTATGAAAAAATCTTTTAGACAATCTGTATGATGCAGTATCTCTATCCCAATTGGAATAAATGGAAACAATTATCCACATTGACATCTGACATTATGAATTTAAACATTATGTACAGAATTATAGTCAAAACAACAGTTGTATAGACTCTAAATCATTATCATCATCTATAGACTTTATATGGTTTTGACTTTTCTTTTGCCTGGTTCATCCCTGAAACTGTGGGTGAACATTTTTCTGTAGACATCACAAAGGTCCTTGAAATGCAAGATGGGGAGCAGAGTTGGCCATAAAACAGGGTTCACTTCAACTAACATTAATGTTTTTTTCCAAGTTTTTTGAGTGTTCAGCTTGGGAGGATAGTATTCCAATCTCCAAAGGCAGTATTTCCTTTTGAACTTAAAAGTATTCTGAACAACTTTTTCCACAAACTTACTTGGCTGATTTATCCAAGCTTGTAGCAGGAGAGTGAAATGAACCACTTCCACATCTGTCTCTAGTTTGGGAACAAAAGTTTGGCCTAGAATCATAAAGGAATGCTGAAACTTGCAGAGATACAGGGCCATGATGGAAAATTAACTTCATTGTTTATTTCCTATACTGGCTGTCAGCTTTTCAGCCACTTCCTTTTGAAAAGTCAAGGTCATCTGTCTTCTGCCATAAACAACACATCCATCTCTTTTAGAAATATTTTCAAGTCGTTTAATGATCAAAGAAATAAACACATAGGAAGGTAGGTTGCCAATAACTTATACTCTTGGAGGATCATCCTTTCTTTGAAGATTGTCTGAAAAAGTCTTTTCTATTTTAAATGTTAGCATATCCCTATGTACAATTCTCAGTTTTCCAGGTGCTTCATCAGATAGAATCTGTAACCCAGGAATAAATTAAGTGTTCTTTTCAATCACAAGAAGATCAGCTACTTGAGTATTAAGAATGACTCTTGTAATACCACTTGGTCCAGGGCCTTCTTCATAAATATGACCATTTTTCAGATTGCCACTCTTTCATACAATCTTATCTGTTAGGGCAGCTAGGTGGCACAGTGGATAGAGCACTAGCCCTGAAGTCAGGAGGACCTGAGTTCAAATCTGGTCTCAGACACTTAACAATCCCTAGCTGTGTGACCCTGGGCAAGTCACTTAACCTCAATTGCCTCAGAAAAAAAGGGAAAAAAAACCCAATCTTATCTGTCAGCCTCAAGTCCAGAAGGAAGTTCTGGGATAGCTGTTTCTGGGCTCAGAGTCCAAAAAGTTTAATGATCTCCCTGATCATGGGCAAAGGAGAAATATAGACTGGAGGAAAAACATAATAGAACAAAATCACAAAATGATAATGTAAAAATATATGAGAACTCCACAGAACAAGAATAATGAACCTGAAGATAAAATATAAAGAGATGGTCTAAAGATTATAATGTTCCTTCCAGAAGAATATCATTAAAAAAAGTGACCTGGTTACCACGTGCCAATTATCCCAGGAATATCAAAAGTATCTGGTAAAGTTAAGATTCAGATAATCCATAAAATGCCAACAGAAAGAAAATTCAAATTTAAATCACTAAGCAATATTTAGCTAAATTTCACAACTTCAATAACAAAATAAATAAATAAATCTTACAGACTGGAAGGAAAAATTCTTCAATTCCAAGAAGAAAAAAATCATAATAACACAAGATTATTTTGTGATTACAAGAAAGCAAAGAGAAAATTATTGTAGGCTATTTTAAAGAGCAAGAAAACAAATTGCCACCCCAACACAACATCCTTCTGCATAAAACATTAAATAAAATAACTGAACATTTAGTAAGAGGAAAGAATTTGAATCATAACTTCAAAAGAACCCAAAAGTAAATAAAATATTTAACTTGTAAAATGAATAAGCAGGAGGAAGTTAAATACTTTCAGATAACAATGAAAGAATAATAAATGAAATATTTATTTTCATGCAGCTAGGGATAGATAATGTAGAACCAGAATAGGCATACTTCTAAAGTTATTTGATTTTCTTTCTTTCTTTTTAAAAATAGCTCACATATTGAATTTCAGAGACATAGCAAATAGTATCAATGTGCTAAAGAGTTGAAAGTCTAAAGGTGTGATGGAGAAAATAAGGTGGAAAGTAGGTGGAAAGAAATTAATTAATATTTCAGTAGATAGAACTTTATCCTTTCATTAATGAATCAATATTACAAAGTGTGGTCTAATTCAGAAGAATGACTCATTTGAGGAGAGGAAAGTGTGAAATGGAGGCTCATAGGTAACAAATTATCAGAAATTAAGGAGAGACAAGAGGTTTTTAATTTGAACCCTTTCCAGATGGTAGAAAGTAAAGACAAGAATATTAAAGGGCAAAACACAGAGGAAATAATGGAACTGAGGACAACCAGTATAAAGAGAATAATTTAACAGTGTTGCACAATTGAACTTACAGAAGTGAGAAAGGTTGAGACAAAAAAAAAAGGCTTGCAATGAATTCTTTCTTGTAGGGTTGGACACTTCAGTAGATTATTCCTATAAGAGTAATTAGTTGGATATCCAGAAATGCAGAGCTTGGAGAGGTACAATAGTTCATAGATTCAAAAGGAAGATGGCATGATATCAGAAGATAAAAACAATTGGGGGAAAGACAAAGAACAGAAGTTGACCCCCTTACTAAAATTATAGTACTCTTCTCACCACACCCTACTGTTTTTTTTTAGTCAAGAATTAGCACTGAGTGAATAGATTCTAGAGAACCCTAAAAAAAATAAGGAATAAGAAAGGAGTGAAAAGAAAACATTTACTGGAAAGGGAAATTACAAATTAATATCACTGAAATAGAAGAATGTGTGAATTGGATGGACAGGGAAGATTAGACATTGAACTCTCTGAGCTGAGAAAGGGAAGAGTAAACCAGTAAAAGAGAGAAAGAACTTACTATAATAATAAAAGTACAGGGAATATTGGATTGAATAGGGTAATAAAAGGGAGGGGAAGGAAAGGAAAACTGAGCAGATTCAGAGTATAAGTAAAACAGACTTACAAACTGTTCTGTCTTACAAGAGAGGCAAATCAATATAAATGCAGAAAATTATGCACATGCACACACACATGCAACCATATACATATGTATGTTTATATGTTTATAATATAGATATTTATACATGCACACAATGGAAGAAAACAAATCCTAATTATAAACATAATTACATGACAAAGAAAGAAAAAAAGAATTGAAAAGTTTAAATAGAAAAAAAATTGAAAAAAGTATTGAAAAGTGGATAATAAACACATTTAAAACATATACACATATATAAACATGTATACATATAAAGAGGGAAAATGTGGGAATAAGACAAAAGTACTTGTGCTTTAGGCTACTCATAAAAAGTAGGCATTGCAATCATAATCTCAGATAAGGCAACAATTAATATTGGTAAAGGCATATGAAGACAAACAGGAAAATTACATTATACGTTATAAGGCACCATGAAAAAATAACTATGTTAAATGTACGTATACCAAATAGCATAGAAGTTGAGTTCTCAGAAAAAAAAAAAAAACCTAAGTGAGTTTAAGGAGTGATGATAATGTAACAGCAGTAGGAGACTTTAATATTTCTCTCAGAGCTAGATAAATCCAACAGAAAGAAGATATAAAGCTAAAGAAATTGTGTAATCAACATAACACTTTCATGCTCTCTGTTGATGTGTGCTTACATTGTATTTCCTTTCTCTGATTTTTTTTCTTGTAGATATGATTTTTCTTGCACAACAATGATAAGTGTGGAAATATGTATACATATATTCGACTTGTCAAGTATTTTAACATAATTAACATGTAATGGACTTCCTGCCATCTAGGGGAGTGGAGGGGACTGGGGGGAAAATTTGTAACTGAAAGCTTTGTAAAGATCAATGCTGAGGAACTACCCATACATATGTTATGCAAATAAAAAGCTTTAATAAAAAAAAGAAAATGTGTAATAAACTAGATTTGACTTATATATGATAAGTTCTGAATGGAAATATGAAAGAATACAGATAATTTCCATTATTCTATGATAATATTTTAAATAATGTTTTCTCTTACCAAGGCTTATTTTTTCTTCCTCTCACTCTCTTTCCTCAGTGAAAAAAAATAAATTTCCATGTTCAACAGATCCAAAATGTGTTTCATTTTTCATATTTAGTTCATTATATCTGTCAGGAGGGAAGAAAGTTTCTTCATCATTAGTCCTCTAGATTTTTGGTTGATCATTGCCTTGATCAGAAGTCTTAAGTTTTTCCAAAATTGTTCATTATTACAATAGTATTGTTGTAGTATAAATTGTTCCCTAGATTTTACTCACTTCAGTTGACATATAAAATTTTCATGGATTTTTATAAAACCATATCATTCATCATTTCTTATAACATAATAATATTCCTTTACATTAAAGTAACAATTCATTTAGCCATTACCCAAATTATAGGCTTTCCCTTAGTTTTCAATTCTTTATCACTACAAAAAGAGTCCTATAAATATTTTTGCAAATATAGGAACTCTTTGTTCTATTTGGAGTATATGCATAATAGTGATATTGCTGGCTAAAAAAGTATGCACAACTTAGTGCATTATATTTCAAGTTATTAAATATGTATATATATATATATTATAGTTTATATTGATTCTAGTTCAAAATTGCTTTCCAGAATAGCTGAATCAATTCACAATCTCACTAACAAAGTATCAATATGTCCATTTTCCCTTGGACACCAAAATAAATACAAAGAATAATTCTTGAGAATCAAAGAAATAGAGAAATTCAAAGATAAAACCTAATGAAGTGATTAAAAACTATGAGTTGCTTTTTTAAATACTAGCAAAATCAATGTCATTTTACTTTATTATACAACCTAATCAATAAAAAGGGAAATCAAATGACCAAAACAAAAAAAAATGATCACAATGAATTCACAATATAGAAAAAATAAAAAGGATTACCAAAAATTATAGTACCTAATTATGGCTCAAAAAAAAAAAAAAACTCCTGAGAATTAAAAAAGAAACTGATGTAAACAGATCTAAAACTATATTATAAAGCAGCGGTCATCAAAACCATTTGGTACTGGCTGAGAAATAGAGCAGTCGATCAGTGGCATAGGATAGGATATCAGGACAAACTAGGCAATAACTTTACCAATTTAGTGTTTGATAAACCCAAAGACCCCAGCTTTTGGGATAAGTACTCACTATTCAGCAAAAACTGCTGGGAAAATTGGAAACTAGTGTGGAAGAAATTAGGGCTTAACCCACACCTAACACCACATCCAAGATAAGATCTAAATGGGTTCATGATCTAGATATAAAGAGTGATATTGTAAGCAAATTAGAGGAATATAGGATAGTTTACCTCTCAGACCTATGGAGATGGAATCAATTTATGTCCAAAGAAGATCTGGAACTCTTAATTGAACACCAGATAGATAATTTTGATTATATTAAGTTAAAAAGTTTCTGTACAAACAAAAATAATGCAGACAAGATTAGGAGGGAAGCATCAAATTGGGGAATCATCTTTACATTTAAGGGTTCAGATAAAGGCCTCATTTCTAAAATATATAGAGAATTGTCTCATATTTATAAGAATTCAAGCCACTCTTCAATAGATAAATGGTCAAGGGATATGAACAGACAATTTTCAGATGATGAAATTAAAATCATTTCTAGTCATATGAAAAGGTGCTCCAAATCGCTATTGATCAAAGAAATGCAAATTAAGACAACTCTGAGGTACCACTACACACCTGTCAGATTGGCTAAAATGACAGGAAAAAATAATGATGAATGTTGGAGGGGATGTGGGAAAACCGGGACACTAATACATTGTTGGTGAAATTGTGAACAGATTCAACCATTCTGGAGAGCAATTTGGAGCTATGCTCAAAAAGTTATCAAATTGTGCCTATCCTTTGACCCAGCTGTGTTTCTATTGGGCTTATATCCCAAAGAGATCTTAAAGGAGGGAAAGGGACCCACATGTGCAAGAATGTTTGTGGCAGCCCTTTTTGTAGTGGCTAGAAACTGGAAAGTGAATGGATGCCCATCATTTGGAGAGTGGCTGAATAAATTATGGTATATGAATGTAATGGAATATTTTTGTTCTGTAAGAAACGACCAGCAGGATGATTTCAGAGAGGCCTGGAGAGACTTGCATGAACTGATGCTGAGTGAAATGAGCAGAACCAGGGGATCATTTACATGGCAACAACAAGACTATATGATGATCAATTCTGATGGACATGGTTCTCTTCAACAATGATGTGATTCAAACCAGTTCCCATTGTTCAGCAATGAAGATAGTCATATATATCCAGAGAGGCCTATGGGAACTGAGTGTGGACCACAACACAGCATTTTAACGCTTTCTGTGAATATTTGCTTGCATTTTGTTTTCCTTTTTAGGTTTTCCTTTTTCTCTTTCTAGATCTGATTTTTCTTGTGCAGTAAGATAACTGTATAGATATTTATACATATATTAGATTTGTTACATAATTTAACATATTTAACATGTATTAGACTACCTGTCATCTAGGAATGGAGGTGGGGGGAAGGAGGGGAAAAATTTGGAACAACAAAAACTTTTGCAAAGGTCAATGTAGAAAAATCACTCATGTTTTGTAAATAAAAAGCTTTAATTTTTAAAAAGAGAGAAAATGTAGCAATCACTCATATTTAATCTTGAAAAATCAAAAGCACAGGTATGGAGGGGGTCTTCTTTTAAACCAATGCATTATTTGCATTAAAATAACACTGGAAGCTTTCATTGTACAAAGTGAGATAAAATGAGGATCGTTACACTTCCCACCATTATGTGACAGTTCTAGAAATTACTATAACAATAAGACCAAAGTGGGGGGAAAGCTAAGGTACAAACATTTTGTAAAGAGGAGCAAAACTATTCATATTTGTAGATGGCATAATGTTATGCTTTTAAAATCTCAGAGAATCAATAAAAATACTAATCAACTAAACTAATAGCTATAGCATATTTTTAATATTCAAAATACATCCCCAAATCATTAACATTTCTATACAGAACTAACAAAAACCAAAAAGAAGTTACAATAAAATACATTTTGTTCAAAATAACTACAACAGGTATATAATACATGTAAATTAGCCCACTAAAAATACACAAGATATGTATAAATGTAATTATGACAATTTAAGAAATAAAGTCACTGCTCATGTTTAGACTATAGTACTACAATCCAAGTACAAATCTACAGATGTAATACAATATCAAGCAAATTACAGAGAAGATAATTTTAAGAACTTGAAGAAATAACAACAAAATTTATTGGAGGAATAAAGAAGAGAATCTCAAAGTAAATGAGAAAAAATAGGAGTGAAACCAGAATAACTTTCTTGGGTCCCAAATTATATTATAAAACAATATCATCAAAACTATTTAATACTGATAAGTGAGGAGAGAGAGAGAGAAAGAGAGAGTCAGAGACAGAAGGAGAGGAAGAGAGTACAATAGTAGAAAATACTTAACACTCAAGAAATAGTAATTTAAAGAAAACAGTTCACTGCTTGAGTTCATTTTAAAAACATTAATTTGGGGGACAAGGATTCCTTTAAAAAAACAGGAAATACTGGAAAAACAGTTTGATAGAGAAAAAAAAAAAGTCTGACAGAATTTAAATAGAGCAATATCCTATGGTATTTAACACAAAAGTATAAAAATGAATGCTTAGTCTGAATATCAAAGGTGATAGTATTACAAAAATTAGACTAGAAAGAGATCAAGTATCCAGACTCATAATGAAAAATACTATCCACTTCCAGAGGGAAAACTGATGAACTTTGAGTGTAAATATTTTTTTTCACTTTTTTTCATTTCTTTATTTTTATTTTTTATGTGTTTTCTTTTTCAACATGGCTAATATGGAAATATGTTTTGAATGACTTCACAAGTATAATCAATATCATTTTGTTTGCCTTCTCAAAGAGGAGAGGCAAAAAGGATAAAAAGAACTTGGAAATCAAATTTTACATGAATGTTAAATTTTTTTATGTATTTGGAAAATATTTAATGAAATAAAAATACATTTTTAAAAGGGTGATCAAGTTCCTCTCACAATTATTACTAAGAATTCTTAATTAATAATAAACATAAAAAATTTTACAAAAACAAAACCAATGCAATCAAGATTAGAAAGGAGTCCTACCAAATGCTTTTTATGACACAAATACGATGCTGATACCTAAACTAGGAAGAGCCAAAATTGAGAAAAAAAGTTATATACAAATTTTCCTAATGAATATTAATGCAAAAATTTAAATAAAATACTATCAAAGAGATTATAGCAATTTATGATCAGGGGAATACACTATGACCAGATGGTATTTTTACTAGGAATGCAGGACTGGCTCAATATTCAAAAAATTATCAGCATAATTGACCATGTCAATAAAAAAACTAGCAGAAGTTTTATGATTATCTCAATAGATTCAGTAAAAGCTTTTGCTTTTGCATAGCATCCATTCCTATTTTTAAAACATTAGAAAACATAGGAATAAATGATTTTTTCCTTAAAATGATAAGTAGTATCTAAGACGAGCCGCAAGCACAATGAGAATAAGCTAGAAGTTATCCCAGTAAGATCAGGGATAAAACAAGAATGCCATATTCAATATTGTACTAGAAATGATAGTTGTAGCAATGGGAAGTAAAAGAAATAGAAGGAATCAGAATAGATAATGAGGAAACAAAATTGCCAAACTTCTTTGGAAGCTTTGGTTTTTTATGGTCTATATATTTTATTTATTTTTCCCACTTAATAGTGCTTTATTTTTTTCCAATTACATGTAAAAATATTTTTCAACATTTACTTTTTTTAAGATTTTGAGTTTTATGTTTTTTCTCCCATCCTTCCCTAAAATAGCAAGCACTTTGATAGAGATTATATATGTACAATCAAATTAACCATCTTTCCACAGTAATCATGTTGTGAAAGAAGAAACAGCAAAAGGGAAAAATCACAAGAAAGAAAAAAAGTTAAAATAGTATCCTTCCATCTGCATTCAGACTCCATAGTTCTTTCTTGGAATATGGTTAGCATTTTCCTTCATGAGTCTTTTGAAATTGTCTTAGAGCATTGTATCACTAGGAAAAGCAAAATCTTTCAAAGTTGATCATCTCATAATGTTGTTGTTACTACATACAGCATTCTCCTGATTCTGCTCATTTCACTCAGCATCAGTTCATGTAAGTCTTTCCAGTTTTTTCTGAAATCTGCCTGTTCATCACTTCTTATAGAATAATAGTATTCTGTTACATTCATATGCTACAATTTGTTCAGCCATTCCCCAGTTTTTGGGTATCTTCTCAATTTCCAATTCTTTGCCATCACAAAAAGAACTGCTATAAGCATTTTTGTACATATGGGTAAAACTATTGCCTTTTGTGATGATATGATATGCTTACAGAATCCTCAAGAATCAATTTAAAAAATACTTGAAATAATTAACAACTTTAGCAGCATATAAAATAAACCCACATAAATGATCTACATTTTTATATGTTACCAGCAAAGCCCAACAGCAAGAGATAGAAAGAAAAAATCCCATTTAAAATAATTGTAGATAGCATAAAACAGTTAGGAGCCTACTTGCGAAGACAAACCTAGGAACTTTATTAACACAATTACAAAACACTTTTCACATAAATAAAGTCAGATCTAAACAATTAGAAAAATGTTAATTGCTTATGGGTAGGCTCAGCTAATATAATAAAAATGACAATTCTACCTAAATTAATTTTCTCATTTACTGCCATACTAATCAAACTACCAAAATATTTTATAAAGCTAGAAAAAATAAGAACAAAACTGAGATGGAACAACAGAAAATTAAGAATATCAAGGGAATTAATGAAAAAATGCAAAGGAAAGCAGCTTAACCATATTAGATATAAAATTATATCATTAAATTGTAAAGTAGCAGTACATAAAAACTATTTAATACTGGCTAAGAAATAAAGTGGTAGATCAATGGAATAGGTTAGGTACCGAAGACATAGTAATAAATGACTACAGTAATCTACTGTTTGATAAACCCAAAGATTCTAGCTTCTAGGATAAGCAGGAACTAGGCATAGGCCAATTTCTCACTCTATACCAAGATAAGGTCTTGGTATAGTTTACCTATCAAGGAATAGCTTATCTGTCAGCTCTATGGAGAAGGGAAAAAATTATGACTAAACAAGAAATGGAGATTATGAAATGCAAAATGGATCATTTTAATTACATTAAATGAAAAAGGTTTTGCACAAACAAAGCCAATGCAACCAAGTTAGAAGGGAAGCAGAAAACTGGGAAGCAATTTTTACAAGTATTTCTGATGAAGTCTCATTTCTCAAATATATAGAGAATTGAGTCAAATTTAAAAGAATACAAGTCATTCTCTCAATTGATACATGGTCAAAGAATATTAACAGGCAGCTTTCAGATGAAGTATAAGCTATCTATAGGCATAAGAAAAAATTCTCTAAATTTATTGATTAGAGAAATGTAAATTAAAACAACTCTGGGGTACCACCTCACACCTATCAGATTGACTAATGTGACAAAAAAGAAAAGTGATGGATGTTAGAGGGCATGTGGGAAAACTAGGATACTAATGCATTATTGATGGAGTTGTGAAATGATCCAACCATTCTGGATAGTTATTTGGAACTATGCTCAAAGGGCTATCAAACTGTATATATTCTTTAATCCACCAATACCACTATTAGATCTATATCCCAAAGAAATAATTTTTAAAAAGGGAAAAGACTCATATGTAGAAAAATATGTATAACAGCTCTTTTTGTGGTAGCAAGGAATTGGAAATTGGGGGTATGCCCTTCAGTTAGGGAAACTTGTTAGTTGTGGTATATAAATGTAATGGAATGCTATTGTGTTATAAAAAATGAGGAAAAGGTGGATTACCTTAACTGATGCTGAGTGAAGTAAGCAGAACCAGAAGAACACTGTACATAATAACAGCATCATTGTATATCATGAACTGATTGACTTACCTCTCCTCAGCAATACAGTGATTCAAGACAAGTCCAAAAAACTCATAATGGAAAATGCTATCCACATGCAGAGAAAGAACTAAGGAGTCTGAACATAGATTGACTTTTTAAAAAATTTTTTACTTTTTCCTTTTGGTGTTTCTTCTTTAACAATATGACTTAATGTAAATATGTTTACATTATTGAACATGTATAATCTATATCAGGTTTCTTGCAATCTTGGGGAGGGAGGATGGAAGGAAGGAAGGGAGAAAAATTGAAACTCAAAATCTTATAAAAAAATGAATGTTGAAAACTACCTTTACATGTAATTGGAAAAAATACTGTTTACAAAAAGAGAAAGTATGTAAGAGAGAAAGAATAAAATAATATTTTAAAAAGAGGTAGATGTCAAAATTACACTCTTTCTCTTATGGGAAAGAGATAGTGCATAGGCTGAGGATTTCTGTTGAAGTCATAAACTGGATACAGAGAGAACCTATTCAGTAGCAATAGTGATCACAAGACTAGCGGAACATTATCAAGTAAGGATTACTCAAGAAACAATTCCTGGATATACACTAATTCTAGGGTCAGAAATATCTGGCTTCAGAACTTGCCTCAAACACTAGCTATGAAACCCTGGCTAAATTAATTAACTTCTGCTTCAGTTTCCTCAAGTATAAATTGGAAAACAAGCAGTATGGAAGATTCCATTACCTCTGCAAATGTCCTGTTCCACTTTGGGATTATGATTATTGTTAGGGGTGTTCTCAGTCAGCATATTGATATTGTCTTGTTGTTGTTTGGTTATTTTTCAGTCATGTCCAACTCTTCATGATCCCATTTTGGGTTTTCTTGGCAAAGATATTGGAGCGATTTGCCATTTTCTTTTTCAGATCATTTGACAGATGAGGAAACTGAGGCAAACAGGATTAAGTGACTGACCCAGGATCACACAGCTAGTAAGTGTCTGAGGCCAGACTTGAACTCAGGAAGATGAGTCTTCCTGACTCCAGACCCAGCACTCTATCCACTGCACTACCTAGCTTCTCCAAAGAACATTGTGGCAATGGTGTTCAGTCATGAATTACTCATTATGACCCCACTGAGCATAGCACACCAGACCCTTCTATCTTCTACTAACTCTTACCATCTGTCCAAGTTCATGTTCATTGTTTCCATGATAGTGTCGTCATCCTATCCTCTGTCAACTCCTTTTCCTTTTGGCTTCCATCTTTTCCAATATCAGGATCTTTTCCAATAAATCAAAGTCTTTTCCATCTTCTCATTATGTAGCCAAAGTATTTGTTTCAGTTTCATAATTTGACTTTCCAGTAAATAGCCTAAATTAATTTCTTTAAATTATTGACTGATTTTATCTCTTTGCTATGCAAAGTACTTTTAAAAGTCTTCTTCATCATCACAATTTAAAAACAAAGAATCTACAATGCTCAGCTTTCCTTATAGTCCAGTTTTCACAACCATACATTGCTATTGGAAAAACCATAATCCTATCTCTTTGAGGACTTGCCAATTTTGTTGTGATCCACACAGTCAAAGGGTTTAGTGTAGTTAGTAAAGCAGAAATGATGGGATATTTTTTTCCTGGAAGTCCTTTGCTTTCTCCATAATCCAGCAAATGATGAAAATTTGATCTCTGGTTCTTCTGTCTCTTTGAAATTCATTCTGCTTTTCTGGTAATTTTTGGTTCCCTTAAGAATATGAAGTAGAAATGATGAATAGATATAATGGATTAGATCTGATAGCTAGAGTACCTGAAGAAGCATGGACAGAGGTTCATAACATTATACAACAACAACAACAACAACAACAACAACAACAACAAACATTTCAAATATATTGTAACAGAATCTTATTCATTTATTGGACTATATGACTAATAAGGTTCCTTTTAGCTCTGGGATTCCATCTATGTCTATATTCTATATTCTATGTATTTCCTAACTAGGTAACTAATAATCCCATTATTTTGGCAGTTATACTTCTTACTATAAATGTCTAAATTGGCATTCTATTTACAAATCAGTCTCTTGTGAATCAGTCCTCTAAAGGTTGATTATCATGACAAATCAAGAAAATCAGCTTTCTAAGTCTGCCAAGTTGATGACTACACACTGGGACTTTGAGGTGACCTCATTAGATTGTTGTTAGTGGGGAAAGGTTCAGTTGGTACAGACAATCAACTTCCTTCTCCTGGTCAGATCTCTACATTTACACTATCCAGATGATAATTTGTATACATCAATTTCATGTTACTAGTCATACTACTCAATAGTTATTTCTAAAGTTTAAATGAGAAAAATGTTAATAACTGAATTTTTATGTGACCTTTTTTCTCTTCTAGTTCAAATATATAGAATTATTTAAAATACCTCATAAAAATCACCAGGGGTAAATATGCTTAGAGTTCATGTTAATAAAACTTTAAAGAGATTTATTAAGTCAACTTATATTTGTTCCTTTGAGAGGTCAATGGCAAAGCTTCGGGCTATCCTTCCCATAAATGGTGCTTAGCATTAAAGTAACCTACCTATTTTAATGAAACGAACAGTGAAAAACTGACTAGGGTGCTGCAATAGTCCATTATTGTAAGCAATTCTTAAATACTCTCAATGCAGTTCTATGATTTGTCAGAATTTCTTTTTAATTTATACTGCAGATATCCTTTTGTAATAACTATAATTATAACTATACACACATATGTATATATATGGCATTGTAGAAAATCATACCTTCTAATTTGTGACACAATGGAGCTTTATGATTGCTATCTTTAATTTCCAAGTTAAAAATTTTAAGTTTCATTTTCTTAAGTCAGTGTTGTATAATGGAAAGAGTCCTAGATTGTGAGTTACAAAACTTGGGTCTACTACTATCACTACTACAAGATCTTGGCTTTACTGCTAACTAGTTGACTTGGTACAAATCACTGTCTGGGCTTTAGTATCCTCACCTATAGGGGTAAAAGGTGCTAAGGGGTAAATAATCTCTAGAGGCCCTCCCAAATTACGCATTCTATATGCCTATGGGTCTTGTTAGTCATTTTTCAGTTGTATCTGACTCTCTGGAATTTTCTTGACAAAAATACTGGAGTGGTTTGCCATTTCCTTCCCCAGTTCATTTTACAGATGAGAAAAGTGAGGCAAATAGGTTTAAAAGGCTTATGGCTAATGAGAGTCTGAAGCCAGATTTCAACTCATGAAGATGTCTTTTGGGTTGTAAGCCTAGTGTTTTAACCACTGAACTACCTAGCTGCCCAATGCTACTTATGGACCCACTTATGGAGGTACAGATAATCTAAAGGCTGACAAATTCTCCTGTAGTACATTACTTACTAACGTTGATCTATTTCTGATTAAATTATATTAACCTGTGCTAGAGCAGTGTCACTGGTAAATGAGCCAATGAAACAAATTGGAGAAAAACTGTAGAAATAGAATGCATAAGATCTAGAGTGCAGTTTTATAAGGGGATGAAGGAGGCCATTGTAACTTTCTTGGTCATTTTGGACTTCCTTATCTGTATACTTCTCTTTTTTTCCAAAAGAATATAAGCTCATTGAGGGCAGAGATCTCATCTAGCTTTGTATTCTTGATACTGAAACACAATGGCTCATATATAGTGGATAATAAATGCTTGTGGATTGATTTAAGATACATTCAAACTCTAATAGTCTATAAATCTATGATTTTGAGCCAAAAGATTAGGATGGTCAGTTAATAGAATTCATTTTGTGGGTTTTCAAAAATATACCTGCCAGGTAATTGACCATAGATGTGACCCTAATCAGAACACTGTGGTTCTTGATTATCTTGAAACCAGAGAACTACTTGAAGTATAAGACAAAAGGTATCAAGACTATGCTTCTCTACTACCCACAGAAATTCATTATATCACCCTTCCATTCATAGAATCATAGGATTTGGAAGTCAATCAACAATCAGCCAGTATTTATTAAGGACTTAGTCTGTTCCAAGTATAGTGTGTCGGGAATGCAAAGAAAGGCAAAAACACAGTCCCTTGTCCTCAAATAGTTCACATATTGATAATGTTGGGAAGGTTTTTATTTTATTCTCCTCAATTTGTAGATGAAATAATCGAGGCCCAGTGCAGCTTATTGCTTTGTTCAAGGTCACAGAGCTACTTAATGAGAACTGAGAAGAAAATATAGATCTCTCAAATACTAGTCTGAAATTTTTTCTACCTTACTACAGTGGGTAGCATAGTGGATAAAATGATGAACCTCGAGCCAAGAAGACTTGTGTTCAAATCCTATACAAAACACATGTTGAGAATGTGACCATGGAAAAGTTGTTTCACTGATCTTAATCTAATTTCCTCATCTGTGAAATGGACATTAGCAATCACCTCACTATGTTTTTGGGAAGATCAAAGGGGGAAAAAGGTATGTCAAGAACTCTGAAAGTCTTTAAGCACTATAAAACTGAGTCATCACAAAAATGCTCATACTCTTTTACACACATATACACCTAATGTGAATACTTGTAGCTTGCTAAGGAGAAAAATTACCTTAACCTTTCAGTGATGGCATCTTTTCCCTACCTCTAGGATAATTAATACAGAGGGGATTAAGCAGAATCAGGCTTTCTCCCATTTTTGTCTCTGCATTAAAAATGGGCAGTACCATACAGCTATATCCTTTGATTCAGCAATGTCTCTACTGGGCTTGTATCCCAAAGAGATCATAAAAAAAGGGAAAAGGACCTGTGTGTACAAAAATTTTTGTAGCAGTCCTTTCTGTAGTGGCAAGGAACTGGAAACTGGGTGGAAGCCCATTAGTGGAGGAATGGCTGAATAAGTGATGATAATGAATATAATGGAATTCCACAGTAATTCCAATGTAATTGTTCTATAAGAAATGACAAGCAGGCTGATTTCAGAAAAGCCTAGAAATATTTATATGAACCGATGCTAAGTGAAGTGAGCAGGACCAGAACATTATACACAACAACAAGATTATGAGATGATCAGCTGGTGGACTTGGCTTTTTTCAACAATCAGATGATTCAAGAACAATTCCAGGTCAAATTGAATAGATACCCTTCAATTGGAGAATGGCTGAATTATGGTATATTAATATTATGGAATATTATTGTTCTGTAAGAAATGACCAGCAGGATGATTTCAGAGATGCCTGGAGAGACTTGCATGAACTGATGCTGAGTGAAATGAGCAGAACCAGAAGATCATTATACACGGCAACAACAATACTATATGACGATCAATTCTGATGGACATGGCTCTCTTCAACAATGAAATTTTTCAAACCACTTCCAATTGTTCAGTGAAGAAAGCCATATACACCCAGAGAGAGGGATGTGAAATGTGGACCACAACATAACATTCTCATACTCTCGATTGATGTTTGCTTACATTCTGTTTCCTTTATCTGATATGTCTTTCATGTAGATACGATTTTTTTTGCACAACAATGATAAGTGTGGAAATGTGAAAAAAAAAAGAATAATTCCAGTTCACTTGTGATGGAAAGTAGCATCGGTATCCAGAGAGGAGAGAGAGGAATGGAAAGCAAATGTGGATTAAAGCATAGCATTTTAATCTTTTTGTTGTAGTTGTTTTTTTTTTCTTTCTTGTAAATCTTTTCCCCCTTTTTTTCTTGCACAGCATGATAAATATGGAAATATATTTAGAATTGCACATATTTAACCTATACCTGATTGCATGCTGCCTGGGGGAGGAGGAAATAAGGTAGGAGAGAGAAAAATTTGGAACTCGAGGTTTTGCAAAGGTGAATGTTGAAAACTATCTTTGTAGGTATTTGGAAAAACAAAAAGCTATTATATAAAAACCCCCAAAATGGGCAATAGATAAAATTTCCCTACTAACACTTAGGTTATAAGGATACTAGGGAGAGGGGGAAGGAAGAATGAACCAAAAAGGGAGGGAGAGATAAGGTGCTCAAAAGAAAGGAAATTAAAATAGCTTTTAATATTAAAATACTTATTTTTAAGTGACAGATAATAATATTGTGCATTTAAAATATATTTCATATGACAAGACAGTTCTCCCACCAGAATCAAATCTTCATTTGAATTCAGAAGACTAATTTAATGTGCTATGATTTCAGCATATTTGAAAGTTACCATTTCCAATCCAGTTCCATCCAGAAACTATTTAATTTCAAGATATTACATTGCATATATTCTCAATTAAAATCAATTCAATGAACATTTATTAACAACTTACTATGTAAAAGGCACTATTACAGTGATCTTTGTTATTGTTGTTGTTAGTTCCAAATTTTCTCTTTCTGCAACCTCTCCCACCTGAGTTGTTTTTCCTGGGATTCTGGGAGTCACTATGGCCTATGGAGTTGGATGCCAGTCTATTCTTTCTCTGCAATCCCTATTAAATGATTTAATACTTAAAGTGAAAAGTCCCCAAATCATTAAAAAATTGATAATGAGTTCTCATGGATATAAACAATTGTGCTAAGTATTAGGGATACAAAGTCCCTGTCCTGAAAGAGTTTAACCTTTTATTGTCTCAACTATTTAGCTGTCAGGTATATTCAAATCATAATTACAGATCTATAACACCACCAAATCATCATAAAGCTTTAAATAGGCCTGTGCAACTTGAGAATTTTCATTAAATACTGACTGATAATCAACCTCTCCTGCCTCACTTAAAAAATAACAACCAACTCATCTCTTGTAGAGGTCCTAGACTAAGAGAGGAATTTGAATTTGAATCAAGAAGCATAGAAAGCCACTGAAGAACTTCTGATCTGAGAAGTCAAATGATCAGTTCTGTGTGTGTATGTATTATTCATGTAGGCTGTGTGTATTCACGTGGATCTGCCTATATGTAACTCATAGGGAGCCATGAATTTTTGGAGTCTCTTCCACCCACCCTTCTCCAAGGAAAGATTCCTGCCTAGAGCCGAATCCCTAGAGATTAAGAACAGGAGACTCTTGTTTTCCTCAGATAGGGCCACTGGACTAGTGGCCCTCTTAAGTGTTGTTACTTTTTTTGTTCTGCCCTCTTAAGTGTTGTTACTTCAGGGAGGAAAATTTTAAGGTTCAAACTCCTCTCTTGATCACTATTCCTTTTTAGGGAAGGAGAATCCTGTGACATTAAAAAGTTGGAGAGGCATAATTTCTGTGTAATTTTAATCATGGGGTAGGTGGCTTGGATCACTCAAGTTTTGGTCAAAGAGACTTTAATTTCCAAATCCCCTGTCTTACAAAAGGGAGAATTCACATTTTCCCAGCCTTGTCTGAGTAAACAAAAAGAACAGGAAGCTATAGTCTTTGCCTAAGATTTCCCACAGATTGATTTCTAGATGAGAAAGTAGAAAAGGGGGAAATCTTGGCTCTGATTTAATAATTAGTAATTAATACAAGATAGAAATAATCATTTCTTTCAGTTTCAAACCATATATTTAAGACTTGTTTCCCTTCTCATCAAATACCAATCATACAAAGACCATACTTAGTGAGTGAATAGCAAATCAACTCATTTATCCAAACAGAAAGCAACAGAAATCAGAGAAGTTATATAGATAAGAATATAGAGAGAGAATGAGTTCTTCCTCTTGGAGTGAGATAACTCAGTTCATTTGAGAGTCTCAGATTTCATCCAAGAGAAAATTCCCTGAATTTTCTAGTATTTCTAGTAACTAGTATTGAAAAGTAAGGATAAGAACGTAATCAACCTGTCAGGTCTTCTATGTTTTGGCTTCTTCCAGAGCCTTTTTCTACTTTTAGAGACCTCTCCCTCACAAGAATCTGGAATCTGGTGTCTTTTCTCTTGAAGCTGCAAGGCTGAAATGAAACTTCTCTTCTCCTAAGCTCTTATCAACTCTGCCTCCATCACAGGCATAGAACACTGAGTAATCATTTTCCACCAAAGTGTAAAGATTTATGCAAATTAACTTGATACTCTGATTATATATCTAACAGAATCAGTCTTGACCCATATCATTGTAATTTCCTCAATTGTAGGAGGTGGTCTGCATCCCAGTTCCATTAACCCTTAACAGATTTTTTTGTGAGCAGATAAAAGACCATTCTTGGTTTCTTTTTTTTAACTTAGTCTTAATCACTAAATGAGCATTGTTGCTTCATTCAAACTGAGACCTGTTAAAGACCTTAGCATAAAAAGGCCAAGGCTATCTCCAGTCATCTTGATCTATATCTTGCCATGGACCCAGATGATTCCAGAAGAGAGAGTAAAGTGGATGACTTTGCCCAGCTCTCCCTCACTTAAATCCAATTCATTTGCATGTCATAGTATTATCTACCTGATGTCATAGTCTTCTTCAAGAACAAAACACAATAATAAGTCAGATTAGTTTTTCCACAAAAATATTTACTTTAGAAGGTATAAAGATAAATATATAAATTTTTATGGAAATATGGAAAATTGGGTGATCATCAGAGTAATACAGGAGAAACATAATCATCCTACCCCTTACCAACACCTCAATGTCTGGGAGTCAGGGGAGAGGAAGCAGATTAGGTTCATGCTTCAGTGCCCATAAAGCACAATCCAATTCCAAGTCCCCTTTCAGGGGCTTCTCAGAGCTTCAATGCCAGGCTGGCTAGCTGCATCATTCCATCTGCAATCTGTCTCCAAGGTATTCATGATCTCTATAGCATTTAAAAGTGAGAAAAACAGAACAATCCTTCTTTCCCTCCTCCCCATGGCCTAAGGGGAGCAAGTCCTTCCTTTTTTACTGGTCCAATTCATATCATCTATGCTCTTGGTAAGTGGTACAAAAAAAGTTTTAAAGATGCAGCCAGTCAATCAAGGGAGGCTACTCTCATCCCAAAAACCATGTCTCTAAGTCAATAGCAAAACAGAAAATCAGAAAACATACAGAAAACACAGAAAATATATGCCAGGCAACACAGAGAGAAGGAGTTCTCCCTCTGGAATCAAAAGCAATTCAGCTCAAACAAGAAAGTCCCAGATCTCACTCAGAGGGAAACTCCTCCAAATCTCTGTGCAGCAAATTGAGAATAGACACATGAAGACTAATAGCTCCTCTCATGCCCACTTCTTCCCAAAGTCTTATTCTCCCTCACCAAACTGAAGTTAGCATGGTCCATCTCTCTCTTAAAGCTAGAAGCCAAGTGTCTGAAGCCATCTCAGAGTCTGAAAAGACAGGACTTGCTCCCAATAGACTGAAGCATCTCAAGCATTTCTCTCATTCCAATCAACTTTGCCCTGCACCAAACAGGCACAGATGATGTATCTCCACCAGTGAGGAGAGAGTCCCATACCAATGAACTTTGGGATTCAGGTTACCCTGGGCCAAAAGTCTTTGCAATTCCTTGCAAAGATCAGCTGGTGCAAGTCTAAAACCTGTAAGTAACAGTATAAACACAAGCATCAGCATTTTAAACAATGATAGTGATTTTCCTGGCTTCCTAGGAAGCTTTTTGTGCATTTGGGAATCATCAGTTTAGAGATGGTAATTAAATCCAGGGGTACTGATGAGATCAACAAGTAAAGTGCAGAGATGATCCCCAAGGTGGTCACACTCTAGCTTCTGGAAGCTAGATCAGAAGATTTTATCTTCTTCATGACTAAAGCTGTATCTCTTTGCCAGTAGATCCAATATAAATATGGCTGTCTGATCCACAATTATGACAAAAAGTGGATCTGTGGCCATGGTGATTACCTGATGAAATTGTTCTTTAGGCTTTCATGGCCACGATTCCCTTTCTCTTCTCCCTCTCCAATGAGAATGGGATTGGGCATGACTCTGTTGAGGTTGGGAAATGGGGGACCCCAAAAGTTTGGGGTC
>JAJPUD010001242.1:434499-452093 GCA_023553655.1 Myrmecobius fasciatus
CAGATTCCAAAGCTAGAAGATTTAGGACTACTGACTTATTGTTAGAACAGAAATCCCCCAAGGTCAGGGGACCACAAAATCATATTACATCAACTCTATCTCTCACCTGATTATCTCAAGTACCATTACCTTGCTTTGCTTCTGGGGTTCTGTAGTGCTCAGGGAGAAACTAAGGCAGTATCACACGTGGAAATTAAGTAATGCTTTACTGATGTTAATTGAGAGTTCAGAATCCATAGCTATGGATCAGGACTGGTGGGACTTGTGCCTCAGAGCACACAGTCCAGGCCAGAGACTAACACAGCCACAGCCAAGTTAGCCAACTGAATACAAAGTACTCAGTAGCCATGTTAGCTGACTGAATACAAAGTACACAGCAGCTCCATCAAGGAACTTCAAACATTATATAGGGTCCTATAGCTCAGGGAGACAAAGAACTCATGGGACCAGATGAGCACATCTGGTGTCCAAGGAAACCATAAATTCAGTTCTGACAGGTTAGGGAGTAAGGAGCCTTGCCAAAGCAGACTACTTCGTCTAGGTCACAGATAAGGGGGATGTCGAGGCTGGGCATCTGGAGGTTTCATGATTACTTTGGAATATGAGTCCAATTTCTGAAGGTCAGGAAGTGGGGATTTCTATTCTGGGACAGAGCAATTAAGGGGAACTGAAACAGCAATTAAGGGAGACTGAAATGGCAACTGAGGGAAACTGAGACAGTAACTGAGGGAGACTGAGACAGTAACTGAGGGAGACTTGAGACAGGTACAACAGTTCAAACTGGAGAAAACCTGCCACACTAGAGCCTGCCAAACCCATGACTATATTGATCCTTGAAGCTCAGGAGGATCTCTCTCAATTTATGCATTGTTGGCAATGGTCTTTGTGTCTTAAATTTAATTGACTTTATTTAGTTGACTTTAGATGTACAAGGGTCATATACTGAGCCTGGGAATAATTCCTGCAGTGTAATTTTCCCTAAGTTCTCAGTCTGCATGGTGCTTATCTATAACAATTTGCTCTACTCTAAGAAGGGACACAATAGGCTTTTCTCCTTTTTTCTCAGTATTAGAGGCAAAATTTGCATAGGAGTAGAGGCAAAATCTGATCCACATCCAACCCTTCCAAACATCTCATCTAAAGTTTGTGTGCATTCCTGTCAGGAAACATCTGGCCTGGCTGCATGACTTTATCTGCTACCTTTCTAACTATCCCCCTTAGGCCATCTGTCAGACTGGTCACTTTGTCTGACTCAGGGGCCTTCCAGTGTGAAGTGAACTTTTTCACCTGTCAAACCTCTTTCCCAACATCATTCTCCTGGGGGACATGCTTCATGTTCAGAGAACAGGCCAATTTGGGACTTCTTATCTGTATATCCCAAGAGATATGGCCTCCACCTTGCTCATAAACAAAGTTCTTGGATGTAATTGTGACAGGAGGAATACCTCCTTTGATTAAAAGAGCTCCTACTTTTTCAAACATTTTCTCAACCTCAGAAGGTGGACAAGTCTGAAATTCCCAGGAATAACTTCTTACACTCAATTCCCCAGGTGTCCCTAGGTGATCAAAATTCTCAAGCAGAATTAGAAAAAATTCCTAAGTCTTTTCACCTGCCTTAATATCAGTGTCCTTAATTGTACTTTCTTCTAATCCTTTCACTTTTCTGCCCAGTATTCTTAAAAAGTCTTCATTGTTAAAGTGAGGATCTGCTGCTAATACTAGGGCACCTTGATGCTTTTGAACTGAAAAAGTAAAACAGTCCCCTTCAATTACCTTAGCTCCTATTTTTTCCAGAGATTGCTCTATGTGTGCCTATATTAATGTACAAACTATTAATAACTGTACCATATTTATAGCAACAGTAGCCTAATAGATTAGTATACTATGCCTAAACAACACAATAAAATGATATGAGTTCAGATAATGAAACCAGTACTAAGGACTTTTTGAAGTATCTATAGATACATACATATATATATATATATATATATATATATATATATATATATATATGGCAATTCACAAAAATACACATAGCATTCAAACTTTAAAAAAAATACTGTATCAATAGTATAGTAGGATGAAGCCAAGCCAATCTACATTGGATAAGCCAAAAGCAATCATAAAAATAAATGTTGCATTGAACATAAATCTAGGATGCAAATGGGAAGCAATAAGATTATGACTAAAGAAAATTTAATTGCTCTGAAGAGAAAAAAAAAGAAAAATGCAAATTAAAAAGTGCTTTCCAGGGAGCTTCTAAAACAAAAATTGATGGGATAAGGGAGTGGGGAGGGAGTAGGAGCCTTGAAGCTTTTTTAGATGTTTCCTGCTTGCCTGAAGCAATTCCAGTTCAAATGTAAAGGGTTAGGGAAGACTTGAAATGAAGGAAATGGCCTCCAGATTCACCATCATGAAAAAAATCAGCCTGAGAAAAAAATCCAAAATTTATCCCCTACCAAAATTGTTAGTATCCTAACAGTAAACCAAATTATTTGTTGAAAACAGTTGCTATAGATATTCATTCCAAGCCAGCAAAAGCATAAATATACCTAAAACAGGATTTAAAGTTGGAGCTTTTAGTAGTCATTCAGTAAAAACCTAAGATGATTTGGCCTAAAAGGTATATTCAAATAGCACAATTTAGAAAACCACAGATTGTCTTTAAGAGGAAAAAAATATACTGAAGAAGCACAGAAGAACAGAGAAAGATTATTGTTCTAGATTTTTAGAAAAACTAACCAAAACCCACATTTTTTGGTAAAAATAAGTGACCAAAAATTATATTTTTACAGACAGGGCCCCTAACTGTAACAAGATTTCACCTTCTTCCCATTTCCCTCACAATGGGGGTGTTATTGTGTGACTTGAAGGAGGGTAGGGCAGAATAGACATCTCTAGCCTTTTTTTTCCCCCTGACCTTTCTCCAAGGGAGAGTTTAATTCTTATTAGGAGGGAAAAAGAAAATTGAGGCCAGAACCTTCGCTTCTTAATTTTGAATGAAGGAAATTTTTCAGTGCACCCTACTCTATTTCAATCAATACCTTCTTAATTAAAATGGCATAATCATTCTGAACAATGGACAACCTAGTAAACCTTATCATTTCTGCGCTTGGTTGCTATCTCCCATGTCTTATTACCAATTCCAAAGTTCTTCAGAGATATTTTGAGAATGTTCTTGTTATTGCTTCTTCTGGCCTCCATGTAAGAGCTTTCCTTCTGTGAGTTCTCCAAAAAATAGTCTTTTAGGCATTTTGGTCACTTTAGCCAATTTTAGTCATTTAGGCAATTTAGTCAAGTTAGCTTTTGAACCCACATGTCCATGTAGAGAGTTTTATTCTCTCTACATTCAAACTCTCTACAATAGAGTTTGAATGCTTGGCAGTTCAGCTCAAGAGAGAATATACCTTATATTGCCAGTGAACTTCAGAATCTTCTTAAAATATTTCAGATGGAAGTTATTAGTTTCCTGGTATGGTATATGCTGTCCAGTTTTCACAAGCATACAACAATGAGGCCAGCATAACAGCTCTGCAGCTTAATACCTCTTCTCTCTCACATTTACATTTAGAGCCTCCTAAACATTGAGCTGGTGTGGATAAGTTCATTTAATTTAGCAGCATAATTTCTATCCTTAGGAACCAAGTCAAGAACTATACAATTTAATGAAAAATATGAAGTTAGAATAGACTGAATTTACTCATTTTTTTAAAGTTGTGATCCAGGAATCTTCCTAGATGAGTTTCATCTTGATCAAATTTGAACATTTTGGAATCAACTCATGTAAAACTCTTTCCTAGGTGGAAAAACAATCCACTGCTCTGATGTGATTTTAGTAGGGAGTTCCAATGGGGCTCCAACCTACATTATACTTCTTTGGGAATGCATATATTGAGCAACTAGATCCAAGTACTTGTCTTTAAATTGCCCTGGGTCTTGCAGATCATAATATTATATAGCTCTATTTCTTCAAACTTCTTTTTTTCTCCCCATCCCTGACCCAAGTCTCTCTCTGTGTTAAACTAAAACAGGGCTTCTTAAACTTTTTTCATTCTCAACCCTTTTTTGCCTGAGAAATTTTTCATGACCCCAAATATATAGATAGATATATAAAATAGGTATGCAAATCAAATATTTGCTGATAATAAATCATAATTTTGTAACTCACATATTCAGTTACATGACCCACAGTTTAAGAAGCTTTTAACTAAAGCATATTCTCAAAGCTGGGGGTGGTAGGGAAATTTGTATTAATGAGCTAAAGATTGTAATAAGGTACTGTCTTAATCACATTCAGAGTTTGAATATGTATGTTTACACCCAAGTTCTTTTGGAGTTATTTCCTCTCTGATAAAATACCAATAAAGGAAGTATATTTGAGGTCCTGTGAGGTAGACTATCTCATCCCATATTTAAATTGTGAGTCCAGAATGCACTGCTTTCTTGTGATTTATAGGAAAGTTGGGAACTTTGCAAGCTTATATTTGTTCATTCACATTATCTTTCCAGGTGTCTTAAGGTAGGAGCATAGATGCCAACATTGAAGCTAAAAATAGATGATGCCATGTCATTGTTGAAAAATTAAACTCGATTTCTTCACTTGTGCCAAGTGGGAAACAGGAGAAATGTAGGGCACTGGTTTAATGATGCTTTCTAAAATGTTTGTGAAATATATCTGTAAAGGACCTTTGCTATGGTGGCAAGAAAATGTTTCTATTTTTCATAGCTTTGTCACTAGTTTTGGCAGGAGGAAAAAAAAATAATAAATGGATGGAAAAGTGCTTTTCCATGCTGAAAAGCCTCAGTAGAATGGCTGACTATGTGAATATGTGTTTATATTGGGGCTGGAGGGCAAGGTATAACTGTTTAAAAATATAGTTCGAGATCCCATATGGGTCTCATAACTGAATGTGGGGGTTGTAAAATTATGATTTATTATCAATGAATGTTTGACTTGTATACCTATTTTATATACCTGTATGCCCAGGGTCATGTAAAAATTTCTCAGGTAGAAAGGGGTTTGTTTCCTAGTGGAAAAAATATGAGAGGCACAGAGAATCTGGCCTAAAGGACAGGTGTATACTACATTGTACATCTCTTCATACCCTGAGGGGGTTGGGGAAAATCTCTTATTAATGTCATTAAAGCCCCATAAATTGTATACCCCCTCAGTTTTAGGGATCCAAGCTGTCCAGTTCCTTTAAACACTTAACAATCAGATTGGCTTCTATAGAGAAATATTTACTTCAAAGAATAGCAAGAACAAACTCACAATCCCAAGTCTTTAAATGCAAAATCTTCTCTATACCAATGATTCTCAAACTTTTCTCAGTATCTTTATCCTATTAAAAATTATTAAAAATCAGTTCAAAGAGGTTTTTTTTAATGTGGGTTATATTTATAGATATTTACTTAATTAGAAATAAAAACTAATTTTAAATTTGTAGACCCTCTGAAAGGGTTCAGAGACTCATACTTTGAGAACCCCTGCTCTATACTTTTTCAATCTCTGGATACTGTTTATCATCTGCCAGTCGTTGTGCTAAGCATTTTACAAATATACCTCAGTTGATCTTCACAATAAACCTATTTACAGTTTTACAGTTGAGAAAACTAAGGCAAAAAGAGATTAAATGACTTTCCCAGGATCACATTGCTAGTTAAATATCTCAGGCCAGATTTGAACTCAAGTTTTACTGACCCCAGATGCAGTTGCCATATCTACTGTGCCACCTTGTTGCCTCCAAGAAGATATCTGTACCTCCCCTAGAACCCAGCACAGCCTTATATACCCAGTATATGCTTAATCAATGTTTGCTGAATAAGTGATCTGGCTATCTTCCTCCTCCAATGGCAGTATTTTGAGAAATACAAACTAAAATTGCTATAAATTTCCATCTCACACCCATCAGATTGGTAGAAATGACAAAAATAGAAAATGGCAATTGTTAGAGGGACAAATAGAAAAAAAAATGTTAAAGGGATAAATAGGTCTATTGCCTTGTTAATGGAGCTATGACTTGACCAAGTCATCCTAGAAAGATATCACTATTCCGTGTACTCCCTTTGATCCAATGATACTGCTAGTCATATACCCAGAAGAGATAAAAGAAAGGAGGAAGGGATCCATGTATACAAAATAGTCATAGCTTTTTGTTGAGAGTAGGACAATTGTAATTGTAAACAAATTACAATTTGTGCCAGTTACCTTGAATTTTGTCTTGCCACTGAATTGAGATGATTCTGCAGGAGATAACGAGTGATAACTACACAACTCTGCCTCACAAATTAAATTCACTTGCAGGTCAAGTCATCACTCTCATGATGTCATTGCTTTTTTTGAGAATGAAGATGAACAACAACAAATGGTAGCAATAGTCAATATAGATAATGGTGTATTATTGAATTATAAGAAATGATGAAAAGGATTGATTTCAAGAAACCTGGGAAAGCTGGTATAAAATGATTTATACTGGTATAAGTAATACCAACATAAATAAATAAATAAATATTATAAATAATAAATAAATTATAAATTTATTTGATTGTATTAAGTTATATTATTGTATATTAATTATAATATATAAATATAATTAAAATTATATATTATTAAATATATATAATATGTATTTATATTATATATAAATAAAAGTAAATAATAAATGATTTAAACTGGTATAAAAAGAGTTAAGTATGGGGAATCACCAACATTTCTATGATCTTCCAAGATTTGCAAAGATCTGTAAAAATATTATTTTCTTTTATCCTCACAAGAATTCTAAAAGGTAAGTCCTATTATTGTCCCCATTTTACTGATGAGAAAATTGAGTCTAAAAGACAGTAAGTGACTTGCCCTGAAGCATCATGCCATTAAGTATCTAAGGGTAGATTTGAACTTGGATATTCCTGACTCCAAGTCCAGTGTTCTATCCACTTTACTACTTAGCTGCTTATTTTGTTGTTGTTGTTGTTTTGGTCCAGACCAATGATTCCATTGGTTTAGACTACAACAACTACTAAGGAAAGTCCTTCTACCCATGCATACCCCATATCTTATATTTGTAGAAAGTTGCCTAAACACACAGAGGACTTGCTTGCCTGTAGTCATACACTAACTATATTAGAGGTTAAATTTGAGCCCAAGACTTCCTAATTCTGTTTAATTCTCTATGCACTCCTCTGGCTGCCTCACAGACATAATATTGAATTTATGGCAGTTAGTGACAATGATCATCTGGAGAAGATCCATCTAATTATAGGCTATTTCATATTTGAAGATCTCTATAGAGAAACCTTCCAACTTAGCCTCTTGTTTCAACTTTCCTGTGCTACAGGATTCTCTGTGTAGAAAATGAGGGGATGAGAGGGATGCTCTTCCTCTCCTTGTAGAGGCATTCCAGGACTGTTTCATTCTTTGTGACCCCATTTAGGGTTTTCTCAGCAAAGACACTGGAGTGATTTGACATTTCCTTCTTCAACTCATTTTATAGATAAGGAAACTGAGGCAAAAAGGGTGAAGTAACTTGCCCAGCTAGTTTGTGTCTGAGGCAGGATTTGAAATCAGGAAGATGAGTCTTCCTGATTATGAGCTTAGTGCTCTATCACTGTGCCATGTAACTGCTCCTCCATTATTATTCCTACATGGACTGTGGATGCAGCTTGGGCCCTTGATAATATTTTCTGCTTTGCATTTTTAAGTGATGGAACATCATTCCTAGGATGGACATAACTAGACCTAGAGGCTAACTTGTGAATTTGAAAGATCTGGAAGTTATGGATCCTAACAGGTTGCTGGCTGGCTGCAGAAGCTTTTGCATCAGAGAAGAGAAGCCTTAACAATAGGATTGTCCAAGTCTGGCCATTTCACAGCAGATGTGTACTGGGAGTTGTTTGGATAGTGCAGATCTAAGGTAAAATCTAACACAACTAGTTAGCATAATTGTTCTGCACATTGCTTTATGTTCCAAGGAGATTTTAAGTATTAACATGCCAGGAGATGATAACAGTAGATTTAAGTTAAATGACTGAATCTAATATTTGTTATTCTATTAACATACTGTGTCTTTATTTTTAGCACTCCTTTTTGTGTAGGAATAAATTACTTGTCCCAGACCTGATCCATATTATATATTAAGTATTATTCTGTTCCTCTTCTTTTTTTTTTTTGCTTAGACCCTAAATGTGAGCAATAAACTGATCTATAAGTAAAATCCCCTTGAGATGGAATTGTAATGAGTCAATGAGTATAGGGAAAGGACCTTATTCCCCTTTAGTAAAGGCAAGCATCTTGGGGCACCAAGATGAAATCCAGTCCCACTATATAGCTGGTTCAGAGCAGAAAAGCTCCTTGAGAAGAGAGTGGAATGCCATATTACCCCAACAATGGTTTCTCAAGGCTAGTCAGGACATCTTAGTGGCCATATAATATTCATAACTCACAGTGAAATAAAAAACCCAGTTCTTTTACTGAGGAACCAATGCCTAGTTGTGGTATTTCCCATCCTACACTTGAGCAGTTGATATCAGAATATCATAGATAGGGAGCCAAGATGGTGGAGATCAGACAGGAGTCTCTGTAACCTCCTCTAACCTTCCCTCAAACCAACAACATATGAAGCCTCTAGACTGATTTTGAAGCAAAAAAATCCACAATATCTGGAGGACAACACAATTCTAGAAGAAGATACTCTGGAAGAACTTCAAAACAGGTCTGTCTTAATTGGGCAGGGGGGTGGTCTGCTGAACCCAGACTGCAGCACAGGGAGACCAGGGCAGGGAGCTGGAGCAGGGAGCTGGAACAGGAGTCGGAACAGGAGTCGAAACAGGAGTGGGAGCGTTGTGCTTTTCACACACCTGGGAGTCTTCTGCAGGCCTCTTGGGCCAATCTGTCCTGATTGTGGGCAGGTGGTTTGGAGGGTCTGCCTTTTGTGGGGGGTAGATTGTGAACCACTGAACCCCTGATGAGCATCGGACCTAGCTGCCATTAGACAGCACCCTAGGGTGATCAATCAGTAGGACTGATCAGTACCTGAAATAATTCAATCAGCAGAACTGCCCAGTACCTGAAATAATTCAATCAGCAGAACTGCCCCAAGGTGAACTAAAACAGAACTGCCAGCACCTGACATAATTCAATCAGCAGAACTGCCCAGTACCTGAAATAACTCAATCAGCAGAACTGCCCCAGGGCAAATTAAAGCAGCTGTCCCACCTTTGCCTTAAACAGACCTCATACCCTTAAAAAAAATGAATAAAAAACCAAAAAGAGCTCTCACCATAGACAATTTTTATGGAGAGAGGGAAGAACAGACCTCAAATCCTGAGGCCCCTAAAGGTAAAGCAACTCCAGAAAAAGCCCCAAAAAGAGACACAAACTGGACTCCATGTCACAAGGCTTTCTTTGAAGATTACATAAAGGATCTTAAAAGAGAGTTAGAAGAAACATGGGGAAACGAAATGAGATCACTGCAAAATAAAATAGAAAAAATGCAAAAAGAATGCAATGAACAAAAAAAATGTAATTGGTCAATTGCAAAAGGAACTAAAAACAGTAACTGAAGAAAATAAGACATTAAAAATTAGAATTGAAGAATTGGAAATGAATGACTCATCAAGACTTCAAGAATCAGTCAAACAAAAACAAAATAATGAAAAGATAGAGAAAAACATGAAATATCTCCTAGGAAAAACAACTGACCTGGAAAATAGATCTAGGAGAGACAATCTAAGGATTATAGGGCTTCCTGAAAGCCATGATGAAAAAAAGAACCTAGATACTATGTTCCAGGAAATCATAAAAGAAAACTGCCCTGATATTTTAGACCCAGAAGGCAAAATACTTATTGAAACAATCCACTGATCACCTCCTGAAAGAAACCCAAAAATTAAGTCCCCCAGAAATACCGTGGCTAAATTCCAGAACTATCATACCAAGGAAAAGATATTACGAGAAGCCAGAAAGAAACAATTTAAATATCGGGGAGCCACAATTAGGATCACACAGGACCTAGCAGCTTCTACTTTGAAGGATCGAAGGGCCTGGAATCAGATATTCCGAAGGGCAAAGGAACTTGGATTACAACCAAGAATAAATTACCCAGCTAGAATGAGCATTATCTTCCAGGGAAGAAGATGGTCATTCAATGATATAGGAGAATTTCACCTATTTCTACTGAAAAGACCAGAACTGAACAAAAAATTTGATCTACAAACACAGAACACAAGAGAAACATAAAAAGTCACCATCCAACAGACTGACCAGCATGCATAAGAAATAGAAACTTTCCTGGACAAAAGGGGAATGTGAAGATGTCATCATGGTAAGAAGCTTCCTTTTTCCAATCTGTCTTCAGTGAACTAGACAGAATACAATCTTGAAGATTAATAGCACTCTCATCCTCCTTTTTTCTCTTGAGACTTGGGTTGGAGAGAATACCCTGTAATAAATCTCATTTGGATATATAAATTTTGAGTGGGTAAATTTTCCCTCCATAGATCAAGGTAGATACTAATTTATTTCAGAATTGCTCACCTGAAAATAAAATATTTAGTCACCAAATGTTGAAAATAAAAAGGATAGGTGAATTGGATCAATTCTTTTCAGTTTAAGGAAAAGATCCTACAATTCAAGATAAATTGAACTAATTTACTTGCCTAATTAATAGTTTTATTAGAAGTATAATATATACAGATATAAAGTGCTTTGTAATCTATTAAGTGATCTATACAAACATGTCTATTTTCTCCTTACAACCTAGAACACAAGAAATTCTTGCTCAATAAACACTGACTGATCACTACAGATTTAATGAGATGATGATTTTCAATTAGATTATTAGCTTCTTATTAAAGGAGGATTAGCACTTCTGGTGTAAGAGTTTGCTGAGCTCTTTTCAGGGCTGCTCACCCACCTTTGATGTCTACTTAATTCACCTAACTTTCATTTGTGGTCCCAAGAAGTTATAACATGGACAGTGGTCCCATCCCAGCAAAGCCATATGGGCAGATGGGTTAAATGAGGTTAGGTTTCAATGAATTAAGGGACTGTCTACCCCAAGCATGTGAAGACTTTCCCTGAGGAATGGGAAAATGAGAACATTTTGTTCCAACAGCCATAAAAAATGACCAAAGCAGGTGCGTGTTTTTTGTACTTTTGATTTGATTTTTCTTGTGCAACATGAAGAATATGGAAATATATTTAGAAGAATTGCACATGTTTAACCTATATTGGATTGTTTGCTGTCTTTGGGAGGGAGCAGTAAGGAGAGAGGGGAAAAAATTTGGAACACAAGATTTTGCAAAGGTGAATGTTGAAAATATCTTTACACGTATTTGAAAAAATAAAATACTGTAAAAAATTTAAAATATGAAAAAAAGAAGAAAAGAATATCATAGATAGATTATAAATATAGGTGACACAGATATAGATATAGATTATTTAGATATAGATATAGGCATGTACATATACACAGACTGAACATGGAGAAATATTTTCACAAGTATGATATTTGTAGAGAATGAATTATAAGCATGGTTCTAGCCATTATCTATCCATCTGTCTGTCTCTCTATAGATAGAAATAAATATCTATCTATATATGTATATATATAATTAATAAGGGGAAGGAGGGAAGACTTCATGGAAGAGGTAGAAGTTGAGTGAATCCTGAAAAATGGGTAATATGACAACAGGTAGAGATGGTAGGAATGGCATTTTAGTTAGTGAAACTATGTATGAAAAAAGTGAGGAAGCAATAAAATGAGTAATATATTCAAGGAAGAGTAAGTAATCAGGTCTAACTGGCATATAGAATATAGATTAAACAAAACAAAATAGGCTGTAAGGAAGGATTACAGCAAGATTGTGGAGGATTGTAAATACCACTGCAAGTTTGGCATTGGGAAACAATGGAATGTCATGTTTAGTGCTATTATTGATCAGTCATTTCAGTCATATCCAACTCTTCATGACCCATTTGGGTTTTGTTTTATTTTGCTTTTTTGACACAAATACTGGAGTGGTTTTCAGCTCATTTAACAGATGAGTAAACTGAGGCAAACAGTTATGTGACTTGTGCATTGTCACACAGACAGTAAAGTGTCTGAGGCTAGATTTGAACTTAGGTCTTTTCTGATTCCAGACCAACTATTCTATCCACTGTGTCACCTAGCTACCCAATTAGTGCTGTACTGTAGGAATATTAATCTAGTGGGATTCATGTAGGATGAGAGAGTGAGAAAGAAGAAGGGATATCCTTAGCCTAGAAGAGAGGTAATGAAGCCCCATAGGGGCTTCAATATCACTGATATAGAACTAAGAATACTTGACAAAAGATGGGATATAAAAGTGGGATATTGTCCCTGTGCTGAACACTTTCTTTGTCCATATATATGTTATCTTTCATTTTTGGGGGGACCACAAGTGGAAGACAGTATTGTAGGCGTGATGTAACCAGGACAGAGTCAGATGAGACTACCACCTCCCTTGCTCTGGTCTCTATAATACTGGTACTATTGCTTATCACTTCTCCAAGTGTGGTCCAAGGGCCCCTGGGAGTTGAAGTCAAAACTATTGTCAAAATAATGTTTTCATTTCTAATATTTTGATAAATATTGATTGATATAATCCACATTACCAAGGAGTTCATGGTAGGGGGTAGTCCTTAGTTATTTTAACAGTATAAAAGGGTCTTGAGACTAAAAAAGTTTGAGAACCACTGGTGTAGGTTAACACAGTTTTTTCTTTAGTATTTTATTTTTCCCCAGTGACATTTAAAAGCAATTTTTAACATTCATTTTTAAAATTGTGAGTTCCAGATTCTTTTCCTTTCTCTAGGTCCCCACCCACCCTCCCACAGAGGGTCAGTATTGAATAAGTCTATGAACAGCTAGATTCTGGTCCAGGTATTTATAATCATAAAGATATATTTGGTAAATTTAGGACAATCTTGATGGACAATGCATGCAACAGTAACAAGGCATTTTAACCATACTATTTACCCTTTAATAATGAATGAAAGACATACTTGAGAAATACATTAGCATGATAATTTCTGCTATTTACTACTCTGTTTTGACAAGTACTTTGATAAAATATCATAATTATTTACAATTCTGTTGATGTTGATGAGTACCACAACTAGGCTATTTACAATTCTGTGTTGATAAGTATCTTGTTATTGATAGTTGAACGTGTATTAACCCTGGAGGAATATGAGAAGGTAGCTAGTAATGTTGTAACACTAGCCTAAAAGGTATATTAAGCCTGACATTCAGATTAATGAATGTAGACTGCAAAGCATATTTTTTGCCTGGCCTCAGATATTCATTCATACTCTTGGTATTCACTGGAACTGGACTTCACACCTTAAACAGGGACAGACTTGAATGTCTGGCAGGAGAGTGCCTGGTGGTGAGCTCACAATTAAGGTTAGAGGGGAAAGTAAATTACAGGAGAAATAAGATAAAGTAATTTATCACCAGGCTGACAGGAAGAATAAGGCATAAGATATCATATGTAAAATATGTTAAGATATTATATATCAGATTTAAAAATATGAAGTATAGAATATAAGATATAAGATACAAGATATTAGACATATAAATTATAAGATATAAAAATTAAAAATATAAGATTGATCCCTGTCCAGCTGATATCAATATAGTACACATATTATATTGGAATAGGGCAAAATCAATCAGACAACAGGAACAGTGAATATTATCTGTAAGTATTCTCCCTAACTGCTTTGACACTTTTTAGATTGGTGCTCAGTGGCAAAAACAAAACAAAACAAAACAAAACAAAACAAAAAAACCTTTGAGGGAGGAGACTATTTGATACGAAAGGCAGCATTGTTTTTTTTTTTTTTTTTTTTTTTGAGGAATGCCTAGGGAGGCATGGGTAAAAATACCAGGAAAATTGATAGAGGAACATCCTACACAAAAATCAGGCAAGTTCCTAATGAGACTTCTGTTGACTTTGTCAATCACTTCATGATGGCAATCCAGTCTTCAATCAGCAGGGGGAGGCAGCTTAAATGTTATTGAAATTACTTGCTTTTGAAAATGCTAATACCGATTGTAAGAAAGCATTAGCTGGGGAAAAACCAAAAAAAATCTTTAGTAGAAATGATTCAAAGGTGTCAGAATGTTGGGACTTTTACTTTTCAAGCTGCAGTAATGACTGCTGCACTAAGAAAAAGTTGCCATCTCCAAAAATCTTCAAATTTTCATAGATGCTATAATTGCAGACAATTGGGCACATAAGAAAAAAATATTGTACTGCTCAAAAGGTTGCACCTCGTCACAATTCAGCAGATAAACCTTTTACTTTATATCCAAAATGCAAGAAAGGCAGAATTGGGCTTCTGAATAACTCCCAGTTTAATAGAAAAGGCAACCAAATATTGGGAAACTGTTGGGGCCATCAAACAATGGGAGCTGTACTTTCCCTTGTTCCCCCTCAAGCTATGCCTGCAAACAAAATATCTTAAATCCTATTTTTTTGACTATATAAGTTTTAATGAATTCTAACCCAGGAAGTGCCAGCCTTGATTTGTCCCCCTGGGTGTCACACTGAATTACTGATAATATGGAACATGTTCTCTCCCCACTGGAGACCCACTTGGGTTCTCTTCCTTCTGGTATGATAGGTTTCATTTTAGGATGCAGTTCACAGGCATTGATAGGGTTTAAGGGTATGCCTGGAGTAGTAGATTCTGATTTTTTGGGAAAATATGTATTTGTTATGCCTCTCCTCACCATGATATTTTTAAGAAGGGGGAGAGGATAGCACAGTTATTAATAATACCTTACAAAAAATAGGAAAAGCATAAAATTAAATTAAATTTTTAAAAATTTGAATGGTGAAGATTTTGGAGGTACAGGAAAAGAAGCGTTCTGGAAGCAATCTATTGCTGATTCTAGGCCAATTTTAAAATAGAAAATAGAAGGAATAATTTAGTTACTCAAAATGATTATCAAAAATTGTGGAAGGATATTAATTGGAAAAAACTATATTTGAAACTGGAAACATATGAATTGACAAAATTAATCAAAATTTTAAGAAGAGATTTTAACAATTCAAAAAGAAGTCTGAGTATCAGCTGTAAGCAGTAGATCATATTTACAGATGTTACTAATAAACAATCAGCCTCTTTATATATACATATATATATATATACATATATATATATTTATGTTCCACCTACTACTAAATATGTTTTTAACACACTGTTTGAATATACACAGCAGAATGAGTTATATGCAATTATTACTGCTCTATATACTGCTCAAGAACCTCTTAATATTTCTTCAGATAGTAGCCCTGGACATCTTGTTGGTTAAATGAGATTCCTTTAATATTAATTATTTCTATTGTTTAAAAAGAGTGTTTTATGTTTGCACAATGTTAAAAACTGAATAATTCTTTTTATTTTTCAAGTTTATGGCTTTTGGCAAAGCTGGAACTGTCTTCTTCCTTGTCATTTTTGTCTGTCTGTAATTCTGTACAGAATGTCTGTGTCATCATGTGAGCTAGATTTTGTTACCTGAAAAGATTTCTTAACATCCTTAATTTCCCATTTAAAAAAAAAAAATGAAATAGCTAATGTTTTTCTGTGGATATCAGTTCTGGCCAAACTTGGGGCTACAGAAAATAAGTTAGCTATAAAGCTGTGAAAATGACAGCAGATTCTCAAAGTTTTGAGACAAATTGATTAAGGAATTTGGCAACTAGAGAAAACAATAATTAGGAAAATAGCAATTTTTTTGCTAACCCTTCTTTGACATTTATCTTGTCTGGAGTTTCCTTTTACTCCATTGGGAAAGGACCCAAAGTGGGATTAAGGGTGGACCTTCTTAAGGATTGCTAACAAAATTGATATAGCCTGAATCTCTTTATTTGCTAACTTCCTTCATCTCAGATCAGATTAAGAAAAGAGAATGCTAAAGTATTGTAGGAAAAGCAGCAACAGCTGTGGGCTCACAACCTTGCCCAGACATCTCCTTTACCCAGCTTGGGGAAACGTGGATAGAATGGAAATCAGGTTCCATGGTCAGCATTCCCTGAGCCCTAGCATCTGAAACTACCATCAAAGGGAAATCCTGGCACAAGTCATTCCAGCCTTCATCAGGTTCTGTCCAGCAACTGCTTGGGAACCCAGCATGGCAGTGTGAGGTGAACTCCTCTGTTTTTGGTAAACCCACTATTCTCTGTGTCAGTTACAAAAATGTATTAGCAATGCAATTTATGGTAAATTACCTTATTTCTGCCCAGTTTTCTGATTTGTAAAGATAATTGATGATTGTTGTGAAGATCACATGATTACAAAAGTGCTTAGAAAAAAACAAATGCTATATGAATGTTAACTGCTTTATTGGATAAAATTGCTTCATATTTGGTAACTTTATGGGTTTTAGATGTGACCAGCATACAATGTCAATGTTGAGATAAATAATTTTTGGGTGTGTGTAAATTAAGAAAATTCAATTAAATTAAGACCTCACTAGGCCTAGGAAGATAGTGCATAAAATCTTTCTCTTTCCTCCACCTTCCCTCCTTCCATGACTAGAAGAAGGAGTAAGAGGGAGAGAGAGAAAGAAAATATACATAATTCAGTGAAATTTGTTATTTGAGATCTGATCGTAAAAGCAGTTTTAAAGGAGTTCTAATCAAAGCCCACTAAAGGGGTATATAAATTGTAATTTAATTGCACTAAATTTAGGAAAACAGAAAAGCAATTCACAGCCACTTAAAAACTGTCAAAACATCAGCCTGCTTTTGAGTTATCTAGTGTCAGGCTTCTCAGGGTGCAGCCACAAAAAATATTGATACCTTAACTCTTTCCTGGCTCACAAAAGAGAAATGATTTGTGTGAATTGGAAAATATAAAATGGCAATTCAGTTTGTCAGGAACATTTAATTGAAATTTAGGAAATTTCATGAACTAAAGCTAAGTAAATTTTAAGATCTATTTTAAAAATTAAGAATTGTCTTGTTTCCTCCCTAAAACAAAAAGGGAAATTATTTAAGGGAATGGAAATCCTCCCTGAGAACTTCTCAGCTCAATAGTTTGGAGACATTATAGATTTGTCTACTAAAAGAAAGTTTATTTAGCCTTGCTGTGCTCGCTTTGCCAGCACATATACTAAAATATTTAGCCTTGGCTAATTCTGTTTTATCTTATTTTGTAAATGTAATTTTGGGAATTTTTTTAATATAGCTAAAAAATTAAAAGGAAATTACAACTAAGACTATTTAGTTATTACTTAGGAAAAATCTAAAATTGTTAACTACGTTATTTGGAGCTATTGTCAGTAGGTTAAATCTATATCTGATAATTATTGTGTATGCAACAAAAGGGGGAGGAGGTGAAAGCTTTATCAGTTCACCTTCAAGTACGGAGATGTCAAACAGCACAGTCTATAAAAACACTAAGAATGGTTGGGGTGGGCTGTTGCTACAAGCTCAGCTGGTTCCCTGGGGCCTCTGTCAGCTCCTCTTAATTTGTAAGCTTGCCATTCTTCTTGAAACCTTCAAGATAAGCAAGGTCATCTTGAAACCTTCAAGATAAGCAAGGTCATCAGCCCTGA
>JAJPUD010001242.1:452193-470451 GCA_023553655.1 Myrmecobius fasciatus
ACTAAAAATTTATAAGCTTGTTTATTGAGTAATCCTTTGCACCAGAATATGTTTAAATATATAAAACAAGTTAAACAATCTCCTATATGTCTAAGTTTTGGCAAACTTTTAAAAAATAATTTATCTATACCTAAAGTGCTATTAGTAGAATTTGCTATTAGAAATCAAATCTCTTGGGACTATAACCGATATTCCTTTGAGTTTTGAATTTGATTGCCTGATCATAATTCACTAACCCACTACTTGAGAGAATTATCATAAGCTACTCAGAGAAATGTGACCCTAACCATGAACAGGTAGAGATCTGTATCTGGACAAGAGTTGGGAGCTTCTGCTCAAGGTGAGATTCTCCTGACTCAGTTCCCCAGTTGTGTCTCTTTGATTAAGAACCCACCTGATTATTCCTGAGTCTGAGAAGGTAGAACTATTATAATTGGATATCAAACTGAACTAAGGAAGCTTCATTTTGTCATGTATATGCTTCCAGGCTGAGGCCTGAAGAACCAGTTCTGATGGTATCATACCCGTGTATCTTCCTTCTATAACAAGTAATTTTTATAATCAGAGCAAATGGTCAACACAAGCCATGGACACAATTCAATTATATAATATCTCATTTTCAATCTGAAAATATGTAGTCATTATATCCTAAATAATTTGGTGAATGAGTATTTGGCCTAGTTATCTATCTGTTATAGACACATATAGATGTTTGAATCTGTATGAAATAAAGTCCTTAAAAGTTTCCAAAATAATGTAAGAACAATTAACATGATTATCCATAAGACCTGTTATTTTATTGTTTATTGAAACTAAAGCTGAACCATCTTTAACATGTGTATATACTGTGTGTCTTGTGACAACAAATATATTTCATTACATGAAAAGTTTCTGGCCAATCTACATTGACCTCTTTACATCCTATAGCAGTTCCTGTGGACTTGTCTTTCTATCTCATATTATCTTAGCCTTTATTTGTTAGATTTTTATTGTAGATTTTGGTCAGTTACAGCTACATTGACCAGCTTCAAGGAACTGAATCAACTATTGGATACCTCAATCAGTTCTAGCTTGGCAACCCCTCCAAAAAAGAATGGGACCCTGCAGGTGACTCAGCTCTACACCCATCCTCACCAGGAAATAGTTTCAGAAGATGAGATTATTGCCCCTGCTCGAAGAGGACTTTGGTCCCCATTAGTTTGGGGAGGAACTGGAACTGATTGGTAAATTGGACCCCAAATTATCCAGTGTCTGAATGGTTCTCCTCTTAGAATGTATTTGGAACTTAGAATGGAACAAATTTTCACATTTCAGATATGGGATTCCAAGATGGTTTCAGGCCCCTCAGTAATATATTGTATAGCATGTTTAAAAATATCCACAGATGTTTCTAACTACAGATACTGTTTTAAGGAATGGCACTAGAATCTAAATCATGAATGTGCTAGGAGGATATATTGTAAAATGTTACAATCATGTTTTATCCCAATGCCTTACTTCTCTCCCAATGTCTTCTAAGTCACTACCTATAGTTCTTATTATTGAACACCCATCTTATGTGATAGTGTATACTAAGATTAATCACCATTGATACAGGTCAGCAGATAAACAGGTTTGAGATAACATCAAAGGAAAATTAGAAAACAAAAGCAGGAAAAGGAGAATTGTTAGATTACTCATTGTGGGAGTTCTAACAACTATAGCAATTATTACATCACTTACTATTTGAGTTATAGCTCCTAACAGAATCTATTCAGACTGCCCAATTCACAGATCACTTAGCAAAAAAAAAAAGTATCACAAGCTCTTAAAGAACAATTAATATAGATAATGAGCTAAAACAAGGACCAAAGTTAATGGAACAATCATTAATATAGTTAGGGGATCATGTAAACAATTTGGAAATTCGATCACAACTAATTTGTGATTATAAATTCTCTTGTGTATTCCATACAAATGGAATAATGATAACCACCTGTGTGACATGGCTTCAGATAAGGAACAGAATAAATGGATGGAGCTATACATAATTCCAACCTCACTTGGGATAAATCTCAATTAGCTGTCTTGACAGAAAACATAGCAAAAAGTAGTATCCCTGGAATTGATGCTGATAGCATAGCAAACCAAATATTTGAGTAGTTAAAAAAGATAAATCCTGTAAATAATTTGATTTCTATGCTCTTGCATTTTGTTTCGCTTGCATGTGTTATTCTTATACTCATTGGCTTAGCCCCTTGTGCTTTCCAGTATGTCTTGCAATCATTGCCAACTACTTGAGATCTACTCTCTGTTAGAGCAATTGATTCAAACTATTGGCTCACCATCTCTCTAAAAAAGTGGGAGATGTAGAGGGCCAGTATTGAATAACTCCATGAACAGCTAGAGTCTGGTCCAGGTATAAATAATTGTAAAGACATATTTGATAAATTTAGAACAATCTTGATGGAGAAGGCATCCAACAGGAACAAGGCATTTTAACCATACTATTTACCCCTTAACAATGAATTAAAGACATACTTGAGAAATACATAAGTATGATAATTTCTGCTATTTACTACTCTGTTTTGACAAGCACTTTGATAAAATATAACTATTTACAATTCTGTTGATGTTGATGAGAATCACAACTAAGTTTTTACAATTCTATGTGGATAAGTATCTTGGTATTGATAGTTAAGGTAGATACTGAAATGTCGAAGTATGGAACATGCATTAATCCTAGAGAAATATGATGTCAACTGAAGGTAGCTAGTAATGTTGTAATACTAGCGTAAAAGGTATATTAAGCCTGACATTCAGATTAATGAATGTAGACTGCAAAGCATATCTTCTGCCTGGCCTCGAATATTTATTCACACTTGGTATTCACTAGAGCTGGACTTCAACACCCCTCAATTGAAAATGCAAGCAATTCAATATAGGTTATACATGTGTAGTCATGCAAAACATTTACATAATGATCAAGTAAAAGAAAACAACCTCCCCCCAAAAAAAACCCTCAAGAAAAATAAAGTTTAAAAAAAAAGTATGCTTCAATATGCATTTAGATACCACCAGTTCTTTCTCTGGGTTCGGCAACATTTTTCATCATAATTCCTTCAGATTTTTCTTGGATCACTTATTGCTGAGAATAGTTATGTTATTCACAGCTCATCATCTTACAATATTGCTGTTACTTTGTACACAATATAGTGCCCTTTGTATCAATTCATGGAAGTCTTTCCAGATTTTCTGAGAGCATCTTGCTCATCATTTCTTATAGCACAATAGTAATCCATCACAATTACATACTAAAACCTGTTCAACCATTCCCACTGATGAATATCCCCTAAATTTCCAATTCTTTGCCCCCAGAAAAAAACTGGTATAAATATTTTTGGACATATGGATCCTTTCCCTTTGGGTTTTTTATCTATATTGACATATTATTAGGTTAAAAGGTAGGCATAGTTTTATAGTTCTTTGGACAAAGTTCTAAATTGCTCTGCAGAATGATTGAATCAATTCACAACCCTCCCAACAATGCATTAATGTATTTTTCCCTACCTCCCCTGTAACATTTTTCTTTTTTGTTCTATTAGCCAATCTAATAGGTATGTGATAATACTTCAGAATTGTTTGAATTTGCATTTCTCCATCAAAAATGAGTTAGAGCATTTTTTTTCATCTGATTACTTCATCTGGAAACTGTTCGTATCTTTTGATCATTTATCAATTGGGGAATGACTTATTTTTATATATTTAATTCAGTTCTTTATGTGTTTGAGAAGATTTTTTCCATAATTATTCATGCTAATCACCTCCTCCCCTAATCTGCTCTCCCTTTTATCATCTCCCCCTTTCTTATCTCTTTCTACCACACTATAGAGTAAGATAGATTTCTATACCCAATTGAGTGTATATGTTATTCTCTCTTTGAGCCAATTCTGATGAGAGTTAGGTTCACTCACTCTCCCCACTTCCCTCTTCTTAGCCTCCACTGTAAAAGCTTCTTCCTGCCTCTTTTATGTGTCATAATTCATTCCATTCTACCTTCCCCCTTTCCCTTTTTTCCTAGTATATATTCTCTCACTCCTTAATTTTATTACTATTTTTTAGATATTATCCCTTCACATTCAACTGACACCTGTACCTTCTGTCTATATATACTCCTTTTAATTGTTCTAATAATGAGAAAGTTCTTAACATTAACTTTTTAGCTGCCACACCATACTTATAAATTACTGTGAAATAAAAAGCCCAGGTTTTTTTTTTTGCATGAACCATTTCCAATTGTGACTTTTTCCATCCTATACTCATGGCACAGATATTACTTAAATCCAAGTGGATGAATTTACATTTATTTCAATATTTCAAGGGATCCATGATCTCATCTCTGTAGGTGATCCTTCCAAAAGCACAGATCTATATCTATCCCTTCTTTTCATCATGTGTAATTCATTGAGATAACTAGGTGGTGCAGCACACACATGTACTAGTTATATGATCCTGGGCCATGTCCCTTAGTTTCTCTAAGTCTCAGTTTCCTCATCTGTAAAATGGGGAGAATAATAGAACCCACCTCACAGGGTTGTTGTGTGGATCAAATGAAATGATATTTGTAAAGAGTTTTGCAAATCTCAAAGCACTACGTATTAGCAGATTCTTCAATAAATCCAACATGTGGAATCTATCAATATACTGAAGACATGTAGCTCTTTAAGTATGTTACATTAATCTTTATTCAATTTCATCTTATGAAATAATAATAGCTAACATTTATATAATGTTTTAAGGTTTACAAAGCACTATACACATTATACATATACACATAATTTGATCATAGATCCAATGTTGTTGCTTCTCAAGGTATCATTTTCCAATAAATTATCTAATCCTTTCAGTTTCATTTTATCTCCAACACTACCTCATTTCCATCAGAGTGGATAAAATGAGAGAAAAAGTAAATAACAAATTCTAGAGGGGATATGAGAAAATAGGCACACTAATGCATTGTTGGTGGAGTTTTGAACTATCCCAGCCATTTTGGAAGGTAATTTGCAATTATGCCCTAAAAGCTATTAAACTGTGCATACCCTTTAACCCAGCAATATCACTGCTAGCTCTATATCCCCAAAAGGACACATTTGCACAAAAATATCTATAGCAGTTCTTTCTGTGGTGACAAAGAATTGGAAACTGAGGGGATGCCTATTGATTGGGGGATGGCTGAATAAGTAATGGTATATCAATATGGTGGAATACTATTGTGCTTGTACTATAAGAAAGAAGGATACAGTTTCAAAAAGACCTGGGAAGAATTGATAAATGGCCAAAAGATAGGAACAGACAATTTTCAGACAATGAAATTAAAGTTGTTTCTAGTCGTACGAAAAAATACTCTAAATCATTATTATTAGAGAAATGCAAATTAATACAACTAGAAGATACAATTTCATATCTTTCAGATTGGTTAAGATGATAGGAAAAGATAATGAATGTTGAAAGGAACGTGGAAAAACTGGGACACATGCATTGTTGGTGGAGTTGTGAAATGATCCAACAATTTCTGGAAAGTAATTTGGAACTATGCCCAAAGGGCTATCAAACTGTGCATGCTCTTTAATTCAGCTGTATTTCCACTGGGGTCTATGTCCCAAAGACATCATAAAAAAGGGAAAAGGACTCACATGTGCAAAAATATTTGTAACAATCCTTTTTGTAGGGGCAAGGAAATGGAAATTGACTAAATGTCCATCAGTTGGAGAATGGCTGAATAAGTTATGGTATATGAATGTAATAGAATATTATTGCTTTACAGGAAATAATAAACAGGCTGGTTTCAGAAAAGCCTGGACAGATTTACAAGAACTGATGCTAAGTGAAGTGAGTAGAACCAAGAGAGACTTGTAAACAGTAACAAGATTATGTGATGATCAACTGTGATAGACTTCTCTCTCTCTCTCTCTCTCTCTCTCTCTCTCTCTCTCTCTCTCTCTCTCTCTCTCTCTCTCTCTTTTGGTGAGGCAATTGGGGCTAAGTGACTTGCCCAGGGTCACACAGCTAGGAAGTGTTAAGTGTCTGAGACCAGATTTGGACTCAGGTTTTCCTGACTTCGGGGTTGGTGCTCTATCCACTGCACCACCTAGCTGCCACCTAGATTTGGCTTTTTTCAACAATGAAGTATATTAAACACACTATCACTCAAATAAGGGATTGCTGGCCCTTTTATGGATAAGCAAGAATACCAATAAATGTATCTCTTGCCTGCTTACATAGTTTATTGCTCTAGAAATAGTCTTGAAGTATATCTCTGAAGTGGAGCCACAACACAGCAGTTGGGGAAAAGATAGAATATTTATGTGATAGATGTAATCAACTGAGCACCACCATCCCACCCCAATCAGTTCTGTCTAGAGTCTAGAGTCCCATGGAACTGGACCCCTTCTGAGGGCATCTTTACCTTGGTTCTTTCCAGTGGGTAATATTTGAGACAGCTAAGTGGCACAGTTGGTAGAGTGCCTTACCTAGAGTCAGGAACACTCATCTTCTTGTGTGACCCTGGGCAAGTGATTTAACCTGTTTGCCTCAATTTCCTCATCTATAAAATGATCTGGAAAAGGAAATGGTAATTCACTTCAGCATCTTGGCCAGGAAAACTCTCAATGGGGTCACAAAGTTATATATGACTGAACAACATAATTTATTTAATAATAATAATTTGCTGACTCAGTGTTGAAAAACTTTTTTTGGATTGTTACAGTAAATCCAAAATAGTACTTTACCCCCTACTTTTCTTCAGGGAAACTAATCCCTACTTTTTTCTTCCTTTCTCTAAAACATATAATATGATGATCGATTCTGATGGACATGGCTCTTTTCAACAATGAGATGATTCAAATCAGTTCCAATTGTTCAGTGATGAAGAAAACCATCTACACCCAGAGAGAGGACTGTGGGAACTGAGTGTGGACCACAACATAGCATTTTTATTTTTGTTATTGTTTGCTTGCATTTTATTTTGCTTCACTTTTTCTCTTGTGCGGCCATAATTGTATAAATATGTATGCATATATTGAATTTAACATATAGTTCTACCATGTTTAACATATATTGGACTATTTGCCATCTAGGGGAGGATGTGGGGCAAAAGGGAGAAAATTGGAACACAGGGTTTTACAAGGGCTAATGTTGAAGAATTGTCCATGCGTATGTTTTGAAAAATAAAAAGCTTTAATTAAAAACAACAACAAAAGAACATGTAATACAGTCCTGTGATACAGTCATGTTATTTCTGAAGCAGTGACCATTTAGCAGAATGGTCCAGATCCAACTACCCAAACTCTGAAAACTCTGAAGCATGCTATGAACTCCAATGCCATAAATCCTCAGGAGCCAGAACATGCACTGGCAAAAGGGAGCTTAAGATTGGATCTCAAAGTCCTAGTTGCCTTTTCTCTGCTTTATATTTTTCTCTTGAGGATAGGTAGTCAAATGGCAAGCCTGAGATGGACATTTTTCAGCTTTGGAGGAAATCTTGTGAATTTAAGAATTAAGGGATTTCTGGGTCCTTTAGCTTGCACCTGATTATATTATGGAAGTTGCCCTTATATCCACTACAGCACTTTTTAGAGAAGATGACCTTTAGTCCAAACTCTGGCCTAGTTTGTCAAACATATGGAGCAAGAAGGAATTATTTAGACTGTACAGAACCAATAGAACATAAAATGTCCATTGCAATCTTGCAAATTCATCATATTTTGGTGTTTTATATATATCTATGTATATAAGGAGAGAATAAAAGTAACTATAAGTTACTAAATGGAAGGTCTATAATTCATGATGGTGTAGGGGCATATATAATGCACACAAATAAAATGCTTCCGGACTTCCTTTTCCATTTGGTTGCAACAATCATTAGCAGATATTGATCAAGAACTCATCATAGCTTTATTTTCCACCTAGTATACATTTTTAAAAGCCATATATAAATGGTGGCAAATTTGCCAAAAGGCTCAAGTCTGCTGGGGGAACAGAACATCAAGGATGTATGGTGGGCTATGGGACAAAATTAAGTTGAGTGCTTGAGCAGGTGCTCACCAGTGGTCCACCCTCTATCCCCAAGATGAGTCTGGGGAAGAGATGCAGAAGCAATAACACCCCCAAAAGGTCGGGAAGAGGGTCATTTTGTAAGTGAGGTGAAGGGGAAAATCAGCAAATCTTCTTGGATCCTGCTGGGCCTAAGTAAAGTAGGACTGAAGGATTATGTGAATGCCTTATTGAATCTCCTGCTTCTGATCTTTTCTAAGAATCCCCATCTAGAGTCTGGCAAAAGAGAATTGAAAATGGTTCCTTCCTCTCCCAAAGAGGAGCTGTCTAGGTCACCGTAAGTGCTAGTATAGATAATACTATTTATGGACTATTTATAGAGTCCCTGGGTCCCTGTCTAATTGACTTTTTTGCTAAGCCCTCTCCCTTTATATAAAAGCTCCAGGAACTACCACTCTATATGCTACTCACCTCACCTACTGCCCTGCATGTGAAGAGAGACAAACTTCTAATATTTTTATGTTACAAGCATGTTTGGTTTTAGGGGAGAAAAAATCCTTGCTAAATGGTAGCATATATTGCAAAGCATTCTGTTAGAATCTGAGAATGTAGAGAAAGAATCAGCACTGACTCTAATAACTTAAAATTCTCTAGAGATTTTCTTTAATGTGTTTAAATTCCTAAGAGCATCCATTAAATTTCCAGACTTCTCTGTTCTCAAGTTAGTTGCCAGCATATGAAAATATTGAAAAGTTAGTTATTCTAATACCACTCTGGGGCTAGAAGTATGGGTGAATTAAAAAATCGCTGGTAGAAACTGAAAACACGATTGTTTAGTAATAGGTTCTGTTCTTGGGCTATCTTGATCCACTTCCCCCAAAGTGAAGGGTTTTCATTCCAAGAAGGCAGAGACACACTCACTCAGAAGACCCACTTCCTTCCTTCTCTCCGCTTGTGCCCCGCTACTCCTTTCCATTTCTCAAACACTGACCCTTACCCTCCTTCCCCAAAGCAGGACATAAAAACTGAAGGGCCTCCACTCCCCAACTCTAGAACTAGCAGGTCCCAGATCCGTGTGCTGCAGTGGTTACTTGGATTGTTTCCGCACTGCCCATGGCTGTCCATTAAATAAGCAGCATGTGGCAAAATCACTGCCGCGGCCGCCTCAGATCCATGGGGTTCTGGGTTGCCAGAAGGACTTGAGACGGAGCTCATCCTAGTCCGGAACACCCGCGGAGCAGGGAGCCTAAAGGCCAGTCAGGTCCCTCCCGAAGGTCTGTTTGCAAAGGAAAAAAAAAAAGCTCCTCCTATCGACCCTAATGGTCAGTGAGAGAGGACCGGAGTCGAGGTGTGTTACAAAGGATGGCGAGAAGGTCGGGGGAAGGGAATTAATAACTGCAAAAAGATGTTTTTTTTTCAAACTTTCTCCTAAAGTGAAAAGGGAAAAGAAGGGTACAGTCCGGTTCAGATGAGAGTGAGTGGGTGGTGAACTTAGAATACAGAGCTAGGGAGCAGGATCTAGTTGGGAGTTGGGGGCGGGGTGGGGTGTTTTGTTATTTGGGTGCCCCCATTAATGCACCCTAGTAGAGTCAGAGGCCGCGAGCAGGCGAGGAGGAGGAGGAGACGCTGGCGCCCCTCCTTTTTTCCGACACGTCATGGGGTCCGCTGAGTTCCCCCGCCGCCTCCCGCCCACCCCAGGAGGAGAAGCACCGAAGCAGCTCCCTCGCAGTCCGCACAGAGGAGGGAGGGAGAGCTGGAGAGAGCCGGCGCCGCGGCGGCCGCTGTCGCAGCGGAGGAGCCTGCCGGAGAAGCGGAGCCCCGCCTGCCGCCTAGCTCTGCAGCCTCAGGGACCCCAGGGCTCGGGGTTGCCCGTACCTCCTTTCGTAAGTCATATTGTGGGGGTGGTGCTGGAGTGAGCGGGAAGGGAGGGAGGAACGCACGCTTCCTTTCTCTCTCTCTTCTGGGGTCGTAGGGGCCAGGAGTAGGAAGATCCCTCTTTTCCCGCAGCCTGGAGGTCAGTTCTGAGGGCGGACAGAGGTCTGAGGGCGGGAGCGGGAAACTAACTGCAGCTGGCCCCGGCAATTGGCGAGAAGCCCCTAGTCCGTCTTCTAGGGTCTAGCCCTTAAGACTTTGCCTTTTGGCGCCGCAGAAAACTTTGGTGCGGCACTCTGTTCTGCGCTGCCCTGCGCTACCTTACTCTGTGTTTCCCAGCTCTGCTCTTCGGCACCTGAGGGCTCCGCGTGGACCAAGTCCCCGGGCCCAGCACTACTAACTGGGAGGCGCGGTGGGAAGGGAGTACCGCGGAGAGCGCAGGTTGATGGGGAAGGAAGCTGGCCGGAGAGAGTGTCCTTAACCCCTGGCGCCTGTTGTGCTAGTTCGGGCCCGCAGCTGTGTCTGGGATTACGGGGCTGCCTGCCTGTAGAGAACGAGCGACGCTTCCAAGTGGAGCAAAAGCAGCAGCAACTTCTCCGTCGGGTGCAGCCACCAGCCACCCCCGCGCACGGACTACACAAAGCTCCCCGCAGTTGGGAAGGAGGAAAAAAGGGAGAAGAAAAACGAAAAGAAGGGCGGTCCGACCCGGGGACCAGCTGAGGCCCAGGGGCTGCGGGAGCGCACAGCGCCTAGGTTGTCCGGCTAGAGATTTTGAGGACACCTTGTTAGGAGTGGGAATAGAAGGAACAGCCGAGAGATTAGTAAGTGGGCTTTCCTTGGATGCCAATTAACTGGCTAACTTGCTGTCCAAAACAAAAAATACACACACAACTGTTTTTGGCAGCCACACTTCCTACCTGAGGCTCTTGAAACCCACTCATTGGAGCATGAATGACCACTTTCCTCTACTCGCTTTTCCCTTGAGGTCTGAACACGTGCATTTGCTATTCTGGTGTTCTAGAAACTTGCTCCCAGATAAACTGGCAGGGGCGGGAGAAGGGAGTGAGGGTGTGGTTCCATTCTCTATCTACTCATCTTCGGAGCTTGGAGAACGCCCGATAATGCCCCCTAACTGACTCACTTCTTTCCTAGAAGCGCACCCCTGCGGGAACTTCATCCTTTCTTCCTAGAAAGACCTGTAAACTCACTGAATTGGGGTGGGGTAGAAGATTGAGGGACCTTTTTATCGCCTTTCAGGTGTGAATGCTGAATTGCTTGTGATTCTCGAAATAAGGGAGTTTGTTATTTTTGAGAGACGAGGACTGTCAGGGATATTAGAAAGTGGTTCTTTAAGCATTCACTGCTTCTCCTTGACCTTAGTAACGTGGTTAATTCTCTTGACATAGATAATTCAATGATCGGAAAGTGGAGGAAGGAAGTGGCTACTCAGCTGGATAGTTCTGTATTTTTTTTTTTCCTCTCTGATTTCATGGCACATTAGCCTTGCGGTCCTGTCTTTCATTTGACTGGATACCTGGAACCTTGGAGTGAGGTTGGAGGAGGAGAAGGAGAAAGGGAACTTCAAAAAGAAGGGTTGGATTGAAGGTACAGTATGGTGTAGAGATTGAAATTCCGAATTTAGAGGCAGGGTTCAAATTCTGCCTCAAACAGTAGCTGTGATTATGAGCTATCATACAACCTTTTCTCCAAGCTTCAGTTTTCTCATTACTAGGTAGCCTTCAACTTTAAATCTATGATCCCCTGAGCTGAGTATAGGATTCCTCACCAAATATGCCTTCATTGACAGGACCAGTACCTGAACCATAGATTCGGTAGTTGAAATATGAGTGCGTTAATTCATAGACTTCCTTTTGCGGTTGTAATTGCTAGCAGTGGGGAGGTTTGGGTGCGGCAAAGTTGGGGTTTTAATTTTCATCTTAAATTTTCATGAATGAGAATTGTTTATTTTCTTCCTAGGATCACCCCAAGGGGAAAGTTTATTGTTTGAGAAAAGAGAAGCAGTGCTTCCTGATCTCTCCCTTCATTTTTAGTCATTAGAAATTAACAACCCCAGTGCTTGAAGAGAAAGAGAATTAGTTCTGGAAGTGTTATGTATGGCTTAGCAGGCTTTCATCACCCTTTTAAAAAATCATATTTATATAATATTCTCATTACAGCATCTGACTGTAAAAATCATATATTAATGTTAAGCCATCTTTTAAAAATGCTTTGTTAATAACTTTTTAAGAAAGTAAGATTTTTTAAAATATGTGGATTCTTTTAAAGAAATGTTTCTTTTATTGCTGCTGTAATATAACTCCTTTTCTTTGTGTGAAATTACTAGGGAAGGTGGTAGTGTTGAATTGCCAATGTTTTATTGTGTGTTTACTGTAATTAGCACATAGAAATGAACCCAGGAGGAAAAAAGTGATATTGTCTTGAATATCATATGAAAAGTTGAAACAAGAATCATTCATTTTGGTTGGAAAAGGGAAAGATTTCTTCAGTTTGATATTATAGGTATTACTTTTTGGAGGAGATGATTCAGAGTAAGTGGTAAATAGTGGATAATAGTCTTAGTGGATATTTGAGCAGATTTAATTATCTAGTTTCAAACGTTACATAGAAAGGGGTACAGGATGATGGCATAACTGAGAATTACACTATAATGTTCTATATCAAAATGGCAAAATGAAGTTATGTCATTATAATATGCTCTTATTCATGTTTAATTCATTGTTCCTGATTTCTGTGGTAACCATCTTTATAATAAAGTTAGATCACTTCTAACATTTATACTTAGTAAGAAAAATCAGGGAAATTTTCAATTTTTTTTAAAACAGTAAGCAATAGGCCCAAATGGAAAAAGTTACTATCATTTTTTTTAGCCAGAATTTAATTCATTACTTAAATAGATCTCATCCATTTGGGAGTTCCTTCCAACAAAGCAGACAGCAACTTATCCATACCTGTCCCATCTTGGCCTACTTTTTTTTGTGTCTTCTCCAAAGTTTGCTACAGAGGGTCCACCCAATGTTCTGGAAGCCTTTCTTTTTTTCTGGATCAAAGGTATCAGGAGAGAACTTTGGCAACCTACCTATCTATCATGCCTTGCTCTTAAAATAGGACCAATCCATCTACTCTGTCATTTAATTCTTTGATGACATCCTTCATTCCAGTTCTTCAGAATTCTTCATTGGTTATGAGTGACAGCTTACTCACTCACACCCACCATGCACCTTCCTATTGCCCTCTCTGTGATACTCATCTTCAGTTTCTTCAGAAGTGGTTTCGGTGACATATGACAATACCAGGGAAATATTTATTTTCAAAGTTAAGCCTTTACTGTTTTGAAAAGCTCAGAAGCTGAATCAAAAGCACTCAGTCTAGTGCTTTGGACTTTCCTGAAAGATCTCTTAAACTCTGGATTCAGGTCATTCATTGGATACCTGTTTTGGCTACCCCAGAAACACATGCCATTAGACATGTTTTTATGAGGTATCCCTTCAGATGAATGTTGAAATACGACAATCCATTTGGTTTTTGTTTTGTTTTGTTTTGTTTTTGTTTTGCTATAGCAATTTACATTGGTTTAACTACTGGATAACGTTATCATAGCTGATGTCAGTGCTTTTTAATTGTTCTTTTCCCATTTTTAAAGTTTCTCATTAACTTTTAAAAATAATTCAAGGTTAAATCTTAATTGCATATCTTACCTCTCTTAAATTTCTATTGTTCCTTTTTATTATAAATTCTGATCTGATAAGTTGATGTTCTGACTGTGCATCGATAATTGCCTGAAGGATAAATCCAATATAGTATGTCTTTTCTAGTCTGTTAAAATGTAGGCAGTTTTATTCTATGTGATTTGTTTGAAGGTGGCCTTGTCTAGAACTCTAAGCCAACCCTTAATTTTAATTAAAAATAATCAAAACATGGTTTGGTGTTGTGCCTAAGTTCTTTCCAAGGTAAGGAAGTACTTAAGGTTTGTAATAAAGTTTAGCAGTGATTCTTACCATCAATAATAAGAAAAACTCTGCTATGTTACATTGGCACATCAAGTCGACATTGACTAAGATTATACTGTGTTGATTCCAAAGAAAATCCCACTCTGTCCCATTCAAAGAATAATAAAAAGATTACTGGGCTTCACTTCAGGATATCTGGGTCTAAACACTAAGTCTGTCACTTGTTACTTGTGAGATTCTGGGCAAGTCACATGTCTGGACCTTTGTTTCCTTTCTTGGAGGATTTGGGTGTTGGACTAATTCCCTTTCAACTTTTCCTATGATGCTCTGAGTGTTTACTGTTCTACATCTCATACTTTTGTAATCACCATATATTTACACACATAGTTAGTTCCCCATCCTTAGAAGAGACTTCTTCATCTGTCTCTACCTGCCAAAATCCTTTTCTTCCTTCAAAGGCTAATTCAGATGCTTCCTTTTTCATGAAAAACTCCTTTGATTTCCTCCTTTTTATTCTAATCTCATGTCACTTTCTTTAATCTTTTCCATGTACTTTATCTTAGTCAGTTTATAGATGTTCAGCTATATAAATGAGTGTATTTTTAAAAAAAGTGTTGCTGCTATTCAGTCAGTTCTGGTTCTTTGTAATTACATTTTGGTTATTCTTGGCAAAGATACTAGAGTCATTCCTTCTGCAGCTCATTTTACAGATGAAGAAACTTGTAGTATTAAGTGACTTGCCCAGGATCACACAGCTAAAGCAGTTATCTTAAACCAGATATGAACTCAGGAAGATGAGTCTTCCTGACTTCAGGCCAGGAGCTCTGTGCACTATGGAGCCACCTAGCTACGCCCCCCCCGTACCCCCACAAATGTTCTCTGAATCAGAGACCTTAGAGACTGTTTAGTCCAACCTCCTTATTTTTCAGATAAAGAAACTGATACCCAGGAACCTTAAGTGACTTGTCCTTAATTACTCCCCTTTTCTGCATCAGCTTGTTGGCAGGAACTTGCAAATAGCAAGCTCTTAATAAATATGTTTAGTTTAATTGAATTCCATAATTTCTCTATTGCATTCTGAAGACTTAAAAGTATAGAACATAAAATAAAACTGATTAATAAAACTTAACATAATAATTTAGAAGCCCCAAATTTAAGTTCCCAGAAAGAATTATGGAAGGAAGACTGAAGGATTATGTCTTTAAGAAATCTGACACTAGCAGAGAGAAAAAACAGGTAAAAATTTAGCTACTCTTTTCCCCAGGCATCTTAGAACTCCTCAGTCAATCTCTAACCTATCTTTCCAGACATATTTTACATCTCTCATTTTCATGTATTTGGGGTTGCTAAGTAGTGCCGTAGTGCATAATCCATGCTTGGCCTGGGTTCAGGAAGACTCATAGGAACTGTGCAGCCTTGGACAAATCATTTAATGACCTTCCATTGCTCAAGTTATATATCTTGCTCTCCAAACTCCTAGCCCTTTTCTCTTTTCACTGCACCATGCTGTTAAGACTGAAGAATGCAGAGTATTCTTTGTCTTTTTTTTCACTGATAATTTGCTTACTATATTCTGCTTTTCTCCAAGAAAGATTAAGTTCAGCCCCTTAGTCAAATGATGACAATTTCAGGAATTCTAAATTGCTGGGGTTACTTTACAGAAATAAAGACAGAACACCATGATCTGAAAAAATAGCAGTTGTGTTTGTGGGTAGGCTGTAGCAGTGTGACAAAAATGATAATACCACCTAATTTACTCAGTGCCATAACAATCGAACTACAAAAGGATTACTTTACAGAGCCAGAAATAATAATAACAAAATCCATCTTGAAGAACAAAAGGTCTTCTTGAAGAACAAAAAGGCCTCAAAAGAAATTATTTTCAAAAGTGAGAAGGGTCAAGGAGTACCCATTCTGAAACTCTAATACAAACCAATAATTATTGAGATCATTTAGTATTCATTAAAAAATAGAAAAGTTGTTCAGTAGAATAGATTAGATACACAACATATAGAAGCAAAAAAAAAGACTAGCAAAATATTCAATAATCCTGACTATTGGAATAAGAATTCTTTTCCTCCCACTTTTTCAATAATATTTTATTTTTTCCAAATATATGAAAAGACAGCTTTCAACAGTCACCCTTGCAAAACTTTGTGCTCCAAATTTTTCTCCCTCCTCTTCCCCCATTCCCTTCCCCAAGACAACAAGAAATCCAATATCGCTTAAACATGTGCAATTCTTCTAAAACATATTTCCATTTTCATCATGCTGGGCAAAAAAAAATCAGATCAAAAAGGAAAAAACCACAAGAAAGGAAAAAACAAACAAATAACAACAAAAGTGGAAATACTTTGTTTTGATCCACATTCAGTTCTCTCTCTGGATGTGGATGGCACTGTCCAGCACTAGTCACTACTGGAATTTTAAGAACTCATTTTTTTCAGAAAAATAGTAAATAAAATTGGAAAGCCATCTAGAAGAAATTTAGTTTAGACCAATATTTCATATAAAATGCCAAGATGGACCCCCACCTGAGTACGAGGTAAAGGTAACATCATAAACAAATTAGAGGAACAGAAAAGGAAGTATCTGATTAGGGGAAGAGTTCATCAGTAAACAAGGAATAAAAAGGATCCTAGAAGATAAAATGTATTATTTATATTATTTAAATTGTTTCTCAGAAATTTACCAAAATAAAATCAGTGCAGTTAAAATGATTGACTAGGGGAAATCTTTGCAACAAGTTTCAGTGCTAAAGGTCAAATTAGGAACTAATTAAAATATGTGGACATGAGCTAGCTCTAATAGATAAATGGCCAAAGGATATAAAAGGGGATTGTCAAAATCTAAGCTATCAACAGACTTGTGAAGAAAGTTCTTAATCACTAACAATTAGAGAAATGCAAATTAAAATAAACCTAGAGTTTCACTTCATATCCATCAGATTGGCAGAGATGGCAAGAAAAGGAAAATACCAATGCTAGAGGAGCAATAGAAAAATAAACACAATAATGCCCTGTTGATGGAGCTATAAATTGATGGTCATACTAGTTAGTAAACAATATAAAACTGACTAAAAGGCACTCAATTGTGTATCCCCTTCAATAGCACTACTAGGCTTGTAAATCAAAGTTCAAAGAAAGAGGAAAAGGACATATATACATACACCCCCCCCCCACAATTCTAGTGGTTCTTTTTGTTCAAGCAAAGAACTAGAAACCAGGGGAGGGGGAACAGTCCTATTAGTCAGGGAACAGTGGAACAAATGATAGCATATGAAAACAATGAAATATTATTATACCATAACAAAAGAATAGTTGATCAAAGAGAAAACCTGGGAAGACTTAAGTGAACTAATTTATAAACTATTAAAGAGCAAATAGGTCCTGGAAAACAACATTATATCTGTTATCCATCATTTCAGTTGTGACTCATTCTTTGTGACACTATTTGAGGGTTTTCTTGGCAAAGATACTGGAATGGTTTGCTATTTCTTTTTCCAGCTCATTTTACAGATAAAGAAGCTGAGGCAGACAGGGTAAGGTGATTTGCTCATGGTCACACATCTAAGCTGTGTCTGAAAGCATATTTGAAATCAGAAAGATGAGTCTTCTTGACTCCAAGCTAGGCACTCTAACCACTGCACTATTATACACTAGATAAATAGGTATTTTATAATATGTATGTTTGATATAACAATATCAATAGATAATTTTGAAAGAATTCAAGAGAACCAATGATGAAGCATGTTGCTCACCTCTTGACAGAAAGGTGAGATACTCAGTGTGCAGATGTCTATCATACACGAATACAGTGGGAATTTTGTTTAATTATGCATATTTGTTACACAAGATTGATTATTTTTATTTTTCAATGGAAGAAGGTGGAGTTGTTATTGGTAGCTTGTCGAAACAAAAAGAAAAGAAAAGAAAGAAGATGGTCACAGAAGAATTTTTCAGAATAATAGCTATCAATGAATTTAGTGCTTCCAAGTTTGCAAACTGCTTTGTGTATGTTATTACATTTGATCCTCACAATAATCCTTTGAAGTGTGATTATGCTATTATTGTCCCTGTTTTACAGATGAAAAAATTGAGGCTGAAAAATTTAAATGACTAGCCCATCATAGCTAAGTAAGTTTCTAATGCTAGATTTGAACTTGGGTCTTCCTGATAAATAGAAGAGTACAGAAAGAAGGCATGAAAGTAGTTCAGAATTTTCAAATAAATCAATTAAATGAAATGAGATTTATTGTGTCTCCAAAATCATAGATCCAACAAAGCAATTTTTGCTCAAATCCTTTACTTTTAGTAATGCCAAACAAATTTTTTCTGAACACTATGAAGAACTTGCTATATTTTCTCTGATCTGTTAAATTTTTATC
>JAJPUD010001243.1:0-68401 GCA_023553655.1 Myrmecobius fasciatus
CATCAGCATTTTTGTATATTACCAATAAAGTTCAGCAGCAAGAGATACAAAAAGAAATTCCATTCAAAATAACTGTTGATAGTATAAAATATTTGGGAATTTATCTGCCAAGGGATAGTCAGGAACTATATGAACTAAACTACAAAACAGTTTCCACACAAATAAAATCAGACCTAGTCAATTGGAAAAACTTAAAATGCTCATGGGTAGGCCGAGCGAATACAATAAAAATGACAATATTACCCAAACTAATATACTTATTTAGTGCCATACCAATCAAACTCTCAAGAAATTATCTTAGAGATCTAGAAACAATAGTAGCAAAGTTCATTTGGAAAAACAAAAGGTCAAGAAGTTCAAGGGGATTAATGAAAAAAAAGGCTGATGATGGTGGACTTGCTGTACCAGATCTAAAACTATATTACAAAGCAGCGGTCATCAAAACCCTTTGCTACTGGCTAAGAAATAGAGTAGTCGATCGGTGGAATAGGATAGAATCACAAGACAAACTAGGCAATACCTATAGCAATTTAGTCTTTGATAAACCCAAAGACCCTAGCTTTTGGGATAAGTATTCACTATTTGACAAAAACTGCTGGGAAAACTGGAAACTAGTGTGGAAGAAATTAGGGCTTGACCCACATCTAACACCACATACCGAGATAAGATCTAAATGGGTTCATGATCTGGATATAAAGAGTGATACTATAAGTAAATTAGAGGAATGTAATATAGTTTACCTCTCAGACCTATGGAGATGGAATAAATTTATGTCCAAAGAAGAACTGGAACTCTTAATTGAAAAGCAAATAGATAACTTTGACTATATTAAGTTAAAAAGTTTTTGTACAAACAAAATCAATGCAGACAAGATTAGGGGGGAAACAATAAATTGGGAAATCATCTTTACATTTAAGGGTTCTGATACAGGTCTTATCTCTAAAATATATAGAGAATTGTCTCATATTTATAAAAATTCAAGCCATTCTCCAATCAATAAATGGTCAAAGGATATGAACAGACAATTTTCAGAGGATGAAATTAAAACTATTTATAGTCATATGAAAAGGTGCTCCAAATCACTATTGATCAGAGAAATGCAAATCAAGACAACCCTGAGGTACCACTTCACACCTGTCAGACTGGCTAAAATGACAGGAAAAGATAACGATGAATGTTGGAGGGGATGTGGGAGGGCTGGGACACTGATGCATTGTTGGTGGAGCTGTGAACGGATCCAGCCATTCTGGAGAACAATTTTGAGCTACGCTCATAAAGTTATCAAACTGTGCATACCCTTTGACCCAGCAGCATTTCTATTGGGCTTATATCCCAAAGAAATCATAAAGGAAGGAAAGGGCCCCACATGTGCAAGAATGTTTGTGGCAGCCCTTTTTGTAGTGGCTAGAAATTGGAAATTGAATAGATGCCCTTCAATTGGAGAATGGCTGAATAAATTATGGTATATGAATATTATGGAATATTATTGTTCTGTAAGGAATGACCAGCAAGATGATTTCAGAGAGGCTTGGAGAGACTTACATGAACTGATGCTGAGTGAAATGAGCAGAAACAGGAGATCATTATATACGACAACAACAGTACTATATGACGATCAGTTCTGATGGACATAGCTCTCTTCAACAATGAAATGTTTCAAACCACCTCCAATTGTTCACTGAAGAAAGCCATATACACCCAGAGAGAGGGATGTGAAATGTGGACCACAACATAACATTCTCATACTCCTTGATTGATGTTTGCTTACATTATGTTTCCTTTATCTGACATATTTTTTGTGTAGATAAGATTTTTCTTGCACAACTATGATAAGTTTGGAAATATGTATACATATATTCGGTTTGCCAATATTTTAACATAATTAACATGTAGTGGATATCCTGCCATCTAGGGGAGGGGTGGGGAGTTGGGGGGAAAATTTGTAACAGAAAGCTATGTAAGGGTTATTGTTGAAGAATTACCCACACATATGTTATGCAAATAAAAAAAAAAAGAAAAGGGGTCAATTAAGCAAGAGGGTTAAATATTCTTAAAATACTAAACCATTTATTAAGGTAATCTGATCTGTCTTATGAGAAGCAGTTGAGCAATCTCAAGCATTTCTGCTGGATGAATTTTGCTTTTCTCCCAGAGCTCAATAATTAATCAGAACCTGAACAAGCTTATTATTGAGAAGTCCTCAGTTTCCCATTTTATTCAATACTTAAAGCTTTTTCAGCATGTATGGAAAAATCTTTTAGAAATCGTATACTTTTGGGGCATAGTCCTCATAAACCTATACTCATTTCATGCTATGATGAGGAAACATGGGGTATTTAAAGACTAGCATCTCTGGTGTAAGAGCTTATCGATCCCTTCTTGGGGCTGTTCATCTACTTTTGGTGTCTACTTGACACTCAACTCTCATTTATGCCTCCAAGAAACTATAGCACACATAGTAGAAATGCCCCAGCAGAGCCATCTTGGCAGACAAGCCAGGTTGAGTGGATTCAACAGACTTCAAACCTGTTAGTGACTTAGGGGATGTCTAAAACTTCTGCCAGCAGAATGGGTAGATGAGAATGATTGTTTCAACAACCATGGAGGCAATAAAGCAGGTGGTGGGGAGCACTTAGAGCTCAGCCAGACACTGAAGATGCTGAGGTGATCCACTGCATCCTGGGTTGGTTGTCTTGGTGTTTGTCTTGCCACTAGACACTGATGACTCTGGAAGAAAATGATATTATGTCATCCTATCTCACTTAAATCCAATTCATGCAGGATTCAAGACATCAGCTCGTGATGCCATTGGTTATCTTTGAAAAAGGACAAACTGATGTTGGGAAATCAGAAAAGAATGTGATTAAAGAAATAGAAAATATTAGTTAAAATGTTAATATTATCTACATAGTAGTACTGTTCCATCAGTCAATCAACCAACATCTAAATGATTATTGTGTTCTAGTTATTGTTTCAGGCTCTCAAATCTGTCCCTGTCCTCACGAAGGGCATTTAAATGAGCTCCTATAGTCAAAAAGTAAATAGAAATTTATATTGCACTTTCTTTCCTTCTGGGAGCTACTTCATCAATTCTCATGCTGTTAGGATTGTTTATATTGAATTATATAGCATTATAGATTCAGGGCATTAGAGAATACCTAATTCAATCTCTTATTTTTATTAGGAAACTTATTAGGAAACCAAATTTATTAGGAAAGTTTATTAGGTAATGTTATTGAGAAACTTATTAGGAAACTAAGTTTAATTCCTTAGTGACTGATAAAGTCTGAAATAACTGAGGAAATAATCATTTGAATTTCTGAGCATATCATTTTATTAAGCAATGCATGACAATTGTACAACAAATCAGAACCAGGCCTCTTTAGCTTGGCATTAGTTGTTAAATGCAGGGAGAGATGTTTATGCATTAAAAGAAAAAAAACCAATAGCATATCAACCAGAATATAATTATTAGATAATCTGATTCCTAATTAGAGAGAAAAGTAGGGACTTTCTGATTTGGAAGAAGGATGAATTAGTTTTGAGAATTAGGGAGAGTGAGCAGGTAGACTTTTTTCAGATGTGAAACAGGATGTCTTTCAGTTATTTTAAACTAAGAAGATAATTTCTTCCTTCCTTCCTTCCTTCCTTTCTTCCTTCGTTCCTTTTTATCCCGTTTAGATCTTATCTTGGTATCAGGTGTTAGGTTTGGATCAAGCCTTAATTTCTTCCACACTAGTTTCCAATTTTCCCAGCAGTTTTTGCCAAATAGTGAGTATTTATCCCAAAAGCTGGGGTCTTTGGGTTTATCAAAGACTAAATTGCTGTAGTTATTGCCTAGTTTGTCTTGTGATTCTAATTCCAATTGACTAGGTCTGATTTTATTTACATGGAAAGTGTTTTGTAGTTTAGTTCATATAGTTCCTGACTTTCCCTTGGTAGATAAATTCCCAAATATTTTATACTATCAACAGTTTTTCTGAATGGAATTTCTTTTTGTGTCTCTTGCTGCTAAACTTTATTGGTAATATATAAAAACGCTGGTGATTTATATGGATTTATTTTGTATCCTGCAACTTTGCTAAAGTTGTGAATTGTTTTTAGTAGTTTTTTAGTTGAGTCTTTAGGGTTCTCTACGTATATCATCATGTCATCTGCAAAGAGTGATAATTTGGTTTCCTCATTACCTACTCTAATTCCTTTAATCTCTTTTTCTTCTCTTACTGCCAAAGCTAACATTTCTAATACAATATTAAATAGTAATGGTGACAGTGGGCAGCCTTGTTTCACTCCTGATCTTATTGGGAATGGTTCTAGTTTGACTCCATTACATATGATGCTTGCTGAAGGTTTTAAGTAGATACCACTAATCATTTTAAGGAAAAGCCCATTTATTCCTATACTCTCCAGTGTTTTTAATAGGAATGGGTGTTGGATTTTATCAAAGGCTTTTTCTGCATCTATTGAGATAATCATATCATTTTGTCAATTTGGTTATTGATACAATTGATTATGCTAATAGTTTTCCTAATATTGAACCAGCCCTGCATTCCAGGTATAAATCCTACTTCGTCATGGTGTATCATCCTGGGGATAACTTTCTGTAATCTCGTTGCTAAAATCTTATTTAAAATTTTTGCATCAATATTCATTAGGGAAATGGGTCTATAGTTTTCTTTCTCAGTTTTCTCCCTACCTGGTTTAGCTATCAGCACCATATCTGTGTCATAGAAGGAGTTTGGTAGTACATCTTCTTTCCCTATTTTTTCAAATAGTTTGTATGGTATTGGGATTAATTGTTCTTTGAATGTTTGGTAAAATTCACATGTAAATCCATCTGGCCCTGGAGATTTTTTCTTAGGGAGTTGATTAATAGCTTGTTCTATTTCTTTTTCCAAAATGGGGCTATTTAAATAATTTATTTCCTCTTCTGTTAACCTAGGCAATCTATATTTTTGTAGCTATTCCTCCATTTCATTTACATTATCAAATTTATTGGCATAAAGTTGGGCAAAGAAACTCCTAATTATTACTCTAATTTCCTCTTCATTGGAGAAAAGTTCTCCCTTGTCATTTTTGAGACTAATAATTTGATTTTCCTCTTTCCTTTTTCTAATCAAATTAACTAAAGGCTTATCTATTTTGTTGGTTTTTTCATAAAACCAACTCTTACTTTTATTTATTATTTCAATAGTTTTCTTATTTTCAATTTTATTGATCTCCCCTTTAATTTTCAGAATTTCCAATTTGGTATTTCATTGAGGGTTTTTAATTTGGTCTTTTTCTAGCTTTTTTAATTGTAAGCCCAGTTCATTGATCTTCTCTTTCTCTGTTTATGCAAGTAAGCATCTAGAGATATAAAATTACCCCTTATAACCGCTTTAGCTGTGTCCCACAAATGTTGGTATGTTGTCTCATTGTTGTCATTGTCCTGGATGAATTTATCGATTGTGTCTATGATTTGCTCTTTCACCCATTCATTCTTCAGGATTAGATTATTTAATTTCCAATTAACTTGTGGTCTATTTTCTCCTGGCCTTATATTACATGTGAGTTTTATTGCATCATGATCTGAGAAGGATGCATTTATTATTTCTGCCTTTCTGCATTTGATTTTGAGGTTTTTATGCCCTAACACATGATCAATTTTTGTATAAGTTCCATGAACCCCTGAGAAAAAAGTATACTCCCTTCTATCACCATTCAATTTCCTCCAGAGATCTATCATACCTAACTTTTCTAGCTTTTTGTTTATCTCCCTAACTTCTTTCTTATTTATTTTGTGATTTGATTTATGTAATTCTGAGAGAGCAAGGTTGAGATCCCCCACTAGTATAGTATTACTGTCTATTTCTCCTTGCATCTCTGTTAGCTTCTCCTCTAGGAATTTGGATGGTATACCACTAGGTGCATATATGTTTAGTATTGATACTGCTTCATTGTCTATGGTACCCTTTAGTAAAATATAGTTTCCTTCCTTATCTCTTTTAATTAGATCTATTTTTGTTTTTACTTGATCTGAGATAAGGATTGCTACCCCTGCCTTTCTTTGTTCACCTGAAGCATAGAAGATTCTGCTCCAGCCCTTTACCTTCACTCTGTATGTATCTCTATGTTTTAGATGTGTTTCTTGTAAACAACATATTGTAGGATTTTGGCTTTTAATCCAGTCTGCTACCAGCTTCCGTTTTATGGGAGAGTTCATCCCATTCACATTCACAGTTAAAATAACTATATCTGTATTCCCTGCCATCTTATTTATCCAGAGTTATGATTTTCTCTTCCCTTTCCCCTCTCTCCCTTCCCCCCTCCCCAGTACTTTATTTTTGATGACCACCTCCCACCAATAGTCCTCCCCCCTCTAATTTTGCTTTTCAAGGCATTTTTCTCATAAGCTTTTTTTATTTCCTTTTGGACCACTCTCGATTCTCATCTTAATTTTTCCTCTATCTCTTTCACTTGATTTTCAAAATCTCTTTTGAGCTCTTCCATAGCCTGAGACCAATTTTTTTTTCCCTTGCAAAATTTGGATGTAGGAGCTTTAACTTTATTATCTCCTTTTGAGCATGTGTTTTGATCTTCCTTATTACTATAGTGAATTTCTATGGTCTTTTGCTATTTTCTGCTGAATTTCCTAACGTATTACTCAGCTTTTAACTCTGTTAAAGTAGGGCTGCACTATTCCAAGTTTCAGAGATTTTTTGCAGCTGTTTTCAGAGCTTCTTCTAGGAGTCTGACCACAAACACTCTTTTCTGCCCTGGAGTTATTAGGAGTGTCCCTGCCTCATTGTAGCTGTCAGAGCTAGTGGGCTAAAGCCACATAGTTCTTCCTCCATGCTAGTAAGGAGATCTCCTGTGAGCTGAAGTTTCCTGGAGCTGTCACCAACACTACTACCCATACCCACTCTTGGTATGCTGGTTTCCACAGACTCTCTCACCCTATTGAAAAACTTTTCCTGCTGTCTTTCCAAGTCTTTGATGTCTTTGGATTGAGATATCTAGAAACCACTAGTGCTACTGTTAATTCAAAAGTCCGTAGGCTTTGCTGGTGCAGGGCCTGGCCTTGGGACCAGATCTGTACTAGCACTAAATGCACTAGGACTGGGTGCTAGACTCTCATTCTGCTTCCATAGACATTTCCTGCTGACCTTGTAAATTGTCTTCAGCTGGAAAATATCCTACTCCATCTTTTTGTATGTTCTGATGCTCTAAAATTTGTTTAGAGTCATTACTTAAAGGAAATTGGAGCAGTTTAGGGGAGAGGTTGATGAGTTCCTGTCTTTGCCATCTTGGCTTTCTCTTCCATGTCTTTTTCAAAGGTATTTAAGAATTCAGGGATCACAATGATTTTGTCTTTGAATGCTGGGAGAAACCACTGACCAATTTATTATCAGCTAGTCTAATTAATAAATTGATTGTGAATTTCTTAGAAACGTTGGAATAGTAAAAAATTGGAAACCAAAATACCCTTTGATGTGAGAAGTGACTAAACAAATTGTAGTAAATGAATACAATTGAATATTACTATACTGTAAGAAATAATAAATATGAAGGAAAAAAAGACATGGGAAGACATATGAAGTGATATTAAAGAACAAGGAAAAGAACATATGTGATGCCTACAATGTAAATGTAATGTAGAATGTATGTTGTCTGAATAAACAATACAATACAATAAATATTTATAAAGTATTGACTTTGCAGCCAGGTATAGTACTAAATGCAAAAAATACAAATGAGAAAAAGAAACACAGTCCCTGCTTACAAAGAGCTTACTATCTAATGAGGGAAGAGAGAACACAAAAGGAAGTTGGAAAGGGGTGGGAGCAGAGAGTACCCAATGCAGAGCATGATGATGGTGGGGAAGAAACCAAGCAAGGAAACAGTTGGCTGAACTTCTAGGTGGGATTTAAAAGGAAGTTTCAGGAAGAATTATTTCACTTTGTCCTCCAGCCCCAACCAAAAGAAAAATTTAAAGCAGTTTCAACAAAGTGTTTGTTCCACGAAATTCACCTTCAAATTCAGTGTATTCACTGAATGAATAATTGTAATTCCCTCTTGGCTGCCTTAGATCTATACTTATTACTTGGGCCTTTGCTCCTATCCGTTGGCTGGCTACAAAGTCTGGCACTTAAGTTTCTGTGTAACAACAACAACAGCTAGTATTTATATAGTACTTATTATGCATTAGATGCTGTGATAAGCATTTTGCAAATATTATCTTATTCAATTTTCACAAGAACTTTGCAAGGGAGGTACCATTGTTATTTCTACTTTATAGCTGAGAAAAATAAGGCAGAGATTAAGTGAATTGCACAATCATGTCTTACTCTTTGTAAGATTTTTGGGGCAAAGATCCTGTTGTGGTTTGTTAGTTCCTTTTCATTTTACAGATGAGGAAACTGAGGCAAATAGGGTAAGTGACTTGCCCAAGGTCAAACAGCTAGTGTCTGCGGCCAGATTTGAACTCAAGTCTTTCCAGTTCTAGACCTTGTATCATTTAGCTGCTTCTTTTTGCTGGATCTCTAATAGCTGACCCTTTTAATTGACCTCACATAGTTGTAGCTATCTCCAATACTCCTTTACCTAAAAGTAGGAAAGAACAGATTTGGGGGTAAAGAACAGAGCCTCATATTCAAAGGCTGCATGATTATCAGCCAATCAACACTTATAAAGCACCTACTATGTGTTAGGCTATCTGCTAAGTACTGCACTAAGTGTTAAGACATACTAGTTCCATGTGAGAAGAATCCAATGTCTCTCTCCACCCAGACACTTATAGTACATCCTTTCATTCATGCAAGTATCCAGACAGAGAAGAACAGCAAGAGACTTATTTTAGACACTTGGGACCTTTGGTATGCACTCCAGTTTCCACTCCACAGCCAATCAATCAACATGAAAGCCAGCAGACCAGAATGCCAGCAGAGGCTTTGAATTATATCCGTCTTCTCCACCCTGGACATCCAACCTTTTGCCAAGTCTTCATGTTTCTACCTTCACCACATCTCTGCCATCAGTGCTTTCCCCTTCACTTATATAGCTAATGCTTTGGTTCAGGCTCTTATTAACTCTCCCATAGATTGTTGCCAAATTGTTCCAATCAAGTCACACTGATGACAAAGTAAAGAGTGTAAATCTGCCATGTGACTCCACTACTCAACTAACTCCACTTTTCCATGTCCTTCAAAGATAAACTCCTTTATTGAACTTTTACATTCTGCACAACCTGTTCTCCACCTGTTTTTATGGCTTCACCAGACATTATTCCTCTTCCTACACTCTGTAAGCCAGCCAACCTGGTCTTCTTTATGTTCCTTACACCTGCTGTATACAACTACCAATTGTATTTACATGGAACTTGTGGAGAGGGTGGGAATGCTGCTCTGGGACAAAGTCAATGTGTTATAAAAGTTCTTCAGTGTGTCCTGTGACAGACATGTAGACTGACTGAAGACACGGACTGCTAAAATGCCTCCTTCTTCATGTGCTAGGTATAGCTGGTAAAAGCCCCAGCACCGTTTTCACATCCACGTTATGCAATTTCATATATTTATAATTTACCATCTCCAGCAAAGCCCTGCTCTCTTGATTCCTCATCATAATATGTCAATGAGTATTCTTCAAGGCTATGTCAGTGGAAGACAAACAGTGGCAGGTAACATGAAGCCAGAAAAGCTTCTAAGACAGGCTTCTTGGCAGACTGTACATAGTCCATGGACAAGCAGGGATTCCTCAAGGTAAGTCATAGGGGTCATAGCAATTCTTGAACAGAACATGCTGTGTCATAGAGGGGCTTTAGTCTTTAAAAGGGCAATTTCCCTGAAACATAAAATATATTTTAATTGTCTTGTGAGTTGAGTGCTTTATTCATTGTCATGCTCTGGATTTTTGTCCAATTATTTTAGCTTCTTATTATTCCCTTTCAGGCAGGAAGAGCTTTTTGAGAAGCCAAGAGCATAGGAAACTTTTAATGATAATATTAATACCTACTGAATAGTATTTCAGTCCAATAATTTTTCTTATCTGGCTCTTCATGACTCCATTTGGGGTATTTTTGGCAAGGATACTGGAGAAGTTTGTCATTTACTTCTTCAGCTCATTTGACTGAAGAGGAAGCTGAGGCAAACAAAAGTTAAGCAATTTGCCCAGAACTGCATGGCTAGAGTAAGTAAGAAGTAAAGAGTAAGTAAGGCCAGATTTTAATTTAGGAAGATGAGTTTTCCTGACTCCAAGCCTGGAACTCTATTTACTAATGTTGAGGGATGAGAGATAACCTAAAGCGATGGGGGTTCCTAGGCCGGTATCACAGATTTTATAAAAGAATTTGCAGTTCCAATCTCGAGGTTTTTGGCAGGAATGGGTTTATTACACTGAGAAGACCCTCAGTGGGCCTGTTCCTGATTAGGAATTAGCAAAGATTTGGTACAGGGCTTTGATTTTTATTTAGTCTTCTGTGGCCTAGGGCTAGGGAGAGATCTCCAGATGAATTGAGGGAATGGGTGGTAATTATGCTCCAGGCCAAGATCTCTCAATGAATTATAGGTGGGGAGTATTGTGGGAGTTTCCCCTGGGAATCCAGTAGGAAGATGGGGATGCTCCCAAAGGTTCTCAGGAGGGGTTGAGATTTAGTGTTTTTACAACCCAGGTCCACCCTCCCCTCACCAAAGATCAGGGGGACACAGTTCCTATTATATCACTATGACACCTAACTTCTCACTGGCTCATATAGATATGTTATATTCATAGAATCCATTTATTTGTTATGGTTGCCTGTCCCTATATTAAGAAGTTACATGTTATTTCAAGTAGAAATACAATTTAAATGCTATTTGGAAGTCCAGTTAAGGAAACTTATCTGTTGGTATAGATCTGCAATTTATAATCTTAGAGAGTTGCTGGGGGCTTGGAAAGATCTTAAGTACTTTTCCATTATATATCAGAGGTAGTTCTAGAAGTTGGCTCTCTATTATGTCACATTGCCTCCTCAAGTGATTGTATAGGGAAGCAAAAGTCATCATAACATGGAAATATTCACTGATAAATTAACACATATAAAATTTGTCCCCACTCAGATGTTCCTCCCTGCTCTGCAACTAGCATTTATTACCTGTCTCTTCCTCCCTCCCCACTACTCATCTTGAAGACTTCTGCTTCTCTAGGCTGATTTTGTAGGTACTTCAAAAGAGAGTGATTGGTATATCAAAAGATTGTGAGAGGCCCTTGGGGGAAAAGGACAAACCCTTGAATATCTTTACAAAAATTACCCTCTTTATGACATGCTGTGAAAGTTAAACATTTAATGAAGGATGTCATATAGTGCCATCTTATGATTTTTTCAGAAAAAATTGTGCCAAAAAATTCAACTCCAATTATTATTCATTCTAAAAATGAATACAAGTTGCGGTAAACACTAAAATGTTATTAAATATATGATAAAATTAGTTTATTTTTATAATTTTAAGCTTCTCATTAAATCTTTCCCCCACAATTTTATTATGAAATATTACTCCTATTTTAAGTGAAATCACTTTAAAAAGTCTTTTTCAAGTATCAATCTTCCTTCTATAAGAGGGTCTTCTGTAATTACAGCACCAGTACTTTCTGTGTGCCATGCATAGCTGTGAAAGAGCCTGTTCAAAGTCTTGAGTAATACTGAGGAGGGCAAATGGGATGATGGGGGTAGGAGAGGGTTTGAACATGAGCAGAAATCATGACAAAATCCTTCCTACTTGTGACCTGTGCCTTTTTTTCTCTCTGAGTATGTTGGCTAACATGACAGCCTAAACAGCTTTAATTATAATGACTCACCAAGCAAATTCCATATTCCTTATTGTATTGAATAAAATTGTTTTCCAGGTTCAAAGTACCCAGGGATCTGCCTCCATTGGAAAACATAAGGAAGATCCCTACTTAGATATGATTACTTTTTTTCCCCCTCTAGTCAGAGGATAAATTTTAATTAAGACAAAAAAAAACATTTAATGATATGGTAAGAAACTTCGTTAGACCCTTCACCCTCCTAATTAATCTGGTGTACATTCTTCTACAGTATTGACAGTAAGGAGAATAGACATGCATTGGGATCACATATTAAGAGTATGTAGGAAACAGATAGGCTTGGGGTACATGATTCTCCTGATTTGAACACTGAAGAACTGCCATGTTTTCTGGTGATGTCACTGTGCTAATCTGATTGGGCCTGTTCTCTGATTGGTGTGACACCTCCTTTGATAACTCTGCTCCTCTTCAGCCTGGCATTATTCTACTGGTCTCTCTTGGCATCATACTGGCTAATGACCTGCAGGTAAGTGATCCTCTCTTTGTTTACCAATTTCTGGGCTTCATCTCTTCAGGGTAATCTGCTGGTCATCAGCTATTAGTATAGTGGCTAGAACTTCTGCTGGAAAAGGATGAACTCATAGTTCATTCATATTGCTAAGGAAAGTCTGGCATAGTACCCCCAGGTCAGGGGGGGGGGACTATCTTTTTCTAGATGCAGAAGGCATTTTCTGTCCAAAGTCTATTGGGATTGTAAAGCTGAGAGATTAATAATAATAATAATAATAATAATAATAATAATAGCTTACATGTGCTCACTCCAGGCACTGTGCTAAATGCTTTATAATCATTGAGTCCTCATGACAATCTTGGATCAAAGGTGCTATTATATCCCATTTCACAGATGGGGTAATTGAGTCAGACAAAAGTTAAGTGATTTGCCCAAAATCATGCAGCCTCTGAGGTTATATTTGAAGTCAGATTTCCTGACTTCTAGCACTTTACACACTGCACTTCCCTCCAGAAAGGATAGAGACTGACTTGGAAACGGTGCTATGCTGGAGAACCTGTTTTCAAAACCTGCCTCTGGCAAGTAACTTGAGGCTCTTTGTTTCTGGTTTCCTTTTCTGTAAAATTGGAATAACATGTGTATTACGTACATCATAGGACAGCTGTGGATACACTGCCTTTTCATCTGTACAGGGCTCCTGAAATGCTATTGCTTTTTACACTGCCTTACCTATAATCGACACAATACACGTCTGTCGAATTGAATTTAGTCAAACCCTATCATTTTACAGAAATCTGAAGCTTCTTTGGATAAAGGGATTTGACCATTTCGTTAGTGGCAGAGGTAGGGCTGAAATTAAGGGCTCTTGATTCCCAATCTGATATAGGGGAAAGAGTCCTGGATTGAAGCCTGACTCTGCTTCTTTCTACTTGCTGACCTATTTCACCCTTCCAATCCTCTACTTCTTAGTCTGTAAAATGAGTCAGACTAAATGACCTCTGCCTTTCTTATCTTAAGGCAGGTTGGTGGCACAGTGGACAAAGTGTTGGGCCTGGAGGAAGGAGGAGCTGAATTTAAATTCAACCTCAGTTGTGGGATTCTGAGCAAGTCACCTAATCCTGTTTGCCTCAGTTTCCCCATCTGTAAAATGAGCTGGAGAAGGAAATGACAAACCACTCCAATATCTTTGCCAAGAAAACCCCAAATAAGGTCATAAAGAGGTGTACAACAACTGAAATGACTAAACACAGTCTTTTCTGACCATAGACAGACTATGTGGTGACTCTGAATTCAAACTTTGTGTCTTCTGCAGCTGGAGACTAAGGATCTCCTTCTGTCAGAGAGAGAGAGAGAGAGATACACACAGAGACACACACACAGAGACAGAGACAGAGACAGAGAGAGACACACACACACTGAAAGACAAATAGAGACAGAGAGGAGAAAGTAGGAAGGAGATAGTGGGTAGAGTGCTGGGCTCGGAGTCAGGAAGACCTAAATTCAAATCCAGCCTCAGACACTTACTAGCTGTCATTAGCCCTTGTTTTCTTAATGCACAGGAGAAAAAAAAAAGGCAAACCACTCCAGTTATCTTTGCTAAAGAAAACCCCATGGACAATATGATCCATGGGATCATGAAGAGTCAGACATGACTGAACAACCACGTGCCTTATTTCAAGGTTCATGACACTTCCATCATGGTGACACTTGTATGTGTGGATAACCAATTTCAATGTTCATGAACCTTTCATCAAGATGACACCTATAAGTGGGTGTGTGTGTGCATCCTATTTCAATGTTTATGAGGCTTCCATCAAGGTGAAAACTCCCTTGGTCTTCGGGCTTTTCCAAGAGGAGACTTCATTCTATTTTTGTAGGAAAGGAAATACACTAGGTTCCTTTAAGAGCTTTTGCCTACTCACACTGAAGCCAGATTCAAGAAAAGACTGGGGCGTTTGGGGACCTGGACAATCCCGTATTAAAAGGATTGTCTACGTCACGCTCCTCCCCAGCCAATCAGAATGGAATATCGAGGCACGCATTACTAAGGCGACAGGAGAGACGCCTCTCGGTAAGGCGTGAACGAACTGCAGCTTCGTTCTAGAGGTTGTGACCCCTCGCGGCTTCCTTATCTCGCCCACTCCTCCTGGTAGCCTGGGTAACAGGCCTCTAGTCCGTCCAAAATCCGCTAGCTGGAAGGGAGGTCGGAGCTGTCAAGTGCTCACGGGGACGACGAAAATGGCGGCGGGAAAGGCGGCGGTCGGGGGGACCGCCTTCTGGGCAGCCGGGAAACTATAACATGAATCCTTCTCCGCCCGCCGCGTCCCAGTCCCAGGAATTCTGATCTCGCACGGCCGTGGGCCCCGAATAACGGGCAAAGTTGGTGTTGTGGTGCTGGTGGCGACGTCACCCGCTCAGGTAAGGGGGTGCGCAGGACTGGGGGAACGGGAGGATTATCCGCTGAAGCAATGTTTATAAACAATGAGTGGAGCAGCCACCGCGTTCATAGAATCGGGCCTTGGAAACTCCTCTTGGGTTGAACCTCCTCCGGCATGCGGGGCCCTGGGCTAGGCGGGCTTTCAATATACTCCTGGAGAGGGCTGTCCAGACGCGGAATAGCAGCCTACCGGAAAGAGATGAAGTGAATGCACCTGGCTCCTTAACTTGTCCTAGACTTGCAAGATCGATGGGGCACCCAGGGCCCGGCTTGTTGCAACTGGGCGTTATTACCTTCTTGCTGCGCCTCTGTTAAGTTCACTTTGTCCTTCTGCCCATCCCTGTACCTCCGAAAATTCCTTGGGGGCTCAAGTTCTCGTGTCATAGAGCTTCTGGAAGCTTTTGCCTGATGCGCTTAGTTGTGATGACTCTTTTCCTCTCCAAATTAGAATTTTCGTTCAACCAGCATTTTTTTTTTTTTAATCTTTAATTGTGCCAGGCCACAGAGATCAAAGACAGAATTAAATGTCTGCCTAGTGGGATCTTACATTCTTTTGGAGATGGGAAGTTTTCTCACTCCTCCCATCCCCATTGAAATTGTAAGTTATATGAGGGCAGGGATTGTTGATTTTGTCATGTGTTCTTAGGGTCTAGAGCAGATTTCCTTACCCACGATTGGTATTTAAATGTTTGTTGAATTTGTTTGCATGGATTTAGTTGGAAGCTTATATCCATTTTCGAATGAGATGAATAGGATTCTGTAGAGCATTATATTCATTATAAACCTGCCTGACTTGAAGTGCTACTGAAAATAAATAAATAGGTATAAACCCATTCATCCTTCATAACACAATATACAAGTTTATATATACAAGATGGAAGTGATGGGTACAAAGAAAGTTGCTCAGAAAAAAACAATTTGAGGGGATCAGTGGACTGGAAAATCAATGAGTCAACATTGTGATCTTCATCTAATCTTGTGTTAGAATTTAGGACTACCACACAAAAGAGACAAGGTGTCTAGGAATTGGAAAGTGACGATTCCTTGGAGGGTTTGTTTGTGGGCATAGTGTTTTGGGAAGCAGGGCAACCAGTATAGTATAAGACTTCCAATTCTTTATGGGAATGAATTGGAGAACTGGAACTTTGCCTGAGAAGAAAAGATCCTTAAAGTAGAACATAATACTTAAAGATTTGAAGGACATAGAAGAGAGATTAGATTTAGCATTCTAGATTTGTCAAGGATCTAAATCTGTGGGTTGAATTTTCAAATAGGCAAATTTAAAATTTAGACTTAATGTCAGACTTTTCCCAACAATTAGCACTCTTAGACTGGATTATTTTAGGAGGTTGTAGATTCTCTTTTGCTGGAGGTGTTCATGCAAACTATTAATGATTGACCAATTAATAAGCATTTTGTTAAACACCTGGCATGTGTAATTCACTGCAATAGGAATACAAAAACAAAACTGGAAAAAATCATTAAAGTTTATTACATCGTGGATTTTTATTTAGGGATGACTTGAACTATAAATGAACTTTGAAATCTCTTTAACTTGTATTCAGTGATTTAACGTGTTGAAATGCATCATTTAAGAGCTGTGCCACTTAGTGTGACATCAGATGAACCTTTTTGGTTGGGTCTTAAAAGGCAGACATTGTTTCTCTGTTGATGGAGTTGTGAATTGGTCCCCCTATTAAAATGCTAAAAGATAATTATGCTAAAAGATAACTAAATTGTCCATACCATTTGACTCGGAGATCCTGCTGATAGTAATATACTCTAAGGAGGTCTAAGACTTGAAGAAAATTATTCCATCAGAGTGAAGAAAAACATTTATATGAGCACTTTTAGTGGTAACAAGGAATTAAGGGGAAAAAAAGGTAGCCATTAATTGAAGAATAATTAACCAAAACATTGTATATTAATGTAATTGTATGTTCCTGGGCCATAAAAATGGTTATATATACCATATATATATTTATATATATATATATGGTTATATATATTAATCAGTGGAATTAGTATTAGATAGACCGAATACAGCACCAAATGAATTTAATAGTAATAGTGTTCAAAAATCCCAAGACCTCTGTTATTGTGATCAGAACTGACTATTTGATAAAAACTATTGGGAAAATTGGTCAGCAATTTGGCAAAAGTTAGGTTTAGACCAATGCCTCACACTGTGTACCAAGATTAGTTCTATATATTCGCATGACCTACACATAAAAGATCACATCATAAGCAGTTCCAGAGCCATAAAATGTGTAATTTTCTTTCTCCCAAGATTTGGTGTTTTTGAGATATTGTTCCTTTTCTGGGAGCTGAGTCTCAGCTCCTTCTCTGGAGATTGAAGAAACTATGCTGAAGCCCTCACGTGGCTGATGAAATCAAGGTCTGGATCCCCCCAGGTCAGAATGACAAACATAGATCTGTGAGAGAGCCATTTGAACAATCCTTTTTCACTTTGCTATCCTGGCTGGTCCATGTACTCTGATTTTCAAAAGGGGAAGGAAAATAGAGTCTAAAAATTCATGTCAGTGAATTTGACTTAGAATTTGACATAGTTCTAGAATCTAAAGGGATGGTTGGGGAACTGTGAGAAAAGGAAATTGTAATCAATATAAACCTGTGATCCTGTAACAGCCACATATCTTTATCAACAATATACCAGCCTAACTTCATTTCTCTTTTGACAGGATTACTAAATTAATATTTTGATTAGGGAATTCTATAGACATAGTATACCTAAATTTTAGTAAAGAATTTCATATTCTCATGCCAACTTCATATTCAAGCTGAAAACATCTGAGCTAAGATGTTATCAATAGGAACATTCAAAAACATTTGTATGACTAAGTTTATAGAAAAGTCATTAATAGCTGCAGATCAGCTTGCAAGGGATTTTTCTGGGAGAGTGACCCAGAGATCTATACTTGTCTCTCTGCTTTTTAATAATTTTTATCAATGACTTAATTGAAGGTTTACCTAAAATGACTCAGATTTATAAATGATAGATACAATATTAGAAGGGATAGGCAACACACTGAATGACATAGGGTCTAAAAATATCTTGATCTATTAGAGTGATGAGCTGAATATTATAGAATAACATTTAATACAATGTCATCTTTCACTTATATATTTTTTAAAAATCATCTTTACAAGTATAGGATAGGAGCACTGTAACTGGATAACAGCTTGTTTGAAAAAAAAATAAGATTTGGATTTTTTTTTTGTGGAAATAAGTTTAGAATTGAGTTAACATTCTGACTTTGAAAAGAACAACAAAAAGTCAGTGTCATCTTAGACTACATTGCAGGATATAATGTTTAGAATGAGAGATGTATACTCTGTTCTGGTCAGAGAAATATTATATTTGGCATTTTAGGAAAGATATTGAAAAACTGGAGTGTGTCCTGATTGGTATAGTAAATCAGACCGTCTGATCAGAAAAGAATTGATTGAGGGAATTGGGGATGATTAATGTGAATAAATGAAAATTTATTGGAAGATATAGAATTATCACTTTAGAGCTGAAATCTTAAGAGGTCACCTAGTACAATCAGTTATCTTAAAGTAATTGAAAAGTTGTCTAGTGGAATAAGATTTAGAATTGTTCTGTATGTCTCCTGAGGGCAGAGCTAGGAAAGGGATTTGGAATTTGGAGAAACAGATTTTGGCATAATGTGAGGCAAAATTTCCTAAAAGTTAGTATTATCCACAAATGGAATTGTTTGTTTTAGGAGGTAATAGGGATGAGGGAAGGTTTTTTCCAATTAAGATTCCTCTATCTCTTGGTCTATAAATGGAGACTTGTTGCCAATATCAGAAGTGAGAATTCTACTTTAGACCTAAGTTTAATTAAATTCTCTCAGAAGTCCTTTTCAATTGCAAGGATTTGTGATTCTGTATATTAGTGATAGTTGAAGTCATAATAGATGACATTTAAAAGTGTAGCTTTTGAAAGCAGATGGTTGAGAATAAAACATTAATTAATATTCTTTTTTTCAGTCATCCAATTCTTTGTGGCTCCATTTGAGAATTTTTTTTTTGGGCATTTGTCAATGAGATTTGCCATTTCCTTCTCCAGCTCACTTTACAGATATGAAAATTGAGTCAGAATTGAACAACTTGCTCAGGATCAGAAGTGTCTGAGACTGGATTTGAACTCAGAAAGATGAAGCCTTTCACTCCAAGCCTGGCATTCTATCTACTGTTGTCACCTAGCTACCCATCCACATTTAGAGTTAGGAATTAATTCAGTGGAAGAGAGAAAGCAGTATAGCCTGTATAAACAGGACTACATATCAAGGAATCTAGTGGAAGAAATTTTCAAAGAGTTGTGGCTAGCTCTTTGTTGAATACCACAGGGCTCTGAGATCCTTTCTTCCTAGGGAGTCCTCGTGATACATGGTATGGTGGTGTTGAATATTGCAGAGAAGTCAGGAAAAGGATAACTAAGGACTTTTGAATTTATTAAATAACATGCTATAATTTATTCTTCCATTATCCTATCATTAGGTATATAGACATTTTTTTTTTGTCTTTTGCTGTTACCAACAAAACACCCATAAATAACCATGTACACATTTCCTTTTTTATTTTTGTGATTATAATATTAACAGAAGGATTGTTGGGTCACAGGGTTTGAGTATTCACATCTGAAGCTGCAGGACCTTGATGACCTTTCTTTCTTGAAGAGTCTTTATGATTCAGGAACAGTCTCCATGATGGATGAATCACTCCTCTTTTCAACTTCCCTGACTTTTTGCAAGACATGATGTTTCTGAAGGATCACCAGCTCAGCTAGGTTTTCTTTTTTTCTAGGGTTTGATGCCTGGGCTAGATGATCCATTTTGTTTCTGAGCTGGGGTGATAGCTGTTCTGGACGCTTATCAGGACTCTGCTGCTGTTGGAATGGGAAGGGCAGTTACTGTGTAGTGATTGACTAATGGGCTGGACAGCTACTGCCAGGATCAGCTGGAGAGGTAGCTTGGATGCTGGGTTGTTCTGAGTGCGGTGTTTTCTCTGGCCACTTGAGCTGACTCTTCAATTGGTAGCCTCTGTCTTTTAATGCCTTTAGTCCCTATCTTTGATGAAGGATACTACTAAACTCTTTTTAAACTGGAGTGCTACAGAAATCTTTCTGCTAAGGCAACAACCCTGAACTTAGAATCTGTAGAAGCTTCTTTCTTTGAATTTTGTTTGTCACCTATAGGTAGTATATGGAAGAAGTCTTGCTATTTTCATTTGATCTAGTTGATTCATTTTGAAGGTCACATTCTTTTATAGTTCTACTTCACATCCTTTTTTTTCCCCCATCCTTAGGCTCAGCAAAGTAATATAAACTACTTTATTTATAAACTTAAGATGTTTATAATTGATCAGTTTCTTCTAATCCACAAGACCATGATTTTGTAAGAAGTTTATGGGCTATAAATTGACCTTGAAATAGTTAGATGTCAAAATATTACAGAGGGCAAAAATAAATGTAACTAGTTTATTTTGTTTTATGAAGTAACTTTTAAGAATTCATTATAGTTTTCAGTTTTTTTATTCTTTAACATTTGTAAGCTTTTGCCTTGTTAATGCCTGTTATTAATTATTAAATAAATAAATGAACTTGGTTTGTTTGTACAGTTTCTTAACAGAAATATGAAACCCTATAAATTTTAAGAATGAATAGGGACAAAGAATTCAGCTCCATTAGCATTTGGAAATGGCACTTTGTTCATAGACTTCTATCATGTTTAAAAAACAACAAAACACCTGGGAATGTTTTCTAATTTCAGAGATGTACTATGATTTCTTCCAAAATTGATTTTAGAATCCAGAAAAAAATAAATTCTTTATATGTTAACTGTTTCTAGGATTATATTCTTCTTTACTTAGTCACAATTTTGAATGTCTAATAAACTACTTATCCTAAATAGAAGCTTTAGAAAAGCTTTGTTTGTAGCACTTTGTAAATGAATTTTCCCCTTCTTTAAAGTATTTTACATGAATTCATGCTATCAGTTTACTACAGTATTGTAAGAATTTGATTCTTTTTTTTTTTTTTTTTGGAATCATGACCTTGATAGAGCATTCATAAAAATTTGATAGGACAGCTAGATATAAATGGAAGAAAATTAAACTGTGGCTTATAGTGACACTACAGCATTCTTCCAGATTTTGATGATACATTTATAACTTGCTGTCATTAGTAACAATCATGATGGAAGTAATTGGTGATTCTAAGGAACTGAGTTATTATGTAATGCGTTTTCTACATAAATCAGAAATACTAATAGTTGAATTCACCATAATTTTCTTTTCTTTTTTTTTTTTTCTTTTTCTTTTTTTTTTTTTTCTTTTTGCTGAGGCAATTGAGGTTAAGTGACTTGCCCAGGGTCACACAGCTAAGGAATGTTAAGTGTCTGAGACCAGATTTGAACTCAGGTCTTCCTGACTTCAGCGCTGGTGCTCTATCCACTTCGCCACCTAGCTGCCCCGAATTCACCATAATTTTCATGGAACTTTTGAAATCCTAAAAATGCAAGTTGCTAATATCCTACGAACCTAATGCTTATGAAAGTTTTTGTAATTAATATAATAAGAAATATGTTAATGATTCTTTTTTTTGCACAAATTTTCTTTGTAATACAGGTCTAAGAGATACAAAGTTTCTTGAATTTTTGAAGTTGTAAAATAAAAATAAATATCTTTTCCATTCTTTTCAGTAAAAGATAGAAATTTGGTAGAAATTAAATTCAAATAGTTTGTTTTTTTAAAATCATTCTTTTGAATGACTAAAGCCACAATTTTAATTGAATTAACAATTTTATGAACAAAGTTTTTATATCTGTTTCTTATGTTTGATGAAGACTTCAGAAAAAGAACAATTAGCTTAGAGAATGACATCAGAAAACAGGATTTGAATTCTGAACTACTATGTAAAATAAAGGGATTGACAAGTTCCTGGCTAGGGATGGAGTTTCTGTTACAAGGCCTGATAATGATGCATTTGTCTGGAATCTTAAACTGAAGGGACTAGGCTGAAAGGGAAAGGAGTGGGAAGCAAACTGACAAAAGAGGCAAATCTTCTAGAGTTAAAGAGTTGATAGTTCCACATTTGGGATAAGAAAGCATTTAGAAGAAGGCTTTTGGGATGATGAAGAGCCTTGAGCCCATTCATATGAGGATCATTTGAAGGAACTGGAAATATTTAACTCTGATGAGACCAAAGAGAGACTTGTTAGATGTTTTAAATTTATATGATGCTTTAAGGTTTGCAAAATGCTGTACATATATTATCTCATTTGGTCCTCACAACAGTCCTATAGGATTAGTGCTATTATCCCTATTTAATAAGTGAGGTAATTGAAGTTGAGAAGGGATTAATGACTTATTTGATCTTTGTTCTGAGGACCAGTTTTACATTATCAACTACTATTGGATATTTTAGACTGGAATGTACAGATAGTAGATAACTCACATGAAACATGTCTGTAACAGAATTTGTTATCTTCTACCTTCAGCCCTACTTCTGAATCTTGCTGTTTTCATTGGAGGGGGTACCATCATCTTTTCAGTCACTTAGGTTTGCAACTTGTCATTGTTGAGTCCTCACTTTTCTTCACCCCATGTATTCATTGTCATATCTTCTTGTTTCCACTTATAACATCTCTTGTATCCATCTCTTTCTCTCAAGTCATATCTCATCCCCTTAGTTTAGTAGAAATTCTTCAATTTAACTTTTAATGTCTTTTTAAAGATCTTCCACCATTGGGCTCTACCCCGCTTTTGCATCTTTATTCTCTCTTCCTTTCATACCTTCTGTTTCAAACTAAATGGGTCTTTGTTCTGGGTTAGGGGTTGTGAGTAGGAGGTGAAAAGTATGGAGGAAATAGGTAAAAACAGGTAAGAATTATCAGCCTTTGGAGCAAAAAGTAGATGTATAGAAGAATTGGGAAGGACTCTGGAAAAAGAACATTAAATGTAGGAGAACAACTAAAAATAATCAGTTCTACATCCATTTATATTTCAATTATTTCAGGGATAACTATTGTGATTTTGCCAGCTACAAGAACTCTTAAATAAGGTGCTTTGTTTGTTATTTTTCCATTCCTTGTTTGTTATTTTTTTCTGTTTCCCCATTTTTTTTGCTTTTTTTTATTAAAGCTTTTTATTTACAGAACATATGAGTAATTTTTCTACATTGATCTTTGCAAAATTTTTTGTTCCAAATTTTTCCCTCCTTCCCCTCACTTCCTCCCCCATGTTAAATATGTTAAAATATATGATAAATTCAATATGTGTATACATATCTCTACAGTTATCTTGCTGCACAAGAAAAATCAGATCTAGAAAGAGGAAAAAAAAAAAGCAAACAACCTAAGATGGAAAACAAAATGCAAGCAAACATTCACAGAAAGCATTAAAATGCTGCGTTGTGGTCCACACTCAGTTCCCACAGGCCTCTCTTTGGATGTATGACTTTCTTCATAGCTGAACAATAGGAACTGGTTTGAATCACCTCATTGTTGAAGAGAACCGTACCCACCAGAATTGATCCTCCTGTAGTCTTGTTGCTCTGTATAATGATCTTTAAATTGCCTTATTGATGGAGAGGTGAACTACCAGATTCTTCATTGGGTGGTAGGGGATATTTGGAAAATAGCAACTTTTTTCTACAGACATTGGTCAATTACATGTGCTAATATGTATAAAGCACTATTTGTTGGTGTTAGACATAATGATTAGATTCCATTGTACTATAATTAAATTATATTGAATTATAATTATATATATATAAATATATAATTATAACTTAAATGAGCATTATATACTAACCTAGAAACCTAATTGCCAATTTATACTTTTTATGGAAAAATTCTTAGAAACAGAAGGATTTCACATGAACTTTTGCAATCCAACCAACCAGTTCACAAGTTGGTAAGCAAATATATATATATTTTTAAAAATATGCTTTTAATTGCTTCTAGTTCTATCACATCATTGATAGATCTCAGTACTTTTATATTTTATTAGGATCAGACTTTTAAACAAATTCTAAGTTAAGAAACATTTAAGATGTAATGCGTGTATTATACACATATATGTATGTTTTTCTCTCTATATATATATATTTAAAATGAGCTTTTAAAAAAATCAATAGATGTTGAAATAATTTAAATATCATGATCTGGTTTTACTAGTAAAAGAGACTAAAACTTGTTATGGTATGAAAGAACTGGAACCTGATAAATGATTGTGTTAGGATTTCAGATGGATAAACTGATTATTTGGGTAAATTTTAAATTCATTGTTATGACATGAAAAAAAGCATTATATTAAGGAGCTGGGAAATCTGTTATGGATCATTTGTAAGACCTTGAACAAATTGATTTACTTCTTTGGTTCTCAGTTTTCTCATTCTAACCAGGCTAGAGCTAGAGCTAGGTTAGAGCTAGAACTAGACTAGAACTAGAGGTAGGCTATAGGTAGACTAGAACTAGAACTAGTTACAGCTAGAGGTAGGGCTAGGCTAGAGCTAGAGGTAAGCTAGAGCTAGCTAGAACTCTAGGTCTATAGTCAAGAAAACCTTGTGGGCAAATCACTTAACCTCTATTTGTCAGTTTCCTCAGCTGTAAAATGGAAAAATAATAGCATCTTCCTTGCTGAATTGTTGTGAGGATCAAATGAGATAATATTTATAAAGTACCTGACATATAATAGGTGCTATGTAAATCTTAATTCTACTTTTTTTCTCCTCTTCCTTTTCCCTTTTTTCTTCAGGAGTTCCAGGGTCTGGGATAAATTCACTTGGGGATTGGAGGAAGGGTAGGAAGGAGACAGAGACAGAGACAGAACTGGGGCTACTATTTTGTGATCAGGACTCACAGGCCTCCACTGTGAAAGACATCATTTGGATCTCCTGGAGAGTTTGCCCCAGATCAGTGTTGTTGGGTTGGTAGGGAAAGCCCTTCCCTTTGACACTGGGTTTCATTATCACAGCTTGGCTCAACATTGATTGATCTCACATCCATCAACCCTTCAGTGTAGCAGAAGGCATGCCTTGGGAAAAGTATGCTACTGAGACTCTGGAATTGGTTCCTGAGAAGGAATTAGTGGGAGTGATGAGTTTGTTTAGGAAGAATGAGGCCAACTGGAGACTGCTGGGAGAAGGAATAATGCCCTCACACTTAATGTGGGTGCCTAGGACACCCAGTTAGAGCTTTAAGTGCTAACATTTTAAGAGGATTCTGAAATTGTCAAAGTAGTTGCTATGAAAACCACTCTGAAAATGAAACAAGTTCAGGGGAGAGTTAAGTAGCAATTTCTCCAAACGTAGAATTCCATCTCTCCCTTCATAGTTCTTTGGCATTCTTCCTCTTGGATCTGGGAAGTCTCTATCTTGATAGGTGTTATTGTTTTACCAGACTATGAGAGTCTAAACTAGATTCTTTGCATTCTGGAGGGTGCCAAAAATTATCTGATATATAGAGACAGCCTTTTTTCCTCTTTTTGTTAGCCTTCAGTGTGTTTGGCCTTCTTTAGGGTAATTTTGGGGTCCCATTTACTGTTGTTGGAGAATGGTGACTGGATAGTATTTTTGTCATGAAATCTGAAATTAATGTGCCCAAACTGGTGCACCCAAGGAAGCTTAGTGGTTATCATGAGAATGTTAATATCACTTTCTACTCCAATCATTCCTGGTTATTTAAAATTAGATGTTTTTGCCTCTAACCCCAACATAACCTGCCCATTAAGAGATGTTTAGGGCTTTCTTTCTGTTCTCTGTGAGTTGCCAATGGAGTTCTTAACTCACTCTTCGCTCACCCCCAGGTGAATGAGTAATGTATGCATTGTACTGTTTGCACTGAGCAAAACTTGTTTTCATGAGCACTCTCCCAGCTCCCCTCCTCCCCCTTGTACTGTATATCTAAAGAGTGTGTTAGTAGGAACCAAAGTAAAGCTGATTATTAGTCAGTTTCAGTAAAAATGTGTGTTCCCTGAGGGCAAGCACTATTTTTGTCTTTGTACCTAGCCTAGTATCTTTACATATAGTGTTTAATAATTGCTTGTTGGAAATTCCTTCTCATTCACTTTTCCACAAGTCAGACTGTATTCTGTTCTTCTGGTTTTGTCCATCCCTAATTGCCCTCAAAATTGAATTGCATTTTCCACTGTCCTACTCTGTATTCTTTTGCTTGTGCAGCTACTCTTCCTGTTTTTTTTTTTTTTCTTCATATAGTACATCAGAGACTGTGATGTTAAATTCTAAATGTGATGGCTTCAATGTTATTGATGTAGAAAAGAACTAGTAGAAATTTGGACTGATCTTTTTCCATATTTTGTTTGTTATCCTTCTCTTAGTTTAATCTTTGAATATTCTGGGGATGGTCTGGTTTAAATGGGGTTCCTGCCAAGCTTTCTATAAATGATTTTGCCCTTCACTGCTTCATAGTGTTTTCTGAACTGAAAGCAGTACTGCTTTTAATTTTCCTCATTCTCTGTAAACTTTTGTAAATGTTTATATTCTAAACAGTGTTGACTTAAACTGTTGATTTTGGCAAGAATATCAAATGTTTGAAGATTCATGAAGCTTCTAGCTTCTTTTGGTCTTTTTGTTGAATGAATAAAATGAAAGATGTTTAAGTGCTTATTGTGGGTCAATTATTATAAATGATGGGGATATTTATATAAAAGTGAGATAGTCTCATATCAAGGAGGTTAAATTCTTGTGGAAGAGATAACATATGGAGGAGTGGCCAGGAAGAAGAGTTCTGTGACTTAACCAGACTAAAACTCTTCTTCTAGGCTACCATTACTACCATATGTGCTCTACTAGTGGTTTTATTTTTTCCCCACTATCTATAATTTTAAACAGAGAATTCTTTAAGCCTTACTAATTAAATTCTCTAAATATTAGCAGACTGTTATGTGGTATAAGTGGTTTTTGATAATTCCACTTAAGTCAATCTGGTCTTTCAAAAATGAATACTTGAACATTTTCCACAAAGAGTATTGTGATAACAGACATCTCCTATCAGTGGAAAACATTAACTTCAGAAATTATCAGCAGATGTTTCCATTTAGTACTTGCTTCATTTGGTTTAATCCCCCCTTAGTTGAATAAATTCAAATTAACTAGAAAGATTCAAAGTTAATATTTATAAGAGTATTTGGAACTCATTTAAGTGATATACTGGAGAGAGAGAATCTACACTATTTTTCTTCACCTTTATGTAGTTCTAAAAAAGAATATTTCTTTACTTATGTCTTTCCAATTCTTGAAGGGAAAATGGGGGGGCAGTGAGAGGTTATAGGGAAAGTAAATTAGAAGTAGAGTATTTGAAATGTTTTAAATGGTGCCTTCAGAATTCTAGAAATGTGACATTTAGATTTTTTTAACATTTGTCATAGTGATCTTTTGCTGATTGTTCATTGTCCAGTTGTTCAATTGTTTCAGTTGTGTCAGACTCTTTAGACCCCATTTGAATTTTTCTTGGCAAAGATACTGGAGTAGGTTGCCATTTTCTTCTCTCCAGCTCATTTTAAAGATAAGGAACCTGAGGCAAACAAGGTTAAGTGACTTACCCAGTCCCATAGTCCCATAGCTAGTTAGTATATGAGGCAGAATTTGAACTAGGTCCTTCCTGAGCCAGTTCTTATGCTCTATCCACTGTTTTATATACATTTTTTTAGGTGATAGGAATGACTAAAATGCAAATTTCTCAAAAATTATTACTTTGGGTTTAAAAATCTCCCTCCCCCTATAAATAAAGAGGTACTGTAAATAAAGAGGAAAAATAGTAATAGTATATGTTGGCCATTGTATGATGAAAAGGAAGACAATTTTTATTGATTGTCTTTTTTTTTAAAATCTTCATAGTTTCCCCTAGTTAATCCTCCCCATATTCTTTCCAGAGAGCTACCCCCATACTACTTTTTAAAAAACAAGCCAAAAAAAGTTAAAAAGAAGAGGGAAAAGAAAATCAGATCAATATTAAAAGGAAATATTTTAGAGTAGTCTGATGGTTTTTATGAAGAAGATTTTTTTTTTTTTTTGCTGAGGCAATTGGGGTTAAGTGACTTGCCCATGGTCACACAGCTAGGGAATGTTAAGTGTCTGAGACCAGATTTGAACTCAGGTCCTCCTGACTTCAGGGCTGGTGCTCTAACCACTGTGCCACCTAGCTGCCCCTATAAAGAAGATTTTTATTCCATTGTAGTTTTGTTTCAAACCTTCTTAACAATAAGGTATTAGGTTTTAAAGTTTTAATTGTCCAGCTTGATATCTAAAATATGGAAAAGCTATGTACCATTCAGAACTCCCTCCACTAATAGATCACAATTTAACTGTGATTTAGTAGGTAATAAGTCTTATGTGTCTGAACCACATTGAGGTACATGGCTTGCTCAGGAGTCCAGTTGTAAGTGTTAGAAGTAGAATTTGAACTCTCAGATCAGGATTCTGCTTACTTGGCCATACTACCTCAACATTATAAATGTATAATAATTTAAAAAATAAGGTAATCAAGAGAAAAAATGAAAAATTCCATTTAGTCACATATTTAGTTCTTGATGGCTTTGAGGCCCCCAAACCTTAAATGATTTGTTCAAGATTATACAGAGGCAGGGATTGAATCATGGTCCTTTTAACTTCAAAGCCATCCATCGCCTTTTCCCTGTACTAAGCTGTCTGTAGTACCTTATTCTTTCCATGAAGTTGTTCCATGCTAAGTACTCAAATGCTCATATAAGAAAGGAAATGATATAGCTTTTATTTTTATGACATCAATTGCTAATTGTTATTAGTATAGCCTTTTAAGTGTTATTTCATTTGAACCTCAGGAAAACCATGTAAGGAGAAAGAACAAATGGTAATATCTCTTTATTTTAGAGGTGAGAAATCTGAGGCTGAGATTAATTGACTTTGTCCAAGTAGCTAATTAATGGTGAGAGTAACACCAAAATTCAGGTTTCTGGATTCCCCATGCAGTGCTTCTTCATTGTCTTAGTTTACTTAGAAAACTTTAAATCTAGAATCTCATTAGCATGGGTACTCCCTTTCATAGGTACAGTCAATCACCACTCTATCATTTTTACCTAGCCTTTGTGTTGCTTGTCCATGTTTTTTTATAAATTGGCCCAGTGCCCTCCACACACCTTCTTCTTGTACTTTTAACATCTTTACTGGTTCCAGGGTAGTATGGGGTGTGTCTGTTATTGCTTCTTATTCTTTCTAAATGAACAATTAATGTTTATTTTTTCCTATTAATGTTTGTCCCAGATAATGTACTTGCTAATAAACTGCAAAATGACATGTGCCTAATTTCATTTTGACAAAAGTGTCTGTTATATGTAAGGCAATGTGATGGATGTTAGGAATACAAAGACAATAACTTTTTCTTGTATGAAAAATTGAGGTAATTTCTCTTGCTATTTAAGTCATGAGAAATGAGACATGGTGGCATAATGGATAAGAGTAGCTGTTGAGTTAAGAATTTTCAATTCTTGCTGGTAACATATATATTGGTTCTATGACTATGAACACTTACTTAACCTCTATGTTCTAAGGAACTCTCTGTGATACTAAGGTATAAAAAAGTTGTTGACCTATATCAGTGGAAAAAGATTTCAAAGCTGATTTATGACATGAGTGCTTGTGTCTGTAATTTACATTGTGTTTAAGGAACTGCTTGTTGTTCAACCAGCATTCTGCTGTCAAGTCCATTAATATTTGTATTGTTTCAGTTTCTTGATTAAGCTTATTATATGGCTTTCCTTTTTTCATAGTTTTAAAAACATATTTCATTAATTTGTGTGTCTTCATATAGAAAATGATGTGGTTTTGGACTAAATGGCCACTGAGGTCCCTACCAATTCTGAATCTGAGTGAATGATTCTCTAGAATATTGCCCTTATATTGTCCAGAATTGATGGTAAAAGTACATAAGCTGAAATTAAAATTCAAACCTACTTCATATATTTAATGACTGACTTTAATTTGATGTGAGAAGTTTATGAAAATATACTAGTGATTTGTCCATATAGTCCAAATGCCATGAAAAAATTTGGTAGCAGACACCACCATACCACTACCATATTTGTGATGAAATGATTACCACTAGGTTCCTAAATCCTATGTACCTTATTATAAATACCAATATTTGAAATGATCCAACAAGATTATAGACTTAGAACTGGAAGGGCCTTTTAAATACATCGAGTTTAGCCCCTTCATTTTCTACTTAGAGTGGTTGTGTCGCCCAAGATTACAAAGATAGTTAAGTAACCAGAATCAAGATATTTGAATCCAGACCTTCTAAAGTTAAATCTATCTGTGTTAACCCTAGATCATTGTACCACTCAGATTTACTAGAAACCTCCCTAGGGACCTAGAGAAGAAAGAAACTAACAAATCTAATTCTCAAATCCTAATCTGAAATTACCGTTTCCAATCTTAAAAACTTCCCCTCTTCCCAACTCTCCTATTATTGTCAAAGGTCAAAGATAATGGTTTCACTATCATTTTAATCATCTAGACTCAAAATGTCAGTGGCAGTTCTTAACTCCTCACTTGGTATATACTCAAACTGTTGTATAGCCTTGTCATTTTCACCTTTACATCTCTCATTTATCTTTTTTTCAGTCACACAATCACTGTCCCACTTAATAGTATTTTATTTTTTTCAATTACATGTAAAGATTATTATAAAAGTGAATGTTGAAAATTATCTTTGTTTCAAATTTTTCTCCCTTTCCTAAGACAAATAGAACATCATCATAAAGCTTATACATGTACAATCATATTAATCATTTTCACATTGGTCATATTGTGAAAAAAGAATCCAAACAAAAGGGGAAAAACATGATAAAGAAATAAAACTAAAAAAAAAAAATGAAAGTAGTAGTGTAAGCTTTGATTTACATTCACACTCCATAGTTCTTTTTCTAGATATGAATAGCATTTTTCATCATGAGTCTTTTGGAATTGTCTTAAATCATTGTATTGCTGAAGAGAGCTAAATCTGTTAATAGTTTATTATCATACAATGTTGCTGTTACTGTGTACTATATTATTCTAGTTCTGCTTACTTAAGCTTCAGTTGATATGTTTCCAAGTTTTTCTGAAATACATCTGCTCATCATTTATTACAGCATAATAATATTGCATTATATTCATATAACACAACTTGGTCAGCCATTTCCCAGTCGATGGGCCTCCATTCAGTGTCTAATTCTTTGCCATCACAAAAAAAGAGCTGCTTATAAATATTTTTGTGCATATGGGTCCTTTTCCCTTTTTTATGATGTCTTTGGAATTATAGTCTGAGTAGTAGTATTGTATCAGGATATGCATAGTTTTATAATCCTTTGGGATTAGTTCGAAATTGTTCTACAGAATGATTGGTTCATAACTCTACCAACAACAGTACAGTAGCCAATTTTTCCTCATCTTCTCTAGCATTTATCATTTTCCTTTTCTATCATAATAACCATTCACAACTACTCATTTACATAGGTTCTCATTACTTCTTTTCAGTTGGTCTCTAATTGCTCTCACTAATTCATCTCTCCAAATTTCAATATATCCTTCATTCAACTGCCAAAGTGGTTTTCCTAGAGTGCAGATATGACCATGTCATACTCCTACTCAGTAAACTCTCCAAAATTACCCCAAGGACCAAATAGCCATCACAGTCTTTAATATGTGTCCACAGTGATTCACAACTATGTGAAATCTACATGAAAATTAGGTTTATTACAAGAGAAATGAGCATGCATGTGGAACTAAAAGAGTTCACAATTCCTAGAAAATTTGTATGTTTATGAAAAAGGGAGGAGGAGAAAGCACAAATCTCTACCTAAAGAGGTTGGTATGGAAGGGGGAGAGGAGCAATAAGAGTGAGGAAAAAGATAGAACCCCTCTTGAAGGGGAGGAGCAAAGTGATAGCAAAATCTGCATTCTTTTCTCCTGGAAACAGACTATGAAAATGGGATTTTTTTTTTTTCCAAGGGTTCCAGGTGCTCCGACAGTTTCTAAGTCCATGGAGACTGGCTGGCACTCCTGTCTTGACTCCCAAGGACACTCCCAAGAAATCCATTTTGAGATGCTAAAAAATTGGGTCATTTGTGGGTGGAGGGGTGCTTCTTTCTTGATATATTCAAGGCCTCCAGCATACTTTGGGGCCAGTGTTTCTGGAGGATATGGCAACTCAAAATGATAGGTTCAGGAGACAATATTCCTCATCATTTGTTATCAGTCTTCTTGATATTTTCCTCATAGTCAAGTTTGGTCTGCTCTCTGTTCTTCACATGACATTCCACCTCCCATTTTTGTGCATTTGTACTGGACATTTCTCATGCTTGAAATGTTCTCCCTCCTCATCTCTGATTTTTTTTTAACTTTCATGTCTTCCTTATTTTGAATCCCATAGTCTGTAGAAGGTTTTTTTCTCCCTCACTGCACCTTCCTCAGGCCCTTCCTTCTTAAGACTTCCCTCTGTTTAGAGTGTAATATGTTTGGTATATATATGATTACTTAAATATTTTCTCCCCTGATTAGAAAATTAGCTCCTTAAGGTCAGGGCCTGTCTTTTTGCCATCTTTTATTCCCAGTGTTTAACATAGGGTCTGGTTCAAATTCCAAGGATTTCGAATTCTTTTTTAGATTCCTTTTTTTTTTTTTTTTTTTTGCTTTTTCTTTGCACCTGAAAATGAAGAATTGAGACTATATAAACTCTAAAAACTCTACCAATTCTAAGGCATAAGATCTTATAATTTATGGTACAGTTTTCAAGTTTGGATAAGTAATTTTTTATTAGAAAAATAAATAAAAGGCAGCCAGGAAGGTTTATTTTCTGGAAGGTAATTACAAAATTATTCAAGTTCCACACTTCTTAGATAATATCTGGAAGAGCAATGGTAAAGTAACTTCAATTTATTTTTCTGAAAGTTTATTTAGTAGTATTCCATTTGGCATGGGTAGCCTTTATTATACTTAGAAAAACCTTTGTACAATAACAAGAAACTAGTAATTTTATTTTTCTTGGAGTTAGTGAAAGTATTAACTTTGTGTCATGTTCAGTGTTTAGTTTGTTTCTTTCTTTAGATTTGATGGAGAACAGGACTAGAAATAACAAGTTGTTATAAATGGAATTACAGCCTGTGAGCACATTTAATAAGAAAAATATATAAAAACAATGTAACAAAAATTATAAGGAAAGCAGAAAACTGGGGGGGGGGAATTTGTAACAAGTCAATCTGATAAAAGGACTTCACTCAGAAAATATATAGGTAACTGAGTCAAATTTATAAAAAATGCAAGTCATCCTCTAGTTGACAAATGGTCGAAGGATATGAACAAGCAGTTTTCAGACAAAGAAATCAAAGCTACCTATAGCTACATGAAAAAATATTCAAAACCATTATTGACCAAAAAAATGCAAATTAAAACAACTTTGACTCCCTACCCCACACCTATCAGAGTGACTAATACAACATGAAAAGTAAACTATTAGATATTGGAGGGAATGTGGGATGACTGGGACACTAATGTATTGTTGATGGAGTTGTAAATTGATTCAACCATTCTGGAGCCCAAAAGGACTCCAAAACTGTTAATATTCTTTGATCCAGCAATTCCACTGCTAGGTCCATTTTTCAAAGATATCCAAAGAAAGGAGAAAAGGACCTATTTGTACAAAAATATTTGTAGCTTTTTTTTGTGATGGCCAAAAATTGGAAATCAATGGGATGCCCATCGATTGGGCAATGGCTAAACAAGTTGTGGTATATAATGATTGTAATGGAATATTATTGTGATATGAGAAATGATAGGTAGAATGATTTCAGAAAAACTGGTGATATTTATATAAACTGATACATAGTGAAGTAAACAGAACCAGGAGAACGTTGTACACAGCAAAGGCAATATTATTAGATGAAGAATTGTGAATGATATAGTTATTCTTAGTAATTCAATGATCCAAGATAATCCTAAAGGACTAATGATGAAGCTTACTAACCATCTCCAGAGAAAGAACTGACATTGATTAAATAGACTGAAGCATGCTAATTTTTAATTGCCTTCATTTTTTTTTCTTTTATTTGTCTGGTGCAAAATCACTAATATGAAAATGTTTTACATAATTACACATGTATGGCTTAAAAAAGAATAAGATGTGTTTTCAATATTTTATAACTTAATAAGGAATCAGTTTTATATTTCTAGTTATTGTGGATATCTGTTAACTCATCTTTAACTTTGATATCACTTTTTTTTTTCTTTAGCAGATGAAAGGGATTTCATTTCCAAATCCCATTCATTTGATTTTCGTCAACATAAATTATTACTTTACTATTGTCTCTTTCAGATTTTTCAGATAAACTATAATACTTCCTTTCTGTCCCATCTTGTACTTCCTCCCTGATCTTTCTCCACTACACACACCCACACATCTACCCCCCCACCCAATCACACACACACACATGCAAACATACTCTATTGCTTTGAAATATTTCAAGAGCATAGTACAGCTTTTTGCCAAGTATGATCCAAGTCTCCTTGACAATTTCTTGTATCCTCCAGTAATAAACATTTCCAAGTTTTTAACCCTTGCATTATTTAATGCTTTTTTCTTTCAACATTTTAAAATGCCTTTAAAAAAGTAATTCTCATTTGTACTCCAAGAGTATTGAGATGCCAGAATTTGATTAGGTAACTTCTACCTTTTATTGATTCAAGATTGATCTTGAAGTATGTGTTCTTCATAGCATCTTTCTTTTGTGGTTTTCCAAGCTTTCCTCTATCTTTTGATTCCTTTTTCCTTTAACTATGTGTCCTATTTCTCATATTGTAAAGTTCAGCTAATCCTTTTATCATCTACATTATGTCTATCTGCTCTTCCTGATGTAAATTTTGTCAGTGGTCCTCTTCTTTTCCTTTTTTTTTTTTTAACGTTCTGATTTTTAACACCCCAGAAAAATTACCATTTCTATGTACATTATAGAATAGAATGAGGGAACTTTATCTAAAACTGCAAATCATATAGAACAGGTTCGTAACCTAGAAATTGCTTTAAAAATAACCATTAATTCTATTAGTAATAGCTAGCATTTGTGTAGTGTTTATTATATGCTAAGTGCTTTATAAAATTCATCTCATTTGATCCTCCCAACAACTTTGGAAGATAGCCTTTTGTTGGATGAGGAAACTGAGGCAAACAAAGATTAAGTGATTGATTGCCCAGGGTTACAAGAATATTACTAGCAGTAATTATCTTTTGCAGTCTTTAAATTCAGCCTAATTTACCTCATATTTTATTAAACTAATGTATACAATGGACTGTGATAGGTGCTAATATATGTTTGTATGCGGACACTAGCATTTATGTATGTTGACTTTTTTGGTCACCTTTATTTGATGACATCCTCCCCTCTCTACTATAGTTCAAGAATTTTCCCTTGTAATAAAGAATTTAAAAATAAAGAAAAATAAAACAAACAAACAAAAAACCCTAGCTCCATAGAACTAAACCAACAATTAAAAAATCTGACATTGTTTATTATAGCTATTGGTATCTTGATAGAAACAGATCACTGCAATTACATATTGACTTAAAAACTCCCACAAATTAACATTTTATATGTTGTATTTTGTTTTTTAAAATTATTTAAATTGTTAAACATTTCCAAACTACATTTTAATCTGGTTTGGATTATTTTAGGCTTGCCTGCATTTTGACACCTCTGGGTCTACAGTGTTCTATGTATTCCTAGTCTATCCCAACCTCTTCAAAGAAGGGAAGTGCCTTCTTATCTTTACTCTTTGAGACTGATTTGTCATTATAAGTTTCATGATTTTCTATTTCATTTGTTTCATTGTTTTTTCATTTACATTGTTGTAGTCACCATATAATTTTTCTCTTTTTATTTATCTTTTGCATCTGTCCATATGTTATTCTGAGTAGTTACTAAGGGAAAAAAAAAGTTAAGAGCATTTTGTAGAATTAATAATCATTTCTGTTTGAATTTTCTGCGGTTGATATGACAGTCTTTAACTATATTATAAAATATATTTCTTATCTGCATGTGTAGATGGAGCATGTCATTGCTTTTTAGGGAGGATTCAGTTGGGTTAAAGTCTTTTTTCAAGGTTTAAGTTAGAGACCTTCATTGTACTTATGATTTGGTCAGTTGGTTGAAACTCACATTTAGCATCCCCTATTCTCTTAGACCTGTCTGGATCAGCTTTCTCTCTAAGGTATCTCTTATTCAATTCCTCTGGACAACTCTTTTGATGTTTACAAATTACTTTTCATATTTCAGCCATGTTTTGCCTGAGGAAATTTCTTTGTATTTTATAATTATTTCTGCATGTACATATTTTCCTTCCATAGAATCTTATATTTTTTAATGTTAGGGATTTTGCCATTTTTGTCTTTGTATCCTCAGTTCCTGCTACATTATACTGTAGGCACTTAACACTTGTTGAATTAACAGTGGCACTGCCAAATTTGTGTTTTATCTTGGTAACTAACATGCCATATCAGGAAATAGAAATGGTACTTAATGATGAATTTGAAAAGAGTGACTATACCTTATCAAATAGAGTCAGTGCTGTGAGTGGTACACTTTTAAAGGGAATTAGTGATTAATTTTTCAAATAATGAAAGATAAGGAAAACTTTTAAGAAATGGAAATCTTTGATGGTATTATTATTACAAAGCATAATGTGAGAGTTTGTAGGAATCTTAAAAATGGACCCATATATCTACTTTCTAATCTTTATAAAATATTTTAAGATAAGAATTGTGTGTGAATGCACATGTATGTGTGAATATATGTTGGATGTATATATACACCTATGTGTGTATATCTATGTATATGTATGTGTGTATATCTATATCAGTTTAATATATCAGTTTTAAGGATTATTAAGTTCTTGCTACTTATAAATTATACATCTAAGCAGCTTCAAAAGAGGGGTGAGTTTAGCAGGAAGATAAATTCTGTTTTGGACCTATTGAGTTTGGAAAATATATAAAAGATGTTTGAAGTAAAATACTAGATATAAATTTGAAAGTCATTTACATGGAATGCTATTGAACTTTTGGGAAATGATGACTGGGAGACAACATAGGAAGAGAAGTAAAAAGGAGGTATAGAACAAATCCATGAAAAGGAAGAGTAAGAGGACAGGAAATGATTAATGATTTAACAAATGAAATTAAGTATAAGATAGGAGTGTTACAAAAGCTCATGAGTGAGTTCAGCTATCATCTCTGTGTAGGTGATTCCATTGTTTTCATATGTAGCCCTTCATTTTTTCCTGTTTGAATTCCTGCTGGACATCAATTATGCAATCAGTCAGTAAGCATACTAATCCTTTATGTTCAGTGAACCTCTGTGAATCTGAAGGAAAAAAAAGTCCCTGCCTTCAAGGAGCTTGCAGTTTACCAAGGAGCAACAAGACATACATGTATGGATATATGCAAAGTATATACAAAGTGATTTGAGGGAAAGGAACCACCAACTACAGGGATTCAGGGAAGACTTCACAGAGATACTACATATATCTTGAGCTGAGCCTTGAAAGAAACTAGGAATTCTGAGAGGGAGGGAGGAGAGTACAATCCAAAAAGAGAATAGTCATACAAAGGAATGGAGATGGGAAATGGAGCCATATTTGTGAGAAATAATAATAATGATGCATGTACATGGAAGACAGTAATGTGTACCAAGGTGGAAGAAGTAGGTTGGCACCAGGTTGTGGAAGGCTTTGAAATTTTAAATATGTTTTTAAATAATCCTGCATTTCTTAGAAAAAGCAGGAGTTTGAAATTGGAGAAAAGAGCAACATAAGATAGGGAGATTAATTAGATGAATGTTAGTAAGAGATAATAAGGGTTGTTGAACTAGGATGGTCACACAGAGTGATAATAAGGGGATGAGCAGCAGAGATTTAGATGTAAAAATGACAAAATTTTAGTAATGTTGGTTATGTGAGGTGAGGGTATGAAGGTCAAATAGGAGACAAATATTGAACATAGGTGACTGCAAGGATGATCATCTCCCTGACAGAAATAATAAGTACAGAAGAGGTGTGAGTTTGACGGTAGGGTAAAGAAAATGATTTCAATTTTGGACATATTGAATTTGAGATATCTTATATAATGTCTATGTCTATAAAATAAACAGTTTAAAAAGTCTAGTAGGCAGTTGGTAGGACTGGTACCATGAAAGAGGTCTAGGGCCAGAAACAGATCCAGGAAGCATCAGCATAGATATGGAATTAGACCCATCTTTATTTCATTATCCCACAGGTAACTCACATTCATTCTGCTTAAAGCAAAATTCATTATATTTCTTCCTAAATCTATCTATTCCTTTTCTAATTTTCTTATGTCAAAGGCACAACCCATTCTTCTAATCACACAAGTTCCCAGCCTACAAATCATACTCCTCATTCAGAGTTGTCAAGTCTTGCAGATTCCACAACACATCTAAGTTTGCTTTCATCTTGCTACTCCCCACAATTTGGGCAGTCATCATCTCAACTTGTAATATCAGAATAGTTCCCTAATTTGGTTCTCTACATATAGCTTCTCACCTTCCAGTTCAAACTTCATACAGCTATGTTGAAGAAACTTCAATAGCTGCCTATGGCTTTTATGATAAAATTAAAACTTCTTTATTAGACATTTAACTCCTTTTATAATAGGCCTAGAAAGATTTACATGAACTGATGCTGAGTGAAACAAGCAGAACCACTAATACATTGTACACAATAACAGCAAGAATGTGTAATGATCAACTATGAAAAACTTGGTTCTTCTTAAGGGTTCAGTGATCCAAAGCAATCCCAATAGACTGGACAGAAAACGCCACCTGCATCCAGAAAAAGATCTAAGGAGACTGAATGTAAATCAGCATATGCTATGTTCACTTCTTTTTTCTGTTTTTTATCTCTTCCATGATTTTTCCCTTTTGCTTTAATTTTTTTCTCAACATGATTCATAAAGCAATGTGTATTCAAAATAAATAAACTTACTACAAAAAAAATCTTTTTTAGAACAATGCCAGCAGCAGCAACAGCAAAAACACCCAAAAGTGAGCTCTGTAATTATAATGATCAAACTGTCCCTGGAGAAAAGTTGAGAAAAATCACTTTCTTCCCTTTTTTTGCAATAGTGGAAAGCTATGGATGTTTGAATACTGTCCAACATGGCAGTTGTGTTTATTTTTGTTGAACTACTTTTTCTTTCTTTAAATATATATTGCTATTGTATTTCCTTTAACGGATTATTCTTTCTTGTAGATACGATTTCTCCTGCACAAAAAATGATGCAATAACTATACTTATATTCGATTTCTTAAGTATTCTAACATAATTATCATGTAGTGGATATCCTGCCATCTAGGGGAGGGGTGGGGAATAGGGGGGAAAAATTTGTAACAGAAAGCTTTGTAAGGGTTAATGTTTAGGAATTACCCATACATATGTTTTGCAAATAAAAAGTATTTAAATAAATAAATAAATAAAGCTAGATCGTGGAGGAAGAGATATATATTTAGAATGGAAAGTAATAAGAAACAAAATATAACTAACAGTAATAATTAACAATAAATCCTTTTACAATTTCACCCCAATCTATTTTCCCAGGCTGATTATATACTACCCTCCCTTACCTATAGTCAAAACAAGACTATTTTTTCTTCCTGACTTCCCATCTCATGCTAATGCATAGACTGTTTTTCAGATCTTGGAGGCTCCTCCTCCTCACCACTTCTTGGAATGCCTAGCTCCCCTCTAAACTCAGACATAATTCCATCTTCAAGTGGTCTTGTTCCATCAGTTGTTAGTATTTTCTTCCCCCCTCCCCTATAAATTATTTTGTATATATCTTTTATGCTACTAATCTCTGTATGTCATTTTCCCTGTAGATAAGAAGTTTCATTTTTGTCTTTGCATACTAATGCTTAATATAATACCTGATAATGTCAATTTGCCTGTATTTCAATAGGAAAGCTAACATTTCAGTTATAAAAATACTATAAAAAGCAAACATAATCTTAAGTTCATCATTACCCTCTCAATTCAAATCAAGCTAGCTTTTCCTAAAATATATATATATATATATATATATAATGGCATGCAAGTAATAGATGATGAATAAATGTTGGGTGTAACTGAATTGATTACTTTCATGTGAGGTAGAAGAATATATACATCACCAAGAATATGACTGTAGAAAGGAGTTGTGAAGACTCTAGCTACATGGGTAAAGACTTATAATTTGTTGAGGAAAAACTTGAAAGCAGTCTCAGAAAATATAGGATAAGATTACCACTCCAAGCATTTAACATATCTAAATGGATATGTGACTTATAGTTTACATCATAAGCTAAAGGAACAAGAAAGAAATTTTCTTATTGCACATAGGGTAGAGGAAGAACTGTTTGATAAAAACAAGGGATAGAAAGGATCACAGAAAATAAAATGGACAATTTTGATAAAATATAGTTACACAAAGTTTTGCACAAACAAAACCAATGTGGCTAAAATGGAAAGGAAAAAATTGTGTGTGGATAGAAGGCTTTGCTTTCAAGTTTCTCTGATAAAAGTCTAATTTCTAAGGTAAATAATTGATTCTAAGTCATGAGAATAGCCATTTTCATGATAAATAGTTAAAGGATACCAAGAAGAAATTTTCAAAGTATGAAATTCAAGCTCTCTACATTTATATGAAAAAGTCCTCTAAATCATTAATTGTTAGTGAAATGCAAAATAACTCAGGTTCTACTGAAGGTTCATCAGTTTAGCAAAGATGACAAAAAAAAAAAGAAATATTGAAGGTGCTGTGGGAAAAGTCACATCATTGCATTGTTGATACTTTGAATTGGGGGAAAGCAGTTTGAAATTATACCCCGGAGTTACTGTTTATACCTTTTAATTCAATGATACTCCAATAGACCTATACCCCAAAGACATTAAAAAAAAGACAAATATCCATGTATACAAAATATTTATAGTAGTATTTTTTGTAATGGTTAGAATTGGAAACTAAAATCTTAAGAGACAGGGAAACCTAGGATAACTTATGTGAATTAATGCAGAACAAAGTGGGAAGAGCCAAGACAACATTGTGAAAACAAACAACTTGAAAAGACTCAAGAACTGATCATAAGCATTATCCAGATGATCAATAATGAAGAATATTGCTCAATTACTGACAATGGACTCAAGATGAGTAATAAAACATAGTTTTGGGGGCATGACCAGTGTGGGTAGTATTTGGCTTGACTGTGTTTCTTAGAAGGGTTTTGTTTTGCTTTCTTTCTTTTTTTTTTTTTTAATTGGTTGGTTGTGTGAGGAAGAAGAAATAAGTGACTGTTAATTGAAATAAAATTGCATGTAGCATAAGAGGTAAGAAAAAAAAAACAACAACTTAATTGTTTGCAAACAACTTAATTTGACATGGACTTTTAAGGGAGAAGAGACTACCTTTCATTAAGAACACACACTAAGTAAAAGTTGGCTTTGCTTTTATGATAAATTGAGAGACCACTAGTGTCTCTCAATTTCTATCATTTTTTCCTGTCCTCAAAGTTTCCTGAACTATTTCTACTAACTTGTGTTCTCAGATTTCCCATATATAGCTCAGACATCTCTCATACTTTAGAAAACTGAGGCATCCTTACCCTTATGCTAAATAGTAGTCCACTTGTTTTCTTTAATTGCCTGATTACCTATATTTGCTTTAACCTTGTATTCCAAAGTCCATGTCAAATATTTTTTCAAATCACTGTGCTTTCAGTATGTGAATTTAGTCCAAGACGCCAGTATGAATTGTGGCAGCTTTTGTTGTTTTTATTCAAATTACTCTTTGATGAAAATACCTCTTCAGAGAATAATCCTTCTAAAATTTAAACATCTACATCAAAATATAGCTATTATTTTACATCCACTAGCAAATACAGCCTTTTCATTCTCTTAGATGTTAATTCTTTTAGCTTCTCCATTTCAGTCAGTAGTGATGCAAGGATCATATGCTACACTTAGCAATAAAAATGAACTTTAGATTCCCAGATTTTAGGGATGGAAGGGACCTCAGAGACTGATCTAGTTCAATCATGGCATTTTATTGTGAGGAAATTGGGACCTAGAGAGGTTAAATAATTTGACATATATTACACAGGGAAAAAAATATTAAGGTTGAGATTTAAACCCAGGTGTTCTGACTTAAAAACAAGTCTTTTTCTTTTCTACTGTATCATAATTTTTTATTCTCTAAGAAGTTCTCTAAGAAGTTTTACATTCAGCCCTGAACTTTTTTGTTTTCAAATTAAAACAAAATATAATGTATCTTGTACTCTGTCACGTAATTTCTATTGTAATGAAATTTGAATATATTCAACAGTTGTGATATCCCCTGAAATTTGTTAAAAATGAAATTCTTTTTATGTGCTTCAATGACAAATAATCTTAGTCTTTTCATATTAACATTTTTTTTTTCTTTTTGCTGAGGCAGTTGGGGTTAAGTGACTTGCCCAGAGTCACACAGCTAGTGAATGTTAAGTGTTTGAGGTCAGATTTGAACTCAAGGTCCTCCTGACTTCAGGGCTGGGTTCTCTATCCACTGCGCCACCTAACTGCCCCTCATATTAACATCTTACGATAGGTTTTTTTTTTTTTTTTAAATTTCCCAGTAAATTGAACTTAGGAAAATAAATAAAATTTGTTTGTTCTTTTAAGAGTTTAACTTCTACTTTTGTTTTAACAATAGAACATTCCTATAATAATATGAAATTCTAAGAAATTAATACTAACTACAGTTATCCCTTCCGCATTAAAGCTTTCCCCATGATAATTTTGATATATTGAGGATCGGCAAAAGAAATTAAATGAGAATTTTTTTTTTTTATGGAAGCTAAACATGATGCATGAAGACCAGCAGATGATACAGAAAAAGTTTAGAAACTCTGAAATGCATGAATTTATATAAAGTATTATATAAGATCAACCCATATTGTACAATAAGGTATTAAAACATCCATAAAAGAAAAATAAAAAAATTAATATCTTTTTTCTAATACAAAGGGAAGGCAGAAATTCCACTCATATTTTCTAGATTATAGGGGCATTGTGCCTCTAACCCCCACGACATGAAAGGGGTAACTGTAGTTTTTAAACTATAAAACAGAGGCACTGGGGATTCAAGTAAAAATAAAATAAAAACAGTCCTAGTTTTTCAGTATTTTATGTTCTACTTGGAAATGCATTTATATATATGCTTGTGTATATACATACATGCAAATGTATGTGTACATGTAAGGGCACAATGAAGAGCCTGTCCAAAATCTCCTATCTAAAACTTTGGATCACAAGAAAATGTTGCATGAGGCCACATTTTAATGCTAGGCGCCCCTTCCTCCTCCAAATCTCTGAGTTGTGAAATCAGATGAAAAATGTTTAAGAATCTACAAAAATAATTATAACATCTTCAACTGATTTTTGTGACCCAATACAGGATTGTATAAATATTCTGCTTCACATACTTGACAATTCTTACTAAATATTAAAACAAAAATGTTTCAATATTGAACTAATGGACAAAATAAAAAAAGATCATAGGATCACATATTCTTCTCCCTCTTCACCTAAAGTGAGGCATTAAGGTATTTCTAATGGTCTAAGAATAAATTCTAGTTAAGTAGCAGTTTGCTCAAAATTGCAATTGTTTTGGAAAGTAACATGACCTTACTGAGTCAGGGAGGTTTAAAATTAACTTAAATGTAAAACAAAAATGGTATTTTAGGAATTAATGTTTCCTGTTACCTGAAACCTAAAACTCCATGTTTTTTCTTCTGCTGTGGCAACAAGAATATGGGGACTACCAATAACTTGGGAGTTCTGCAGTCACATAAGAATCACATTTATAGGAATTTGAGGTTTATGAGGCATTATCTGCCTCAGTACTTTGAAACCTGAATTGTAGCATACTGTTGTTTTTTTCCTTTCCTCATCTTGTTACCCTTGTCTTTTTTAATTTAATTTTTTAAAAATTGATTAAAGGTTTTTATTTACAGAACATGAGTGATTTTTTTCTACGTTGACCTTTGCAAAACTTTTTTTTTTCTTTAAAATTTTCCCCTCCTTCCCCTCACCCCCAAACAGGTAGTCTAATACATGTTAAATATGTTAAATTATATGACATCCAATATATGTATACATATCTATACAGTTATCCTGCTGCACAAGAAAAATCAGATCTAGAAAGAGAAAAACAAACAAACAAACAACCTAAGGAGGAAAACAAAATGCAAGCAAATATTCACAGAAAGCATTAAAATGCTGTGCTGTAGTCCACACTCAGTTCCCACAGTTCTTTCTCTGGATGTATATGACTATCTTCATTGCTGAACAATAGGAACTGGTTTGAATCACCCCATTGTTGAAGAGAACCATGTCCATTAGAATTGATCGTCTTCTAGGCTTGTTGCTGTATATAATGATCTCCTAGATCATTAGTTCATGCAAGTCTCTCCAGGCTTCTCTGAAATCATCCTGCTGGTCGTTTCTTACAGAACAATAATAATCCATAATATTCACATAACATAACTTATTCAGCCATTCTCCAACTGATGGGCATCCATTCAGTTTCCAGTTTCTTACCACTACAAAAAGGGCTGCCACAAATATTTTTGCACGTGTGGGTCCCTTTCTCTCCTTTAAGATCTCTTTGGGATATAGGCCCAGTAGAAGCACTTCTGGGTCAAAGGGTATGCACATACCTCCAAAATGGTTGGATTCGTTCACAGTTCCACCAACAATGTATCAGTGTCCCAGTTTTCCCACATCCCCTCCAACATTCATCATTATCTTTTCCTGTCATCTTAGCCAATCTGACAGGTGTGTATTGGTACCTCAGAGTTGTCTTAATTTGCATTTCTCTGATTAATAGTGATTTGGAGCACCTTTTCATATGACTAGAAAGTTTCAATTTCTTCATCTGAAAATTGTCTGTTCGTATCTTTTGACCATTTATCAATTGGAGAATGCCTTGATTTCTTAGATATTTGAGTCAATTCTCTATATATTTTAGAAATGAGGCCTTTATTAGAACCTTTGAATGTAAAAATGTTTTCCCAGTTTATTGCTTCCCTTCTAATCTTGTCTGCATTCGCTTTGTTTGTATAAAACCTTTTTAACTTGATGTATTTTGTGATTAATGATGATCTCTATTTCTTCTTTAGTCACATATTCCTTCCTCCTCCACAGATCTGAGAGGTAAACCAGCCTACCTTCTTCTAATTTGTTTTTAATATCATTCTTTATGTCTAGATCATGAATCCATTTCATCCTTATCTTGGTATACGGTGTTAGGTGTGGGTCAATGCCTACTTTCATCCATACTAGTTTCCAATTTTCCCAGCAGTTTTTGGCACATAGTGAGTTTTCATCCCCAAAGCTGGGTATTTTATTTTTGTAAGATACATTGTATTGGTACTTTTTTCCTTAACATCACAGTCATCCCCCTTCTCAAGATTAATAAGTCTTTCTTTGTTACAAAGAAAAACAAACATTTAATTGTCCCTTGTTTTTCTTCTGAGTGAGGGAGTTTATTTGTTCTCTAGAAGAACCTCCACTGATTTTTTAGTTACTCAGAATTTGACTTCCTTTGGTGTGATTTTTTTTAGTTATCTTTATGGTTGTCATCATTATATATATTATTTTCTCAGTTCTACTTATTTACTTCACATCAAGTCATTTAAATCTCTTTATTTCTCTGAAATACTCGTTGTCAAGTTTACCCTTTAAAAAAATCATTTATTTTTTACATTAAAAACATTTTTTTGAGTTCCAAATTCTCTCCCTTTTCTTCCCTTCCCAGTAATAAGCCAAACAAATGATATCAATTATGTATGTAAAAATAATATAAAACATTTCTATAATTACACATGTATAATATATTGGATTTCTTGCTGTCTTGGGGAGGGGGAAAGAGGGAGAAAAATATGTAACACAAAGTTTTGCAAAGGTGAATGTTGAAAACTCTTTGCATGTATTTGGAAAAATACTAATAAAAAAAGAAAATGAGCCATGTTGCAAAAGAAAACACAATTTAAAACAAAAATAAAAACAGTAAACAAAGTGTGCTTAAGGTCTGCATTCAGAATTCATCAGTTCTTTCTCAGGAAGTGGATAGCATTTTTCATCATGAATCCTTTGGAAGTATATTGCTCATTATCTTGATTAGAACAGCTAAGTTTTTCACAATTGATCATTCCTTCAATATTGCTCTTACTGTGAACAATGTTCTCCTACTTCTACTCACTTCATTTTGCAATAATAGTTCATGTAAGTCTTCCCAGGTTTTTTTAAACCATCCACTCATCATTTCTTGTAGCATAGCAGTATTCTATCAAACTCACGTTACCAAAACTTATTCAGCCATTCTCCAATTGATGCACAGCCCCTTGATTTTCAGTTCTCGGCCACTGTAGCAGCAATTATTAATAACTGCTGTAGGTATTTTTGTACAAATAGATCCTTTTTCCCTTTTCTTTGACCTCTTTGGGATGTACACCTAATAGTATATTACTGGGTCAAAAGGAATATACATAATTTTATGGCCCTTTGGCCATAGTTCCAAGTTGTTCTCCAGAGTGGTTAACTAGTTCATATTTTAATCTGGTTTGGGGGACAACACTGGGAATGTTGCAGGCATCTGCAATTTGGTCTGCTTCATATTTGATACCTCTGCTATAGTATAGATAAAGGCCTTGGCAATCTAGATTCACATTCCATTAATTACTCTTAGGATCTTTATACTGCCTGCTTCATTGGGTGGTTGTGAATAAAGAACTTTATGAACTTTAAAACCTTGTAATGACAAGATAAGACATGTACTACATATAAATATATGCATATATACAACATATATGTTATACAGTATATGCTTTCATATGTATCTATACACATACACACACACATAGAAATAGAATGTGCTCACTGTGAGAAATACAAAGTGCTTTTAGGGTTCTAACTGGGGAAATTGTTGAGATATGTAGAAACTGGATGTGAATTGTGAAATCATTGAAGGTTGCTTACTGGCATCAAAGCCTGTTAAAGTTATGTGAAAATTAAGTCCTGTTGTTTATTTTTTGCTTTCTAAGCTATTTTTTTCTAGCTCCTTTGGACTATACAAGATTCAAAATATGTTATGATTTTGCTTGATTAAAGAAGAGCAGTTCACCATTGCAAGCAATGAATGGCAAAAAAGAAAAGGGAGAAAATAATTCAAAAGGAAGCAGTATCTTTGCTCAATCATAGACCCTGGGAAAAGAAATTTCTAAAAATTGGAATTAATTAGTAACTAATACCTTATCTTCTTCTGAATACTGAATACCTTGTGAAGAGCTTAAAATAAAAAGTGCTTCTGATGTTTGTTTTTTGTTCTTATGAAGAAGTCAGTGATTTTATTGCATAAAGTGTTTATTATAAAATGTTGTGCCTTACTTTTATGCTCTTTGAAGAAGTGAAGATATTGATGATAATGCATGCAAGTGTTCAGCAACTCTACTATCCAAGTAATAAAAATGTTGAATTTGATGAAAATATTTGTCTTATGTAGTTTGATGCAAATGCATGTCATGATAGACATTTCTGGTGCTAAGTGGTTAGACTTTTTTTGAACAGGGAATTACTGTGGAGATAATATAGTCAGATTAAGTGATTGGAGCAAGGCTTTTTGGTAACCTACCCATATTAGAATTTGGGTTTTCTGGTTCACAGCTTAGTGTTCTTTCTATTCCACCATATCACCTGTTCTTAAATAATCTGAGTAACATCACTCATACTTGGGCAGTGATCAGAGTAGAGCATACAAATTAGTTTGAAGGTGAAATTAGATTAAAAATGTTAACAAAATATATTGATTTTAATGTCTTTCAGAGCCATGTTGTCATTGAAGGGGATATACTTTATGATTGCACTCTTTTTGGGAAGCTTTTTTGGAAGTATTTTCATGTTGGCTCCTTGTTTACCTTTGATTTTTATAAAGCCATCCTTGTATCGCTGGATCAACAATCACCTTGTAGCAACCTGGCTCACACTTCCAGTGGTAAGTTAATCCATCTGAGAAAGAGATTAAAATTATTAGTGTTTTCAATACTAAGTTTAAGAGTTCTGGTTTTAGTTACATAAATAATTTTTAATTTAAAATTTATATAATAATAAATTTATGTTAGGAGAAGCAGCATGGTATAGTATAGATACTCTGCCCTAAAGCTAGGAATACAGAGATTTGTATTCCAGGATTTATGGCGGAACCTGGAGAATATTACTGTTTGAATATTGCTATTTAAAAGGTGGGCCTTTGTCTTTAGGAAAAGTTCAGAGTTTTTAAAAAAGTACTATATACTTTCTCTAAAGCAAGTCATCTTGTTTTCCTTTTAATTTAGAATGTAGTTCATTACCTATATTGTTATGACTATAAGATCCATGTAGACTATGTTGATAGACTAGTTTTATCCTTTAATAATAATATCTAGTATTTATATAGCACCTGCTTTATGACTCCTATGGGCTGTTTGACCTTGTGCTTTAGGCTGGTGGTTTCAAACTCAAATAGAAAGGGAGACCACCAAGCTGTATTTTTTATTAAAACTTTTTATTTGCAAAACATATATGTATGGGTAATTCTTCAACATTAACCCTTACAAAGCTTTCTGTTACAAATTTTTTCCCCCTACTCCCCACCCCTCCCTTAGATGGCAGGATATCCACTACATATTAATTATGTTAAAATACTTGACAAATAGAATATATGTATACATATTTCCACACTTATCATTTTTGTGCAAGAAAAATCGTATCTACAAGAAAGAAAAATCAGAGAAAGGAAACACAATGCAAGCAAACATCAATAGAAAGCATGAAAATGTTATGTTGTGGTCCACATTTCACATCCCTCTCTCTGGGTGTATATGGCTTTCTTCACTGAACAATTGGAACTGGTTTGAAACATTTCATTGTTGAAGAGAGCCATGTCCATCAGAATTGATCGTCATATAGTATTGTTGTTGCCGTATATAATTATCTCTTGGTTCTGTTCATTTCACTCAGCATCAGTTCATGCAAGTCTCTCCAGGCCTCTCTGAAATCATCCTGCTGGTCGTTTCTCACAGAACAATAATATTCCATAAAATTCATATACCATAATTTGTTCAGCCATTCTCCAATTGATGGGCATCCATTCAGTTTCCAGTTTCTAGCCACTACAAAAAGGGCTGCCACAAACATTCTTGTACATATGGGGCCCTTTCCTTCCTTCATGATTTCGTTGGGATATAAGCCCAATAGAAACGCTTCTGAGTCAAAGGGTATGCACAGTTTGATAACTTTTTGAGCATAGCTCCAAATTGCTCTCCAGAATGGCTGGATCCGTTCACAGTTCCATCAACAATGCATCAGTGTCCCAGCCTTCCCACATCCCCTCCAACATTTGTCATTAACTTTTCCTGTCATTTTAGCCAATCTGACAGGTGTATATTGGTACCTCAGAGTTATCTTAATTTGCATTTCTCTGATCAATAGTGATTTGGAGCACCTTTTCATATGACTACAAACAGTTTTAATTTCATCTGAAAATTGTCTGTTCATATCCTTTGACCATTTATCAATTGGAGAATGGCTTGAATTCTTATAAATATGAAACATTTCTCTTTATATTTTAGAGATGAGACCTGTATCAGAACCCTTAAATGTAAAGATGATTTCCCAATTTATTGCTTCCCTCCTAATCTTGACTGCATTGGTTTTGTTTGTACAAAAATTTTTTAACTTAATATAGTCAAAGTTATCTATCTGGTCTTCAATTAAGAGTTCCATTTCTTCTTTGGACATAAATTTATTCCATCTCCACAGGTCTGAGAGGTAAACTATACTACATTCCTCTAATTTACTTATAATATCACTCTTTATATCCAGATCATGAACCCATTTAGATCTTATCTTGGTATGTGGTGTTAGATGTGGGTCAAGCCCTAATTTCTTCCACATTAGTTTCCAATTTTCCCAGCAGTTTTTGTCAAATAGTGAGTACTTATCCCAGAAGCTGGGGTCTTTGGGTTTATCAAAGACTAGATTGCTATAGTTATTGCCTAGTTTGTCTTGTGATTCTATCCTATTCCATTGATCGACTACTCTATTTCTTAGCCAGTACCAGATGGTTTTGATGACCACTGTATTATGTTTTAAATCTGGTACAGCAAGGCCACCATCATCAGCTTTTTTTTTTTTTCATTAATCCCCTTGAAACTCTTGACCTTTTGTTCTTCCAAACGAATTTTGCTACTATTTTTTCTAGATCTGTAAGATAATTTCTTGGGAGTTTGATTGGTATGGCACTAAATAAGTAAATTAGTTTGGGTAATATTGTCATTTTTATTATATTTGCTCAGCCTACCCATGACCATTTTATGCTTTTCCAATTGACTAGGTCTGATTTTATTTGTGTAGAAAGTGTTTTGTAGTTTAGTTTGTATAGTTCCTGACTTTTCCTTGGCAGACAGAGTCCCAAATATTTTATATTATCAACAGTTATTTTGAGTGGAATTTCTTTTTGTATCTCTTGCTGTTGAACTTTGTTGGTAATATATAAAAATGCTTATGATTTATGTGGATTTATTTTGTATCCTGACATTAAGTCCCGTACGCCCACCTGGCAGGGTACGTTAACTAACCACCGCTCTCCTTGTCGGAGGCAGACTCCCAGTCCTCATCTCAACGGGAGTCAACTGGTTTCTTACCTATTTCCCAGGTCTTTGGACGACTCAGGTCCTGCTTCTCTAAAGCAGGGAGTTATCCCCATAGAGCAACTGAAATATGAAAGGCTGGCCAACAGGTCTTTATTGATGGGATATCACAAACTGAAGTTCCCTATTACATGGCAATGCTAGATGTTACCCAGCAGTGTGTTGGTAGTCTGCCAGTAGTGCCTAAGCCAGTGCCTGATGTTACATGGCAGCCTGGTAAGGTAGTGCCAATAGTGCAACCCGGCATTTTTGTTTACTTTCTTATATAATCCCCTACTCCACGTAATCCAGGAGGGTAATCCCTTTCTCACCTGGTCCAGGAGGGAGGAGCCCCCTCATTAAGCCCTGTTTACCCACTTCACATGATCCAGGAGGGAGAAGCCCCATTCACAGTATAACAGGGGTGAAGAGGCTCTTCCGCATTATTGAGGTGTACTCAATACCATCCCTGCCCTCCTGAGGGGCAGACTTCAGGCAGAATGCACCTCCATGTGTCCTCAGAACTCTGCCCCTGCTATCTGCTGTCTGTGGGCCCCAACGTCCTATAACTTTGCTAAAGTTGTGAATTGTTTCTAGTAATTTTTTAGTCGACTTTCTAGGGTTCTCTAAGTATACCATCATGTCATCTGTAAAGAGTGATAATTTGGTTTCCTCATTACCTACTCTAATTCCTTTAATCTCTTTTTCTTCTCTTACTGCCAAAGCTAACATTTCTAACACTTTTAAATAATAATGGTGACAGTGGGCAGCCTTGTTTCACTCCTGATCTTATTGGGAATGGTTCTAGTTTGACTCCATTACATATGATGCTTGCTGATGGTTTTAAGTAGATACTACTAATCATTTTAAGGAAAAGCCCATTTATTCCTATACTCTATAGTGTTTTTAATAGGAATGGGTGTTGGATTTTATCAAAAGCTTTTTCTGCATCTATTTAAATAATATGGTTTTTGTTAATTTGGTTATTAATATAATTGATTATGCTGATAGTTTTGCTAATATTGAACCAGCCCTGCATTCCTGGTATAAATCCTACTTGGTCATAGTGTATTATCCTGGGGATAACTTTCTGTAATCTCATTGCTAATATCTTGTTTAAAATTTTTGCATCAATATTCATTAGGGAAATTTGTCTATAGTTTTCTTTCTCAGTTTTCTCCCTAACTGGTTTAGCTATCAGTACCATATCTGTGTCATAGAAGGAATTTGGTAGTATACCTTCTTTCCCTATTTTTTTCAAATAGTTTATATAGTATTGGAATTAATTGTTCTTTGAATGTTTGGTAGAATTCACATGTAAATCCATCTGGCCCTGGAGATTTTCTTTTTTTAAAATGGGGCTATTTAAATAATTTATTTCCTCTTCTGTTAACCTGGGCAATCTATATTTTTGTAGATATTCCTCCATTTCATTTATGTTATCAAATTTATTGGCATAAAGTTGGGCAAAATTACTCTTAATTTCCTCTTCATTGGAGGAAAGTTCTCCCTTATCATTTTTGAGACTAACAATTTAATTTTCCTTTTCTTTTTTCTAATCAAATTAACTAAAGGCTTATCTATTTTGTTGGTTTTTTCATAAAACCAACTCTTAGTTTTATTTATTCAATAGTTTTCTTATTTTCAATTTTATTAATCTCTTCTTTTATTTTCAGAATTTCCAATTTGGTATTTAATTGAGGGTTTTTAATTTGGTGTTTTTCTGGCTTTTTTTAATTGTAAACCCAATTCATTGATCTTCTCTTTCTCTGTTTTATGCAAGTAAGCATCTAGAGATATAAAATTACCCCTTACAACCACTTTAGCCGTGTCCCACACATTTTGGTATGTTGTCTCATTATTGTCATTCTCCTGGATGAAATTATCGATTGTGTCTATGATTTGCTCTTTCACCCCTTCATTCTTCAGGATTAGATTATTTAATTTCCAATTAACTTGTGGTCTATTTTCTCCTGGCCTTACATGTGAGTTTTATTGCATCATGATCTGAGAAGTATGCATTTACTATTTCTGCTTTTCTGCATTTGATTTTGAGGTTTTTATGCCCTAACACATGATCAATTTTCATATAAGTTCCATGAACCCCTGAGAAAAATATACTCCCTTCTATCACCATTCAGTTTCCTCCAGAGATCTATCATACCTAAATTTTCTAACATTTTGTTTACCTCCCTAACTTTTTCTTATTTATTTTGTGGTTTGATTTATCTAAAGAGAGAGAGCAAGGTTGAGATCCCCCACTAGTATAGTATTACTGTCTATTTCTCCTTGCATCTCTTTTAGTTTCTCCTCTAGAAATTTGGATGCTATATCACTTGGTGTATATATGTTTAGTATTGATACCCCTTCATTGTCTATGGTACCCTTTAGTAAAATATAGTTTCCTTCCTTATCTCTTTTAATTAGATCTATTTTTACTTTTATTTCATCTGAGATAAGGATTGCTACTCCTGCTTTTTTTTTTTTTTTTTTGTTCACCTGAAGCATAAAAGATTCTGCTCCAGCCCTTTACCTTCACTCTGTATGTATCTCTACATTTTAGATGTGTTTCTTGCAAACAACATATTGTAGGATTCTGGCTTTTAATCCAGTCTGCTGTCTGCTTCTGTTTTATGGGAGAGTTCATCCCATTCACATTCACAGTTAAAATAACTATATCTGTATTTCCTGCCATCTTATTTACCCAAAGTTATGTTTTTCTCTTCCCTTTCCCCTTTCTCCCTTCCCCCCTCTCCAGTATTTTGTTTTTGATGACCACCTCCCTCTAACAGTCTTCCCCCCTTTAAAGCTCCTCCCTATTTTTTACACCTTTCCCCTAATCCTTCTATTATTCTATCCCTTTCTTTTCTTCCTTTCCCTTCTACTTCCCTATAAGGAGGGTCAGTGCTTTCTTTGAAGCCAAATGTGTCTGATACACTCTCTTAGAGTCCAATCTAATGAGAATAAGATTTACACAATACTCATCGCTCTCCCTTCTTTCCCTCAATTATATTAGATTTTCTATGTTTCTTCATGAGATTTTGCCTTATTTTACCTCCTTTTTTTTTTTTTACTTTATTTCACCTCCTTTCCCCTTTTTTTACAGTATGATATCCCTTCCACCTCTAATTTCTTTTCCATTGTTTTCAAAGTAAAATCAAATTATACCCCCATTCTTTAAGGATGCCCATAGTAGAAATATAGTTCTCAAGAGTTCTTTCCTTTTTACCTTTTTATGCTTCTCTTGAGTTCTGTGTTTGGAGGTCAAATTTTTTGTTCACATCTGGAAAGACCAAATATTATTAACATTTATCACTGCTCTGTTGTATTTTTATTTTGTTAAATATTTCCCACCTACATTTTTAACCTTGTTCTAAGGTTGTCCTGGGCAGTATTGCTGCCATACTTGTTTTTGTTTTTGACCCTTTCATTCTAGACAGGCCTCTGTAAGACTACTCTGTAAGGTCCTGACCTTAATCAGTGGGGAAAGTTTTACCAATGGGAGTTCATACACAAGTGGAAACGGGCCCAACCCCTATTCCTTTGAAAAGCAAGTTGAAAAGAGAAGTTCATATGTATGTATTCAGGCCTAAAATATACTCTTATAGTTTGAGAAATGTGATTAGACTGTATTCTCATGTGCCATGTCTTCCTTTATTTTACAGCATAAAAAGTGGAGAAACTAAAAAGAGGAAGCTAGCACAGAAACACGAGATAGTATCAGTTTGGTAGTCCTGGAGTGAATAAAAATAATAAGCTGCATAGTCATGTAACTTACTTGCATTTATTTTATATGAGTCATGTTTCAGGTATTGAAGAGACATCAGAAATCTCATGATATAACAGTCAATTGTCTGAGAATCACTTTAGGAACTCTTTTTAAAAAATATATTTAGAGTTGTACTGAGGTTAAAAACTGCTGTAGTGATCCTTTTCATTACAATTAAATTTTTTATTACTCCTTTACAGTCAAGAGGTATAAAAATGGATGGCTTGTATCTAATTGTTCATTTACTTGAACTTTATTTGATTTACTTAATTCATTTTGATAATGATAAGATTTAGGAACTTCTGAAAAATTTTACCTACCAGCTATTAGTTTTTATAGTCTGTGTTCAGTGTCTACATGTGTAAAATCAATTTAATCCCAGCTAATTTTCTTGTAATCCTGAACTGCCTATTTCCAGGTTTTTCAGTACCATATTATCGTTCTTGTTTATGTTCCTGCTACTAAACACAGTCTTTTGAAATCATCTCAGCAAAGTGAATTCCCCTCCCAGTACTTTATCAGAGTGATTGCTTCTTCAAAAATAGCTAGAATTCTCTTTTGGAATAACTGAAGACAGTTTAAGGGTTCAATGAAACCATCTTGGTATGAAAAGACTGGAGTCTATTCTTTAGAGTAGAGATTCTATATAGTAGTGGTGATGTTTTTTGCTGGTCCCCATAGTCAATCATGTTGCCATAGTACATCCCAAATATAAAGACGACAGTGTAATGGAAAGAATAAGAGATTTTAAATCAGAGTACCTAGATTTTAGATGTTGGGCAAGTCATGGAACCTCTGGACCTTAACTTATATATAAAATGAAAATCTTTTAATTTAATTGTGGTTCTAAATCATATGATAAACTATGAGAACAATTATTATATCTTCCAGGTATAATAAATTGTTCAGAGCTACATATAACTCTACAGGTTATCTGTTGGATTATCTGTCAGTCTCATCCTGCGTCATATCTCTCTGGTGTCCTCCCTTATTCTACTTTTTCTATATAATTCTTTGTTAAATATGTATTCATAGCCACCATGTTTCCATCCACTGACCTTTTGGGTCTCCCTTAACTTCAGATTTTCAGAGACTTGTATTCCAGGATTTATAGTGGTAACTGGAGAATATTACTGTTTGAATATTGTTGTTTAAAAGGCGGGCCTTTGTCTTTAGGAAAAGTTTAGAGTTTTTAAAAAAAAAAAGCACTATATACTTTCTCAAAAGCAACTCATCTTGTTTTTCTTTTGCTTAATTTAGAATTTAGTTCATTACCTATTTGTTTTGTTTTTTTTTTTTGCTGAGGCAATTGGGGTTAAGTGACTTGCCCAGGATCACACAGCTAGGAAGTGTCTGAGACCACATTTGAACTCAGGTCCTCCTGACTTCAAGGCTGGTGCTCTATCCACTGCGCCACCTAGCTGCCCCCATTACCTATTTGTTATGGCTATTAAAGATCCATGTAGACTATGTTGTTAGACTAGTTTTTCCTTTAATAATAATATCTAGCATTTATATAGCACCTGCTATGTGCCAAACATTGTGATAAATAATTTAAAAATATTAATTTCATTTTGTTGAGGTATGAGAAATGAGGGGTGAGAGATAATCTAACAGTAATGGAGTCCCCAAGCCAGTGTTGTAAGTTTTTGAGAAAGAATTTACAGTCTTGATCTTCAGGCAAGATTTTTGGCAAAAAAAGTTTATTACACTGAAATAACCAGAGGACTAGTTCCAAAAGGAATTTAGTAAAGGTAGATTTTTGGCAAAGATGTGTTTACACTGAAAAACAACTTCCCAGTGGGCCAAATCCTGATAGGAGATTAGGGAAGATTTGGGTACAGAAGCTTGTCTTTTATTAGTCTTCTATGGTTTGGGGCTAGAGATCGATTAGGGGCTAATTTTCAATTTAATAAAGGGTGGTGATTGTTTTCCAAGACCAATTATCAGATCAGTTGGGAGTGGGAGATGTGGGAATCAGATAGTTTTCCCAAGGGAGATTCAGGTGGGTGGGGATCATTTTTAGGAATTTCCCTAGGCCAGGTGGCCCACCCTCCACAAAGATCAGGGGACATAGTTCTATTACATCAGTTTGATCCTCACAACAACCCTTAAGGAATGAGTGCTATTATCTCCATTTTATAGTTTAGGAAACTGAAGCAAAGGTTAAACGACTTGTCCAGTCATGCAATAATAAATATCTGAAGCTAGATTTGAACTCCTCCTCTCTTTCTAAATCTAGGCTTAGTGCTTTTTCTGCTATGCCATCCAGTTCCATATCTGTATAGGATGAATAATTATATTAGATAGGCAATTGTCCACTCAGCTGTGTATCATGTCCAAATAATAGATGCTTGTAATGCTATATAATTAGTCAGAACTCTTTTGAATGACTATCGATCTCCTTTAGAAGGCTCTGTAGTATTTCAGGGCTTAATGCAATCAATATAATATCTTTAGACAAAACATTTGGGAGTCCTTTCCTTCATGGAGAAACTCTACACACAGTGCATGGCCAATGTTCTCACAAGAGCTTTCTTTTTAGAAACATCTCTTTATACTCAGACAACTTCTTGTTGTGCAAGAACTTTTGCACAAGCTTTAAACCCATTTCATTTCTTACTCCTATAATGCTATGTTTTTCAGCATTATTTTTTTTTGTCCTCTTTCCCAAATCCTATCTTTATACTGAAGTTACTGAATATCAGTAATTCATTAAGCACATAATAAGTATCTGTTATGTGACAAGTACTTTGCTAGGCTCTAGGGATTAGTTAAAATAAAAATCAAACATAACTTTCAAGAAGTTTATATTTTATAGGAAGTTTTAACATGTTAGTTTGTAAAATATGTATAAAATAAATGCTGGGGTGTCACTAGCAGCTGTGCTAATCAGGAAAAGCCTCATGGAGGAACAGGTTTTTGAACTGAGCTCTGAAGGTAACTTGGGATTCCTAGAAGCAGAATATGAAAATACAGTTTGATTCAATTTGGAAGTCTTGTTGAGTACTTCACCGAATGTCTCAGCCTCCCTATCTTCTACAATATGTTTGTATATAAGCTGTAGTTATCTTTATGGCAGTCTTCTATTTTCATATTTTTTCTTCATCATCATCACTTATGTTCATTATCAGCATTGCAATTTGATAAAATTAAGGATCCTACAAAATAGTATTTCTCATTGCCTTTGGACATGTGAGAAAACCAACTGTTTTGGCATAAGGCAAATATGCCTTTATTTTTTCAAGAAGACCTTTGAACCATCTGAATGAAATGGGAAACTGAGGATTTCTCAGAATAATAACATTGGGTAGTTCAGGCTCTATTTAATTATTGAGCTCTGGGAGAAGAGCAAGATTTGCTCTTCCAGCAGAAATATATGAGATAACCCTTTGTTAAAACCCTTGCTCAACTGCTTCTCACAAGAGGTAAACCTGACTAATTGCTTAATGGCCTGGAAGACATCTCCAATTTAGCTATCCCTAGGAATGCCTGAAAACAGACCAGATCACCTTGATGAATGGTTTAGTAGTTTAGGAATATTTAACCCTCTTGCTTAATGGACCCCTTTTCTTAACAATATACCCCCAAAGGTATTCGAAACATTTATTGCTTTAACTTAGACCCTGGTTCCACAAAGGCCCACCTGCACATCAAAGACAAATATTGGGTTGGCCCATGACTTTAAAGATTAACTGGGGGCTTGGATGGATTAAAGGAAGGGGGTTTTCTGTAATCCTTGACTATGTAATCATGCTACCTACTTCTGTAAATTGGCCTCCCTGCTCCAGCTCTTCTGGGCAGTGACTGCCCCAATTCTCTTGAGAACCAAAATAAACTTTTTGTTTGTACCTAGAGAAGTCTCCGAGTAGTCAACTTTTAGTTAGGGTCTTTTTGTCTTTCACATATGCTTGTACTTAGGTGCATTTTGTTGTTGTTGTTGTTGTTTTTTAGTTTTAATGTTTGGTTTCATTTGTGGCAAACAGTACCTTTATTAAATATTCATTATGTTCCAGGCACTGTGCTAGGTGCTGGGAGTCTTTTGCTTAATTTTGTTGGATATAATGTTTTTGGCCACAATCCTAGTTCTTTTGATGTCTGATATATATCAAGCCCTGTCTTTTATCATAGTCACTAATAGATCTTGTGTAATTGTCATTGTAGCTCCAGCATATTTGAATTGGTTGTTGTTGCTGCTTGTTGTTGTTTCTTCTTATATAATTTTCTCTTTAATCTGGGGCTTTTGAAAGTTAGCAGTGATGTTCCTTTAGGTTTCTCATGTAAGATCTCTTTTAGGTGGTGATTGGTGAATTTTTTTTCCCTATTTCTACTTTTCTCTCTTGTTCTAACACTTCAGAACATTTTCTTTAATTATTTCTTGTATTATTAAGATTCTTTTTATGGTCATAACTTTCAGATAGTCCAATTATTCTTATGTTTTTCCTTCTTGATCTCTTTTCCAGTTCTGTTGTTTTTCTTGATGTCTCACATTCTTTCATTCTTTATATTTTGCTTTATTATTTCTTCATCTTTTTTAACTTTGCTAGCTTCCCTTTGTCCAATTCTAATTTTCAGAGGGAAGTAATAGTTCCTGTGGCTGGAGCTGAGGCTACTTCTCAACCTGGCTAATCCCAGAGCTCACCCATTAGTTTCAGAGGAACTGGCCTGGGGATGTTTACACTTCATAAGGCCAAAGGGCCAAACATCTGTCCTGGTATTTTTCTTTGGTTCTTTTCTAATTACTAATTTTAACACACTCTGTGTTTGCCCTGAGCTCAATTTTGTCTTGTTTGTGAGGAAAATGTGGAAAGCTTGGATCTTCTGGTCTATTATTCCATCTCCCCTGAATTCTTTCCCTGGGCATTTTGTCTGATTGTTTCCCAAGCTTGGAATGCTCTCCCTTCTACTCTGTGATTATTGACTTCCTAGGTTTTCTTTAAATCCGGTTAAAATAACATTCTACAGGAAGCCTTTTCCAACCCTTTTTTTATTAATTCTAGTGCCTTTCCTCTGTTATTTCTTATTTATCCTATATTTATCTTGCTTTATTTATTTTGTTTCCATGTTGTCTCCTCCTCCTCATTGTAAACATTTTGAGAATAGGGACTATCTAATTACCTTTTTCTGTATCTCCAACACTTAGCGTAGGTGCTTAATAAATGTTTGATTGATTGTCCATACCTATTCTGGACCCTAGTTATTTCATAATCTCTCCCTTATAACTAGTTGAGTTCCAATTACACATAATATAATCCTGTTTACCATGTCTTAAAACATGTGAAAATCCTGGTTAGAGTTATGATATATCTTACAACCGTCTTGGTGTCATTGTCTGCTCTGTTTGGACATAGAAAACACACATTGGGTAGGTAAAGGTGGCAAGAAGTGAGATGTATGCCCTTTAACTTCATCATCATAAAAAGAAAGATAAAATAGCAATCTGGGAAAGGGGACTCTAGATAAGTGTTTAATCAGACTGAATATCTACTGACTCAGCAGGAGACTCGGAGGATTCCACTCCTTAACAAGCAGGTAGTTTGATAGATTAAAGATTTCTGTCTCATTCAGCTTCTGCGTTAATCTAAAGGAGGAAATTTTGTGTAAAAGGTCCTGTGAGTGTTCTTTCTGAACCAAAGAATTCTTCTATCCTGATACTACAAATCACTTAAACCTTATGCCTTAGTTTTCTCTATCTGTAAAATGAAGAGGTTAGAATTAGGGACCTCTAAGTTCCCTTGCAATTCTAAGATCATATGATCTTATGATATGCCAAGATATAAGATGATATCTTATGATATAAGTCAAATGAAGAAGAAAAGTTTTTTCTAGTTCTTTAAGAACTACACTCCCCTGCCCCCTACCGCTCTTTTGTAATATAAATTGTTTAGATTCTACACTGTCCCTGTAACATGTTTATTTGTTATTAAATGATATTGTCCTGCCTGACATTAACAGTAATGAATGTGAAGTCTGAATCTATGCTGTTGAAAAAGTTCTATAACTTTCTTGTGTTGATTTATTCCTGTGATGGTGGGAGGAGTGATTGTCACAGTAGCTCATTTAGACTATTCTATGCCTATGGTATCATTTAATATATGCTTGGAGTTTCTATTATACTAAAATTGGTTTGGCCTGTGGGAAACAAAGGACAAATCTGGTAGAACACCAGTCGTCTGATGGTGGTTTTTGTTTTAACTCTATAATTCAACAAAAACTATGTTCAGCAAAGGAAATTGAAGCAAAATATAGATTGTAAATGCAATGGGAAACTAAGTACCTTCCTAAATTTGACTGGGCTGGAGTAAATCATACAAACAGTAAATTATTTAAAAGATGAGTGAGAATGGTATGCATTGGTGGAACTCTGGGAGAATAGACTAATATTCTCTTTCTGGATTAATGAGTTATTTTAAGCATTCTGGAAAATTTTGTGAGTAAAGTCACTATGTGTGACAGTATCTACTACAAAAACAACCAGAGACTGTGTGAGAAAAAAGCTAAAAGGCTTTTTAGCCTGAGAAGAGGCATCTCCCATCTTTCAAGGTATTTATCAGTAAAGGAGTGCAAAGTAAAAACTACAAGATTAAATAAATAGCCTGAATGCATAACCTCTCCCTCTCCCTTGGCCTTTTCTCCCTTTGTTTGGGGGAGTCTGGGTTTGCTTTCTAATTGTGGAAATCCTTCTCTGAGATAAAAGAATAAATTGACTTTAAAAGAGGTACTTAAGAGCTAATTAAGAAGTGGTGGGAAACCAGAGGGAGTAAACACCTGCAACTTTTTTTTTTAAGCTATCACTCTACTTGTCATTATAAAGTCTCAAGGTACAATTAAAATATAGTTTAAGGGTATATTCCCATAAGAGTGTCTTCACTCAGTTTATCCCATACAGTCACTAAACTATATTTTTTTGTCTCAGCAATCTCAACACAATCCTTATATACTTCAAAGACATAAAAGATAATACTTTTCATATACAAAAATATGCATAAAATATGTATTTTAATGGTAGTAAAAACCTGGGAATTAAGTGAACAGTCACTGAGGGGGAGAATGGTTAAAACAAAATTGTGTAGTATGTAAATGTAATGGAATATTATTGGGCTGTAATAAATTTAAATATGAGAAATTTAGAGAAACATGAGGACTGGGGCATCAAGATAAAGTAGGCAGAATTACACAGTGTATGATTGTATTGTATTGTAGTATTATAGATCAAAATAACACTAACAGGCAGAAAGAATCTGGTTATGACATTTATTTCCTGTGGAGCAAATATTAAGGTGCACCTCCTCTTTCTGGGGTAGAATAGAAGTAGTTCAGTGCAGGTGCAATCACTTTTTTAGTTTTATTTGACTATTTTGGTTTGTTCAGTGATGGAGATAATAGTTTTATCTAATATGAGGACAGAAAGTATAAGTTAAAAAAATTTAAAAGACATAGATCATTTTTATTCCCCTGTAAATCAGATTTCATGTAAAATTTATACCTGAAAACTACATATGAAAATAGAGATTTGTAATCCTTGATTGTGTTTTCTTTAGAACATACAAGTAAAATTGGTGAAATTAGTAATTAGTTCAAGAATAAGGGCTTTTTAGATTCTATATGGAATTCATAAGGGTAAGGAATTTGAGAAACAATGAAATCTGTCTAAGATTAGATTATAGGAAAAGGGGCTAAAGAACTGGTCGGTTTGTGTATTCCAAGAGAAAACTTGAATAAAAATCATTTTATACTTTGTTCTTGTATCACTGTTTCCTAAGCAAGGGCCAGGTATTTAATGAATATTTGTTGATTGATCTGAGAAGTATTTGAAAGAAACTGAGGGAGTTTAGTATGGTTAGGGGTGGAGACATACTTTTGACAGTCTATCATGGGGAAGAATGTATTAGTATTTTATTTTTACCTCTTATATCTGTCTTCACTTTATTATTTTAATTTTCTTAAAAAGTTTTTATTTTACCAAGTACAAGGAAAGATAATTTTCAACATTCACCTTTGGCAAAACCTGGTGTTCCAAGCTTTTTCTCCCTCCCTCCTCTTCACCCTTTTCTGTTGACAAGGAATCCGATATAGGCTAAAAATGTGTAATTTTCCTAAACATATTTCCATATTCATTATGCTGTGAATATGTGCATTTTAAAAATCAGATCAAAAGGTGGAAGAAAAAAAAAACAAGAAAAAAAATCAAATCACCAATAAAATAAGGTGAAAATATTATGCTTTGATCCATATTCATTCTTCATAGATCTCTCTGGATGCAGGTGGCTCTTCTAGCACAAGTCTATTGAAATTTCCTTGAATCATCTCATTGTTGAAAAGAGCCAAGTCCATCACACACATTGTATCTTCATTTTAATGAGGGCTGTGCTATTGTAAAATGGAAGGATGTAGCAGACTCTAGGAGAAAAGAAAGGCCCTCTGATGGGTTGGTTAAGGAATTCATGAGGCAAATAAAAGATATTATAGACATAAGTGATTTATAAAGCAGATTGGTGACTTATAGAGACTAGGGAGCATGTTCTGTTATTAGAGATTTGGATAGTTTGACTAGAAATGAAAGTTTATATGTTGGAGGAAGAAGGGGGAGATAATATGAAGTAATAATGCTGGAAGGGCAGAGTAGTAGCAGACTATTATAAGCCTTGAGTGCTAAACAAAGGATCATGAATTTATTTGGTGGGCACCAGGCAGTCACTGATAATTTTTGAACAGAAGAGTGATGCCGCAAGATTTACATAGTAATACCAGCAAATCTATGTGTAAGAACGACACACAGATAGTCATTCTTGCCTTATTGATCCACATTTTGCTCTTGGTACTCTTAAAACTTGAAAATAATGTTAGCTGCAGACGATCCTTGCTCTTTTCAGTCTGTTAAGCTGTTTTTTCTGACATTGGCCAGTTCCCTTGCTTTTTTTGCATGTTAAGAAATTTTTGTAGAAGAAAGTTTTGTAGAAGAGCCAGAAATGAATAGTTTTCAAATATCTGTAGATTTGTAATCATAGACATAGGACTAAAGTTCTAATCAGACAACTTAAATTTACATCTTGGCTCTGGCTTTATGTAATTTTGAACAAGTCATTTTATCTTTCTAGACCTCACTTTTCTCATCTGTAACCTGAAGAATTTGGACTATATGACCTCTGAAGTCCCTACCAGTGCTGTTAGGAGCCTGTGAGCAGACTATTCAGGAGTTCATAATGCCTCCCGTATGTCATTGACATGACTAAGTACGCAATTGGTCCAAAACAATCCAGTAAAGGGAAATAAGATTTATAGGTTAGGAAACTGAACTTTAACTTCATAAACATAACTTTAACTTCTGTAACTTGATCAAGATGATGGAGCTAGGATGAATTTTTTTTCCCCTTAGAGGAACCTGTTCATTCTTATTAGACATTAAGTTGTCTATGACATGTAAGTTATGAAGATAAATAGGCTTTTTTGATTTATCCTAAAGAAGTCATTATTTTTTTATATTGAAATTTTTAGTTTTTACATTAGCCATATTTGCTTAATTCTAAACTAAAAAAAATATAGTTAGTATTCCATTATATGCCATAAAAAAGAAAAATAAGGTTGTACATGAAACTGAATCTCTCTTGTGTATAGCTTGATTTTCTTTTGAATTATATAAAAAATTGAACTAGAACTTTCAAAGCTGTCCTGTTTATTTGTGATTCCTTCTGGTGTGAAGACATGATTTTAAATTGACTTTTTTTCTTAGGCGTTGCTGGAGACCGTATTTCGTGTAAAAGTGATTATAACAGGTGATGCCTTTGTTCCTGGAGAAAGAAGTGTTATTATTATGAATCACCGGACAAGAATGGATTGGATGTTTCTGTGGAATTGCCTGATGCGATATAGCTACCTCAGATTACAGAAAATCTGCCTCAAATCTAGTCTCAAAAGTGTTCCTGGTTTTGGTAAGTTGGTTACATATTTTGTTAAAATAAAAAATGCATGGATGGGAAATATATAATAATATTTTTTATATAATAGCTTCACTTGATAATCTTTAAGTTGTGTTTAGGCCTTAAGACCTTTTCCATTTTTCCTGATTAATGCAGAAGTCTTTTTTAGATTCTTTTCCCATAGAAGATAGCTTTTAATTATCCTTTAAAGAAATCTTTAAATAGTGATAAAACAAAGTTTTTACAATTTGCCAAGTTTTAAGTGGTTTGTTTGGTGATCAATATTGTTTAAAATAGCAATCAATCATGTTTTAACTACTTTCTACATTTTCATTTGTATAATAAGTTGATCAGAAACTAGGCTTATAAAACCCTTGAAATCCACTCTAGTAACATAAAAGAGTCTTTAGTAAGTATAAACTGAATGTCAAATATAATTTATAATTGTTCTTGTTTTATTTTACACAATGTTACTCCTGCTTTAGTCGGAATAATGTATTTTAGTACCCTAAATTATATCATTCTAGGAATGTTCAGAGAACTCTTTTCATTTTACTTGAGGAAGGTAGGACCATCCCAACACTGAATATTAAGTATAACCCCCTTTTTTTTGTTGGGGGGGGTACTTAAAAGCAAACAATTTAAAAAGCAAAAAAAATGCCAAATCCAGTAATTGCTATACACTGTAATCTTTATTATTCTCTGCCTATCTTACCTTTATCTTCTCAGTGCTCTAACCCATTCTAAAAATTTTGCTACAGAAAGCATTATATATTTGTTGTGTCCACCATTAGAATGTAAGGTCATTATGAGTAGGAATTGCTATCCTTGCATTTGTATCCTCAGTTCTGTGCCTTACTGATTCATTGATTCTTTGTCTCTTCCAATTTTTTTTTCTTTTTTAAACTGTTATCAAATGGTATTCATGATTATTGGTTTGGGATCTGAGAGTGCTTCCTCCTTATGCTTCACTAATTGTTAACAAAGGGTTTTTTTTTTTAAATTTATTTTAAATGTTTCATTGATGGAGATGTTAAAACCAGTTGATAAAAATCAAGTTTTTTTTAGTTAACTATATGCATTTTCATTTGCCTGTTAAAGTACAAATCTCATGAAGCAAGGTTAGTCATCTTTAGATTTGGCTCTAAGTATAATAAAATCCAGTTTCACAAACTTTTTTTGCTGAGGCAATTGGGGTTAAGTGACTTGCCTTGGATCACACAGCTAGGAAGTGTTAAGTGTCTGAGATTAGATCTGAATTCAGGTCCTTCTGACTTGAGGGCTGGTGTTCTATCCACTGTGCCACCTAGCTGCCCCAACCTCACAAACTTGGAAGAGATATATTTGTGGCATCTTAATACTGAAAGGGATAGAAATGGTTGACTAATTTAACCCCCTAGCCTTTGCATGAATCCTCTAAGTCAGGCCATTTGGGTATTTATAACATCATTTGTGGGCCATACAAAATTATCAGCTGATAGAACTCAAGCCAGTGGGAGGTTGTACCTAGCTTTTCAGCTCATCATTGCCTGCGATTGCTCACTCTTGCTGTTGTCTTTGCTTTTCCTCCTATTTTTTCCTTTCCTTGCTACTTTTCTCCTCCTTGCCCCTATCTAATCAAATCATCAAATTCTTGTAATTCTTCTTTTTTGTACTATCTTTTAATTTATCCTTTCTAGTTCTGCTTCTGCCACCCACTTCATGCCTTTTATTTCTTTAAGGATTCTAATTATCAATCACATTCCTATCTTCTGTCCTTCTTATATCACTTAGTTTCCACTGATTTACCACTGTAGGGCTCTGTTGCCTAGTTCACTCATACCTTTAAAACCTACTTGGAATTAATCTAAAAAAAATAAGAAATTTGTTGGTGATTACAATTGATTTATCCTGCAGATGGATAGGTTGCTTGGGAGCTCTTAGAAAACTCTACTTTCCCAAATGGCACAAATGGACAAGACTTTACCTCCTGTGGTTCTAGCCTTCTAGACATATAATACACAGGGAGCCACAGAACTGATAAAAAGGATTACCCAAATAGTGTTCCTACCACCACCTAGAGGGCCATGCCCACAAGACTGAGTTAACAGACTTAACTATAAGTCACCATTGTCAAAAAAACCACCAGTGTTGTTTTGCTACAATTTTAGTAGAATCAGATTTGCCTATGACAAACACTAGTGCTTGATAGACTCTCAGTCCTCCCTTATTTAAGTCTTATTATCCCCAGAAGAGTAAAGCACTTTAGCTGACACTTCCTTCCTTACCCTGCAGTGATCTTTCAAATAACTACTCTCCTCTTATCAAAAGCATTTTTGGCTGCCCCAGGTACATGTCACTGTATAATTAATGCAATCTTGCCTTATATTCCTGCCAAAACAGTTTTTCTGCCATTTCACTATTCAGGTGATTTCACATTGCCAGCAGGATAAAATCCAAATTACTTCTTCATGGCCTGATTATAACCTATATTCCTACCCTTATCTCTCACGATTTACCCTTCTGTTGTAACAATACTGCCCCTCAAAATAGCTTTGTGCTTTTGTTTAAGTGATTGTATGAAAGCACCTAGGTTGTGCAGTGCTTTGAAAGGCTTTCTTTGTGTGCTCAAATGTAGGGTCAGACAGTAGCAACCCTGTTTACCTTGGTTTCTTCTTCTGTAAAATGAGTTGGAGAAGGAAGTGTCCAACCACTTGAGTATCTTTTCTTAGAAAATCCCAAATAAGGTCACCATAAGTCAGACGTGATTGAAAACTACTGTACGACAATAACACATCTTCCTCCTATTCTTATCTCTCTGAATATAAATTATGCTTTCTCTTTTAGGCTTAGCATAAATCTCACCTCCTATACATATATATATAGGATTCAAGATTACCCCAGTTTGAAATATGTGTCATCCTCTTCTATTTTCTGTATAACGTGACAGATTATGACAAAACAGTAATTATATAATGCTTTGTGATCTCTTCTGTTTGTTACCTTGCCAATATTATTTGAATCTTAGATTAATATTAAAATGTTCATGCCTTCTTCTTTTTTCACTAACGAGATTGAAGTTCTTTGTAGGCAAGTAAGAATCTACAAAACCAGTCATACTGTAGGTATTCAGTGAATGTTTACTGATTTGATTGTTCGTTAATGATAGGATCATAGCTCTGGATCGGGAGAGACTTTGAAGTTTGGCTGTTTCTTTCCCTTCATTTTACAGAGGAAAAAACTAAAATTGGGGGAGGTTAAGTGAAACTTGCCCAATGTCACCAAGATAGTAATTGTCAGAGATGGGATTTGAACTTGGGTCTTCTTGTTCTAGAGCCAGTGCATTCTTTGCACTGGGTAACACTGAAGAAATGCTACACTTCATAGTATTAATGAGAGAAAATCTTAGCCAGAAAATGAAGATTTTTAGAGCCTAGAGAAAATAGGGAGTCCAAGAATAATAGGAATAAGGACAGCAAATAAAATATTAGGGCATGCTTTAAAATAATATTTAATGGTGGGAATGAATGTTGAATTTGTCAGGAGAAAATGAGGGAGTGGAAAAAGATCTGATGCCTAATTGTAAGGTTAGCAAAATTGTAATCTTAAATACTCTGTCCAACTATTCTAGATTCTGCCAGCTATTACAGTGGAAACTATTGGGGACCTTTATTGCCTTTTTTAGCCTATAGGCTTTGCACTCCAAGTAGATGATTATAAACCATGTGTTCAAATTGTAATTATCTGGTTCAGTTATTAATGACTGTAAATGCTGAATTCTTGATTTATATGAACAAAACTTGGGGAAGATATTAAATAATAACAGTTTGAAGAATAAGTCAAAAAACCTTGAAATTAAAAATACTTTACTCAATGTAGGAAATAATAGAATTTATATATCAAGGTAGAAGAAAAATAATTATGTGTTAAAATTCCAGTTAGATGATTTTGTTTGAGTTCATGAAATGTATTTTAAGAGAGAAGGAGGATTGTTTGGCTCTTTGTGTCTTTTTTGCATCACTGAATTTAGAAGAGAAAATTTGGCTGTCACTGACAGCCAAATTGTAGTTTTTTGAAATGTTTGCAGAATCTTATAAAGAATGTACAGTTTTGAATTTAAGAAAATACAGTTAACTTTTGATTTTATACTCCAGTAGAGAGAGAGAGAGAGAGAGAGAGAGAGAGAGAGAGAGAGAGAGAGA
>JAJPUD010001243.1:68411-83038 GCA_023553655.1 Myrmecobius fasciatus
AGAGAGAGAGAGAGAGAGAGAGAGAGAGAGAGAGAGAGAGAGAGAGAGAGAGAGAGAGAGAGAGAGAAAAGAGAATTAGTTTGAATTGATTTGAACTAATAAGAGGATAGAGCAAAATCTATTTGCTTGCTTATTTGACCCCAGGAAATGTTCTTATCATTTGCACTCATCCAAGGAATCAGTGCTTTGTAGTTCCTTTGAAACAGCCATTAACTAGTTGAATTTTACCAGCTCACCACATGTTACTAATGAACATAACAAACATAGGAAAATGTTGGCATAGACAAGTAAAGCCTCTAAGGGATGTGTCTTTATAGTGACACTAATGCAGTTAGGTAGCAGGATCATTAGGTAAAAGGGAGCCCTGTTCTGGAAGTACAGTCATGTTGCTGAAGAACTTTCAGATCTTTTTTATTTGAAAAACCATCCTATCCACTTGACATTTAGTAATAGGCTTTAATATACATTTTGGAAGGTGGTATAATTTAATCATAAGTACATTTAGTGTCCAGTTGGCATAGATGTAATTCTTTGTGGGGTAAGAGTAGAACATGAGGCATAAATAATTAAAAGGATAATCTAGTGAGGTATTGTCTGATCATTCAGAAATCATTAATAGAGGTTGGCTCTTATAATTTAGATGTATTGTAAAGAAGTAAAGAAAGCATAGAAAGAGGAGTATATTGAGAATAGGTGTTGAGCATTATTTTATAATAAACAAGTATAAAATGTTACAAACGATGAATAATCATCATGGTTGATTCTTTGTGAGGATTTAAATGAACAACTGGGCTATTAAGGAAATGAGATGTGGAGAAAGTTGTGGACAACAACTGACTGACACACTGAAATAAAATTTTTGTAATATAACCTGATGTCATCAAATTATGTTGTCATAATGATTCGTAAATTTTTAAACTGCAACATATGATTATGAAATCCAGAGAAATTATGAATTCTAAGGAATATAGATAATAGGAGACCACATAGCCTGAAATGTTGTTATTTAATCTCAGTTTCTAAAGGCATATAAAAGATAACAGATTTGTATTTTCAGCAGCTTTTGTGGTGATCATGGTAGTGGGAAAATTGAAACTAGGTAGGAGTCTCTTCATAAAGTCAGCACCACAGAGAATCACCCATTTGCCAAAATTGTGAAGATTTTTGTTAAATTAGATTTTCATAAATTTCTGGACTTGTACTTCTGAAATTTTTCACTTTTTATACATTTGGTTTTAACAAACATGACCCAAAACAACTTATTTTAAAAAATCCATTACAAACATTGTAATGTATACTTTGTATACATTGTAATGTATACTTTAGAAAAGCCAATTATTAGTCCAGAGATAATTTATGAATTTAAAAAAAAAGACAATCTACTTTTGTTGAGCAAAATCTTCAGTTTTATCTGTTTCACTAATATATTTATAAAGAATATTGACAATTTTAAATATAAACAAATAGGAGCTACTTTTTAAATAAAACTGGAGCTATTATATTTCCAGTAATTTTAATTATGGCTTTTTACTAAATAGAATGGTATTTTCTATGTGAAAAAAACCATAATTCTTCATATTAAAACTTTAAATTTTCTATAAGAATGCATTTCCTTTCCTCACCACTTTTTCTCCATTCTTTCACACCTCCATTTTTTATTTCAGGTAGGAAAGTATAAATAATTATAAGTTAAATTACTTGTCAAAGAGTATGTGTATGTATCTCTGCCTGTAAATCTATCCATGCTTCCTATCTACCTGTCTGTCTGTCTGTCTATTTATCAGAGTGAAGAGGAGAAGAAAATAGTAGAAGAGTGGGAGATTACACTGTATTAATGAGTATTAAGGGATGAAATCAGTCTCCTCCAAATTTCCGTACTTAAAGTTCTCAGCTTAGTGCAGGCCATGCCCCCTCTTCTCATGGCCTGAGAAGCTCTGCCCCAGCTGCACCTACTGCCAATGTTCTTCAGTACCTGGAGAGGAAGATCCTTGGTGGTGTTTGCATTGTGTGATTTTACAAAGCAAGAACTATGTATTTTTACATACTGTAAGTAAAGGCAGCTAACTACTCCTACAGTAGTAGTAGCCTTTGTTCAACATTAATAGTCTTAAACACAGGCAGCTTGGTGGCAGAGTGATTAGAGAAAAATAGACCTGGACTCGGGAAGACCTGAGTTCATATTTAATCTTTGAACGTTACTAGCTGTGTGATTCTAGGTAAATCATCTTTTTCCTCAATTTTTTTCCTTCAATTTTCTAATTTATAAAATGAGCCAGAGAAGGAAATGACAAACACTCCAGTATCTTTGCCAAGAAAATCCCTTCTTATCCCCATGCTTTGCACAGTCTCTGGCACAGAGTAGATGTTTAATAAATGTTAGTTGACTGATTATTATATTAACTGACTGGTTGTATTCTTGCTGGGTATATTCAGGTCACGTAGTTGAAAATAAAATATGATAGAAGGATAGATCTGAAGCACCTTTGTGGTCAATTAGTCCAGTCTTTTCATTTGACATAGGTGTCAAATGCTGAATCCCAGAGTGATCAAGGGATCTGACTAGGATTTCACACATAGTAAATAACAGGCAGTATTTAAACCCAAATTTTTTCTACAAGACCACACTGCTTCTCAATAAAGATAACATCTAAATTTGTACAGTAAGGCAATAATTAAAGCCCTGAAGGCTTTTCTTGGACAATATGACATTACATTACAGAAGCTGGTATCAATAGCAGCCTTTATCATATCCTGAATATTGACCTCGACTGTTATGAGACTCAAATGAGATAGTGAATTTAAAGCACTTTCTAAATCTTAATTCATTTATACAGGCCTATTGTTGTTCATTATTGTTTATTATTATTATTATGTAGTCATTATTCCTCCAGTCTGGTGATGTCTTAATTCTCTAAGCCTTACTGAGTTCAAGCAGTGTTTATAGTGCAGTACATGGGATACTGGCAAATATTTAACAAATAGGCCGAGGGTAGTGGTGAAAATGTGGGGGAACACATTTTTAAGTTTAATTGCATTATTAACACTTTTCTTAGTTTAGACAATAAAAAAATCCAATAAATCAGGTCCTGACTTATAAATTTTTAAGGTGTAACTGCTTCCTTTAATAATGGTCAGTTTACAAGGCTATTAGAGCTGATATTGACCTCCATGGTCTCTTCATGTAATGATTGTAAATACTCTTGAGATTTAATTTTGCCACTCATATAACTTCTTGCAAATGTTGCAAAGATTATTGGATGAAGAGAATCAGACAGCTATAAGTTAAATGAGCAGCCTGTAACTATCTTCTCCCCCTTTCCCCAATTTTTAAAAAAGGAAATTGGTACTCTAGTCAGAGAAGGAAGGATGTAATGAACTGTTAGAAGGACAGTATGGTGTAATAGAAAGTGCTAGACTTGGACTCACTCAACTAAATCACAGAAATCAAACCTAGAGAATTTGGAGGAACCATGGTTTTATCTGGACAAGTACTTCTCGTTTTATGTGTTTGGGTTTTCTTTTGCAGCATGGCTAATAGGGAAATGCTTTATATGACTTTTCATGTGTAATCAGTATCAAATTGCTTGATTTCTCAAGGAGTAACAGAAATGATAAAGATATGTCAGGTAAAGATGTAGTATAAGTACATTGCAGGCAGAAGGAATAGCATATGTGGGTAGAAAAATGTGAGATATGTTCCAGAAACAGCAGTTTAATTAAAATGAAAGAGGAAGTAGGAGGAGATTTAGCTGGAAAATTAAGGTCAGAACTCCAAAAGAGACAGCTACAACCAAGCTGTGGGGATGGCGTACCCTAGTTTCAGGGCCCCCATTATTATTTTTTTTTTCATTCATTAAAATTCTTTTCTTGGCAACCATGGGATACTTTCTTTTTTTTTTTTTTTTTTTTTTAAATTTTTATTTTATTTGCATAACATATGTGTGGGTAATTCTTCAACAATAACCCTTACATAGCTTTCCGTTACAAATTTTCCCCCCAACTCCCCACCCCTCCCCTAGATGGCAGGATATCCACTACATGTTAATTATGTTAAAATATTGGCGAATCGAATATATGTATACATATTTCCAAACTTATCATTGGTGTGCAAGAAAAATCTTATCTACACAAACGATATATCAGATAAAGGAAACACAATGTAAGCAAACATCAATCAAGGAGTATGAGAATGTTATGTTGTGGTCCACATTTCGCATCCCTCTCTCTGGGTGTATATGGCTTTCTTCAGTGAACAATTGGAGGTGGTTTGAAACATATCATTGTTGAAGAGAGCCATGTCCATCAGAATTGATCGTCATATAGTACTGTTGTTGCCGTGTATAATGATCTCCTGGTTCTGCTCATTTCACTCAGCATCAGTTCATGTAAGTCTCTCCAGGCCTCTCTGAAATCATCTTGCTGGTCATTTCTTACAGAACAATAATATTCCATAACATTCATATACCATAATTTATTCAGCCATTCTCCAATTGAAGGGCATCTATTCAATTTCCAGTGTCTAGCCACTACAAAAAGGGCTGCCACAAACATTCTTGCACATGTGGGGCCTTTTCCTTCCTTTATGATTTCTTTGGGATATAAGCCCAATAGAAATGCTGCTGGGTCAAAGGGTATGCACAGTTTGATAACTTTTTGAGCATAGCTCCAAATTGTTCTCCAGAATGGCTGTATCTGTTCACAGCTCCACCAACAATGCATCAGTGTCCCAGCCCTCCCACAACCCCTCCAACATTCATCATTAACTTTTCCTGTCATTTTAGCCAATCTGACAGGTGTGAAGTGGTATCTCAGGGTTGTCTTGATTTGCATTTCTCTGATCAATAGTGATTTGGAGCACCTTTTCATATGACTATAAATAGTTTTAATTTCATCCTCTGAAAATTGTCTGTTCATATCCTTTGACCATTTATTGATTGGAGAATGGCTTGAATTTTTATAAATATGAGACAATTCTCTATATATTTTAGAGATGAGACCTTTATCAGAACCCTTAAATGTAAAGATGATTTCCCAATTTATTGCTTCCCTCCTAATCTTGTCTGCATTGATTTTGTTTGTACAAAAACTTTTTAACTTAATATAGTCAAAGTTATCTATCTGGTTTTCAATTAAAAGTTCCAGTTCTTCTTTGGACATAAATTTATTCCATCTCCACAGGTCTGAGAGGTAAACTATATTATGTTCCTCTAACTTGTTTACAAAATCACTCTTTATATCCAGATCATGAACCCATTTAGATCTTATCTTGGTATGTGGTGTTAGATGTGGGTCAAGCCCTAATTTCTTCCACACTAGTTTCCAGTTTTCCCAGCAGTTTTTGTCAAATAGTGAATACTTATCCCAGAAGCTGGGGTCTTTGGGTTTATCAAAAACCAAATTGCTATAATTATTGCCTAATTTGTCTTGTGATTCTATCCTATTCCACTGATCGACTACTCTATTTCTTAGCCAGTACCAAATGGTTTTGATGACCGCTGCTTTATAATATAGTTTTAGATCTGGTACAGCAAGTCCACCATCTTCAGCCTTTTTTTTCATTAATCCCCTTGAAATTCTAGACCTTTTGTTTTTCCAAATGAACTTTGCTACTATTTTTTCTAGATCTGTAAGATAATTTCTTGGGAGTTTGATTGGTATGGCACTAAATAAGTAAATTAGTTTGGGTAGTATTGTCATTTTTATTATATTCGCTCGTCCTACCCAGGAGCATTTTAAGTTTTTCCAATTGACTAGGTCTGATTTGATTTGTGTGGAAAGTGTTTTGTAATTTAGTTCATATAGTTCCTGACTACATGGGATACTTTCTTAAAGATGTTGTTACTCACTTGTTTTTTAGTTGTCTGATTTAATGATCACGTTTGGGGTTTTCTTGGCAAAGATATTGGAGTATCTTTTTCCTTCTTCATTTCCTTCAGCTCATTTTACAGATGAGGGAACTGAGGCATATGGAACCAAATGATCTGCCCAGGGTCCTACACATATACGAAGTATCTGAGGCTAGATTTGATCTTAGGAAGAAGAGTCTTTCTGACTCCAAATCTGGCACTCTTATCTACTACATCACCTTGCTGCCCCCTTTGTTTAATATTAATGCTAATTTTCTAGGTACCAAAGCCTAATGTATTCTTCCAAGAAATTCTGTGGCTATAAGAGCTGTGGGTGGGACAGCTTATCCAAATTAAAATCAGACTCTCAAGATAGAAAAACAAAAAGGATTACCATCTCATGACAAAGGACAGTTCCTGAGGACAGCAGTGTCTATGCAGGAATACAAAGCACAGCTGCAAAACACAGGTTTATATAGACCCCACCCTCTTCTGACCTTTTCTCCCATTGGCTGGGGTACAATTTCTAAAAATGAGGTAAGAAAACCTATCAAATGCTTAACAGGACAGTGTTTCCCACTCAATCTAGTCCCTGCTCCCAAGGAACTTCCATTCTGGTAGAGTAAAATTGCAGTGGAAAACTAGGGGCAAAGAATAAAAGATTCCTTTCACCGTGACTCCTGACACACACCATTATCTGTCCTGCTAATTTTCTTGGCACCATACAGAAGGTCAGTTTTGCGACTCAGGTGAAATGGAACCTCCCTCAAGATGTGGCAGCAAAGAGCTAGAAGAACAAAAAACACTTAAAATTTTTTTTTAAATTTAATTTGATGGAGAACACACACTGAAGGGATACCTAGCTCCAGCCATAGAGAGCAACAGTGAATGAACAAGCAAATAAACATAGCAGCCTAAGGCAACAATTTTGTAAAAATAAAAGCTCATTTGCAAAATATCACCAAAAACAATAATAGAAAATGGAGAGTGATAGATTGGTGTTAGCTCACTAAAATGAGAGGAAAATGAGCCTCAGGAAAGCTTGGTGCATGATCTACCTAAGCTGAATCATCCTAAGAGCATTTGTAAATGAAGCTAGGTCAGTAAACAGACATGAAAGGCAACAACTCCTTACATTTTTGTAGTGATCTATTATCATTATTGAGTGATTGAAAAAGGCATTTGCTAAGGTCTTACTTTGTGCCCATCACTGTGTCAAGTACTAATGGAAAAAGAAGATAATCCCCTTTTCTAAGAGCTTACATTCTAATTAAGGGAGACAAGATATTTAGGAGGATTCAGCTTTGGACTTAATGGAAATATGTCCAGGGGTCTTAATGCTACAGAGGCAGAGCAGATAGCAAGGCTCAGTAGTACTGAGGATATGGTGATAGGGCACCTGAAGGTTCTCTTATCAGTTTACCATCATTATTGAGAGAGTAGACCTAAGAGTGGAGTGGGGATTCTGGATTCTTGTTCTTTCCAGAACAAGGGGGGGAGGGGAGGGATGGTATCACTCTAGCCAGGAGGAGTGGAGAGGAAAGAGGCATTGTCAGAAATAGGAGCATTGAGGCAGAGGGAAGCTTACTCTGCACAAGTCTAGCCTGGGTCTCTCCGGTTACTTTATTGCACTGGATGGTTGGTATGGGGGGAAAGAGGGTGGCCCCATTCATCAGTTAATAAAGGCATAGCTTCCAAGAATTGGGATCTCTTAATTACACATGGTCCTCATTATGTTCAGTTCTGGGTATGGGGCCATTGATAAGCTGGGCAATTGGGGTTAAGTGACGTACCCAGGGTCACATAGCTAGGAAGTGTTAAGTGTGTGAGACCAGATTTGAACTCAGGTCCTCCTGACTTCAGGGCTGATGCTCTATCCACTGTACCACCTAGCTGCCCCTATCTGGCATGAGTCTTAATAAATATTATATGAATGAATAAATATACCTAAATTGTTGAAGTGTAGGGATATTTTATTATGAAATCTTATATAAATGAGTTATTGACTTTTGATTAATTGCTATCTTTAGAACCTATGGAACCATCCACTTTGACCATTTCCTTGCCATCCTTGATCATGGTATCTCCTTGAGACCATAACCTAGATAACTAAGTCCATTCAGTTCTGAAAACATTCCCAGGTGATGATGTTGTCTAGATTGGTGAGTCAGCCAGCAGTAGAAGCACATGGTTTACTTTATCTAGACAACCATAATCCTTAGATGTTGTTTCACATTCTACTTGATCAGCTATCCTGGCCAATTGCTCTCATCTATCCTCCAATTTCCTATTACTTCTGCTATCCAAACTCCTTCAAAGCCTCCTTGTCATTGTCTCTTCTTGCCTCTGTGAACAATATTCAAATCAGTACTACTACTGCTTCCCACTTAATATTCTTGTTGATTTTCCAAACCAAAACACTGTTTCCTTTCTAATTTTTTTTGGTTGTTTTTTATTTGTGTTGTCTTTTTCTATTGAAAAGTTAAGTTCTGGAGGGAATCTCTTGATTTTTATCTTCCCAGTGCTTAACAGAGTGCATAGAACTCTAAACATTATAAATACTTTTCACTTTTCCTTGCCCTTCCTTCCTTCATCTTCCTTCCTTCCTTTCTCCTTCCCTCTCATTCTTTCTTCCTCTCTTTCTTTTTTCTTTTCTTTTTGTTTCTCTTCCTTTCTTTTTTCCTTCTTCCCTTCCCTTCTTTTCCCTTCTCTTCCCCTCCCCTTTCCCTTTTCCTTCCCTTCCCTTCTTCATTCTTTCTTTTCTTGCTCTAATTAGTAGTTCTTTCTGCCATAATGTATAGAATTTAAGCCCTTTCAGCTCATTTTTCTAGAAGCTCTGAGAGAATAGGTAATAAATAGCAATCTCTCGCAAATAAGTCTGGCAACCAGCTATATAAATCATCAGGTTTTTCAAACTTGAGAGACGATAGATATTTTAGTTTGTGAGATAGCTTCCATATGTCTCAGTAAGAGATTCCATTTATAAATACACTGGAGGAAGTGTCTTGCAAATTACTTTATAGTGTTTTACTTCGTGGCATGGAATTGAGTACTATGTTTATCATTTGTACTTATAGAAAATTGTTAGCCTACTAGTACAAACAGATGCTTAGCAGGAGACCAGAAATCCTGATTATAGCAGGTTTATTTTATACAGTCATGACTCTTCTTCTCCAACATTTGCTTGACACTGATAGCAGGTATATGTTATTCTGATTGCCAAAAGATGGAGAAATAGAGGGAAAAAACAGATTGGGAAATAGGAAGGGCACTGCTTTGGAGGCCAGTGCTCTGAGATATATTGACAGATTCTCCTATTATGATCTGACTATTCTTTTTTTTTTTTTTTTTTGTTTTTTGCTGAGGCAATTGAGGTTAAGTGACTTGCCCAGGGTCACACAGCTAGGGAATGTTAAGTGTCTGAGATCAAATTTGAACTCAGGTCCCCCTGACTTAAAGGCTGGTGCTCTGTCCACTGCGCCACCTTGTTGCCTCGATCTGACTATTCTTTTCAGCATTTATCTTTAATGTCAATTGTCTAAACTCATGGAGCAGCTCTAACACCCACCCAATTTCACATATAAGAGTCCAGGTTTGTTATTCACAATTAATGAAAATGAACTAATTCTAATGTAATAATTATACATATTATAAGCTTCAGAGAGAATATTATGTTAAACAGCAGCAGCTGGCCATGTGAACCCTCAGAACCATTCTAAAACATAAGAGTTTTAGAGGGAATAGAGAGAGGATAGAAAGCAGCCTTTTACTTCTAGGAAGATTATTTTTTGGCAGAAGAAATAAAGCTCCCCCAAATTTTCTTTTGAATCCAAGTTTCTCTGTATGTCTGGGGCTTCCCATCTTTCCCTTTTACTCTGGCCCCAGACATTCAGAGAAACTTGGATTATAAGAGAGAAAGTTTGGGGGAGTTTTACTTTTGATGAAGTAATGACAATAAGCAACAGAATATTGCTGAATCATTGACTTAGGCACCAACACTTTGGTAGCTATATAAACCTATATAAAGTCCATTTCTGTCATCCATAAAATGTTAGACTCTGTGACCTTTAAATGCTCATGCAGCTCCAGAATTCTAGGATTTGATGAATTAACACAAAAGGAGTAGCAATAATGATATTAGTATTCAAATAATACTTATTGCCTGATTTTATGACTGATTTTTTTCCTATTCCTATTTCTTTGTAACTTGCTTTAATGGCTACTGATTTTCTTTAAGCAAAATTTTAAATAAAGTGTTTTGAGTTTTGGTTTATACAGAAAACCTGTAATTTTCATGACTCTAAGAACCATTAGTGACAAAATACTTTAACTGGGCCGAATCCCAGTTATATGAAATTTCCTTGATTTGTGTTAATAAATTTTTTTTGCCTGATGTATAATTATGCTTTAAATGACATTTATTTATTTTTTCACATAAAAAATAGATAGGACATTTTATTTGTATATAAAATTGTCTACTAATGATGTTTGTGTACTAATGATGTAATGTATGAATAAAACTGTAGCCAATTCAGTATTTGCTTCTGGCTTTCCTTGATTCTGTTAGTATAATTTGTGGTATTGATTTTAAGGCTTTTTTCATTAAGCTCAACATATATGTATACACATACACAGACATAATAGGAATATTAAAGCAATCAAGGATTAAACAAATAAAGCAAAAAATAGAAACAGCAGTAAAATGTTTTCTTATTTAGATTTTTTTTAAACAAGTTTGCAGACTGAATTCTAAACAATTGAAATGGCCATGTATTCTTTAAAGCAGCATGCCAGTCAAATCTGGATGGGGACTTGATTATAACATAAAAAATTACCTAAAAGATGGCATCATAAATAATTTAGGTATATTACAAAGATTACATGTAATTCTAAAATGAGTACTTAGCTGAATATGACATATCTATATAATTGTTGATGATTTTCAGATTTTATAATAGGAATTCAGATTTTATGATAGGAATACTATTCAGAGTGATTTAAGACATTATCTTAAAGAGGATCTTATGGAAAATATAGATTAAACTATATATAGTTTAGATTAGATTAATATACTATATTATAGATTATATATAGATTATAACTATAGATTAGACAGTATAGATTAAACATACATATATATATATGCATGGATAAAAAAGTTGGTGAGGTACTGATGAAAAGATTCCTTTTCCCTAGATCTTGACAAAATTATTTCTGATATTAAGTGAAGATATTAAGATATGTATGTAATTAGATTTCAAATGGATTGGTTAACAAAATTTAAGTGCTTAAGTGCTGAGATAAAAAGAAAGGCATAAACAGTCTTTGTCCTGAAGGAGTTCACAGATCATATATATATTCTCACATACATGTGCATTTGAGAGAGACTTCCTTCAAATTTTAGTTAAAATCCCACCTTCTGCAAAAAGCCTTTTTAAATCATAATACACACATACACATACCCACACACAATTACAACATACACATACACACAATTTTAACATACATACACAGAATTATACTACACACATACATATACAATTATATGTGTGTATGTATGTGTGCTATAGTTTCAGAAAGGCTTCTTGCAGAAGGTGGGATTTTTTTTTTAATTTTATTTTATTTGCATAACATGTTATATGTGGGTAATTCTTCAACTTTAACCCTTACATAGCTTTCTGTTACAATTTTTTCCCCCCAAATCCCCACCCTTCCCCTAGATGGCAGGATATCCATCCACTACATGTTAATTATGTTAAAATATTGGCAAATCAAATATATGTATACATATTTCCAAACTTATCATTGTTGTGCAAGAAAAATCTTATCTACACAAAAGATATATCAGATAAAGGAAAGACAATGTAAGCAAACATCAGTCAAGGAGTATGAGAATGTTATGTTGTGGTCCACATTTTACATCCCTCTCTCTGGGTGTATATGGCTTTCTTCAGTGAACAATTGGAGGTGGTTTGAAGCATTTCATTGTTGAAGAGAGCCATGTCCATCAGAATTGATCGTCATATAGTACTGTTGTTGCCGTGTATAAGGATCTCCTGGTTCTGCTCGTTTCACTCAGCATCAGTTCATGCAAGTCTCTCCAAGCCTGTCTAAAATCGTCTTGCTGGTCATTTCTTACAGAACAATAATATTCCATAATATTCATATACCATAATTTATTCAGCCACTCTCCAATTGATGGGCATCCATTCAGTTTCCAGTTTCTAGCCACTACAAAAAGGGCTGCCACAAACATTCTTGCACATGTGGGGCCTTTTCCTTCCTTTATGATTTCTTTGGGATATAAGCCCAATAGAAATGCTGCTGGGTCAAAGGGTATGCACAGTTTGATAACTTTTTGAGCATAGTTCCAAATTGCTCTCCAGAATGGCTGTATCCATTCACAGCTCCACCAACAATGCATCAGTGTCCCAGCCCTCCCACATCCCCTCCAACATTCATCATTAACTTTTCCTGTCATTTTAGCCAATCTGACAGGTGTGTAGTGGTACCTCATGGTTATTTTGATTTGCATTTCTCTGATCAATAGTGATTTGGAGCACCTTTTCATATGACTATAAATAGTTTTAATTTCATCCTCTGAAAATTATCTGTTCATATCCTTTGACCATTTATTGATTGGAGAATGGCTTGAATTTTTATAAATATGAGACAATTCTCTATATATTTTAGAGATGAGAACTTTATCAGAACCTTTAAATGTAAAGATGATTTCCCAATGTATTGCTTCCCTCCTAATCTTGTCTGCATTGGTTTTGTTTGTACAAAAACTTTTTAACTTAATATAGTCAAAGTTATCTATCTGGTTTTCAATTAAGAGTTCCAGTTCTTCTTTGGACATAAATTTATTCCATCTCCATAGGTCTGAGAGGTAAACTATATTACGTTCCTCTAATTTACTTATAGTATCACTCTTTATAACCAGATCATGAACCCATTTAGATCTTATCTTGGTATGTGGTGTTAGATGTGGGTCAAGCCCTAATTTCTTCCACACTAGTTTCCAATTTTCCCAGCAGTTTTTGTCAAATAGTGAGTACTTATCCCCAAAGCTGGGGTCTTTGGGTTTTATCAAAGACTAAATTGCTATAGTTACTGCCTAGTTTGTCTTGTGATTCTATCCTATTCCACTGATCGACTACTCTATTTCTTAGCCAGTACCAAATGGTTTTGATGACCGCTGCTTTGGAATATAGTTTTAGATCTGGTACAGCAAGTCCACCATCATCAGCCTTTTTTTTCCATTAATCCCCTTGAAATTCTTGACCTTTTGTTCTTCCAAATGAACTTTGCCTACTATTTTTTCTAGATCTGTAAGATAATTTCTTGGGAGTTTGATTGGTATGGCACTAAATAAGTAAATTTGTTTGGGTAGTATTGTCATTTTTATTATATTTGCTCGGCCTACCCATGAGCATTTTAAGTTTTTCCAATTGACTAGGTCTGATTTGATTTGTGTGGAAAGTGTTTTGTAGTTTAGTTCATATAGTTCCTGACTTTCTTTTTTATTTTTTTTATTAAAAGCTTTTTATTTACAAAACATATGAGTGATTTTTCTACATTGACCTTTGCAAAAACTTTTTTTTTCCCAAGCTTTTCCCCTCCTTTCCCCCATCCCCCACCCCTAGATGACAGGTAATCTAATACATGCTAAATAGGATAAATTATATGACAAATACAATACATGTATACATATCTATACAGTTATCTTACTGCACAAGAAACATCAGATCTAGAAAGAGAAGAAGAAAAAAACAACCTAAGAAGGAAAACAAAATGAATGGAAATATTCACAGAAAGCATTAAAATGCTGTGTTGTGGTCTGTACTCAGTTCCCACAGGCCTTTCTCTGGATGTATATGACTATCTTCACACGCTGAACAATAGGAACTGGTTTGAATCACATCATTGTTGAAGAGAACCATGTCCATCAGAATTGATCATCGTATAGTCTTGTTGCTGTGTATAATGTTCTCCTGGTTCTGCTGATTTCACTCAGCATCAGTTCATGCAAGTCTCTCCAGGCGTCTCTAAAATCATCCTGCTGGTTGTTTCTTACAGAACACTCCATAACATTCATATACCATAATTTATTCATCCATTCTGCAATTGATGGGCATTCTTTCAATTTCCAGTTTCTTGCCTCTACAAAAAGGGCTTCCACAAACATTTTTGCACATGTGGGTCCCTTTCCCTCCTTTAAAATCTCTTTGGGATATAGGCCCAGTAGAAACACTGCTGGGTCAAATGGTATGCAGTTTGATAACTTTTTGAGCATAGTTCCAAATTGCTCTCCAGAATGGTTGGATCCATTCACAGTTCCACCAGCAATGTATCAGTGTCCCAGCTTTCCCACATCCCCTCCAACATTCGTCATTATCTTTTCCTGTCATCTTAGTCAATCTGACAGGTGTGTAGTGGTATCTCAGAGTTGTCTTAATTTGCATTTCTCTGATCAATAGTGATTTGGAGCACCTTTTCATGTGACCAGAAATAGTTTCAATTTCTTCGTCTGAAAATTGTCTGTTCATATCTTTTGACCATTTATCAATTGGAGAATGGCTTGAATTCTTATATATTTGAGTCAATTCTCTATATATTTTAGAAATGAGGTCTCTATCAGAACCTTTGGATGTAAAAATATTTTCCCAGTTTACTGCTACCCTTCTAATCTTGTCTGCATTCATTTTGTTTGTACAAAAACTTTTTAACTTGATATAGTCGAACTTATCTATTTTGTGATTAATGATGACCTCTAGT
>JAJPUD010001243.1:88935-101229 GCA_023553655.1 Myrmecobius fasciatus
ATCAGATCTAGAAAGAGAAGAAGAAAAAACAACCTAAGGAGGAAAACAAAATGCATAGAAATATTCACAGAAAGCGTTAAAATCCTGTGTTGTGGTTCACACTCAGTTCCCACAGGCCTCTCTCTGGATGTATATGACTATCTTCATCGAAGAACAACTGGTTTGAATCACATCATTGTTGAAGAGAACCATGTCCATCAAAATTGATCATCGTATAGTCTTGTTGCTGTGTATAATGATCTCCTGGTTCTGCTCACTTCACTGAGCATCAGTTCATGCAAGTCTCTCCAGTCCTCTCTGAAATCGTCCTGTTGGTCGTTTCTTACAGAACAATAATATTCCATAACATTCATATACCATAATTTATTCAGCCATTCTCCAATTGATGGGCATCCTTTCAATTTCCAGTTTCTTGCCACTACAAAAAGGGCTGCCGCAAACATTTTTGCACATGTGGGTCCCTTTCCCTCCTTTAAAATCTCTTTGGGATATAGGCCCAGTAGAAACACTGCTGGGTCGAAGGGTATGCACAGTTTGATAACTTTTTGAGCATAGCTCCAAATTGCTCTCCAGAATGGTTGGATCCGTTCACAGTTCCACCAACAATGTATCAGTGTTCCAGTTTTCCTACATCCCCTCCAACATTTGTCATTATCTTTTCCTGTCATCTTAGCCAATCTGACAGGTGTGTAGTGGTATCTCAGAGTTGTCTTAATTTGCATTTCTCTAATCAATAGTGATTTAGAGCACCTTTTCGTGTGACTAGAAATAGTTTCAATTTCTTCATCTGAAAATTGTCTGTTCATATCTTTTGACCATTTATCAATTGGAGAATGGCTTGAATTCTTATAGATTTGAGTCAATTCTCTATATATTTTAGAAATGAGGCCTTTATCAGAACCTTTGAATGTAAAAATATTTTCCCAGTTTATTGCTACCCTTTAAATGGTCTGCATTCATTTTGTTTGTACAAAAACTTTTTAACTTGATATAGTCAAAATTATCTATTTTGTGATTAATGATGATCTCTAGTTCTTCTTTGGTCACAAATTCCTTTCCCCTCCACAGGTCTGAGAGGTAAACTATCCTACATTGTTCTAATTTGTTTATAATATCATTCTTTATGTCTAGATCAGGAATCCATTTCAACCTTATCCTTACCTTATATACCTTATATACCCCCATTCTTTAAGGATACCTATAATAGAAATATAGTTCTCATAAGTTCTTTCCTTTTTACCTTTTTATGCTTCTCTTGAGTTCTGTATTTAGGGGTCAAATTTTTTGTTCAGATCTGGTCTTTTCATTAGAAATAGGTGAAATTCTCCTGGATCATTGAATGACCATCTTCTTCCCTGGAAGATGATGCTCATTCTAGCTGGATAACTTATTCTTGGCTGTAATCCAAGTTCTTTTGCCTTTCGGAATATCTGATTCCAGGCCCTTTGATCCTTCAATGTGGAAGCTGACAGATCCTGTGTAATTCTAATTACAGTTCTTCGGTATTTGAACTGTTTCTTTCTATCTGCTTGCAATATCTTTTCCTTGGTGCAATAGTCCTGAAATTTGGCCATGATATTCCTTGGGGTTTTCATTTTGGAGTCTCTTTCAGGAGGTGATCGGTGAATTCTTTCAATACCAATTTTGCCTTCTGATTCTAAAACATCAGGGCAATTCTCTTTCATGATTTCCTGGAAGATAGCATCCAGGTTCTTTTTTTCATTGTGGCTTTCAGGGAGTCCGATAATCCTTAAATTGTTTCTCCTGCATCTGTTTTCCAAGTCAGTTGTTTTTCCTAGGAGATATTTCATATTTTCTTTTATTTTTTTCATTTTTTTGTTTTTGTTTGACTGATTCTTGAAGTCTTATTGAGTCATTTACTTCTATTTGTTCAATTTTAATTTTTAAAGTATTATTTCCTTCAGTTATCTTTTTTAGCTCCTTTTGTAGCTGGCCAATTGAATTTCTTGATTCAATGCGTTCTTTTTCCATTTTGCCAATTTTATTTTTCAATGAATTGTTGTCTTTTTCCAATTCACCAATTTTGTTTTTCAGTGAATTGTTGTCTTTTTCCAATTTGCCATTTTTATTTTCCAGTGAATTGGTGATTTTTTCCAATTCACCAATTTTGTTTTTCAGTTAATTGTTGTTTTTTCCAATTCACCATTTTTATTTTCCAGTGAATTGGTGATTTTTTCCAATTTACCAATTTTATTTTTCACTGAATTGTTTTCTTTTTCCAATTCACCAGTCCTGTTTTCCAGTTTTTGATATCTCTGTTGCCCTGATCTCAATTTATTTCCACATTCTTCTTCTAGCTCTCTTTTGAGATTCTTTATGCAATCTTCCAGGTAAGCCTTCTGGAAGGGAGACCAGCTTAAGTCCGCCTTTGTGGCTTCATCTGGGAATGTTTTCAGAATCTCAGGATCTGGGGACTTCTCTAGTTTCTCTCCATAAAAGCTGTCTATGGTGAGAGCTCTCTTTTTCTTGCTCATAATTTTGACTTGAGGTATCAGTCACCAGCAGGGAATATTGCTGCAGTTTGCTGAGTTGACTTCTGGTCTGAGGCTGGTCGGGCTAGATTCGCACTAGGACAACATTTTCAGCTGCTCTCAATCCACCATTTACCACAGGCAGATCTGCCAAAGCACCTGCCTGCAAGCAGAGCAAAGTGGCCCAGGCATCTCCCAAGGGCTTCCTGGGTGCCTAAAATCCACCCCTCTATCTCAGCCCTGACTTCTGCCCTGTCTGGTGTCTGATTGTGACCAGCGGCTGCTTTCCCCTGAGGCTAACCTCCAATGTTTTTTCAAAGTAGATTGTTGATAGAAGTGCGTTTTAGTCCAAGTGTTTGGTGGAGCCCTCACTCCCGAACCAGTTTGGAGGCTCAATTTGTTTGGGTCTGAGGGAAGGTGTCAGGAACTCACAGAGAACACTGTCTGCAGTTCGCCATCTTGGCTCCGTCTCCCAGAAGGTGGGATTTTAACTAAAATTTGAAGGAAGCCTCCCCCCCCCCCTTTCATTCTCCTCCTTTTTCTCCCTCCTCCCATCCCCCCATTCCTCCACTCCAAAACTGCAAAGGGACAAGTTATAAAGGACTTTAAGAGCCAAATAGAGAATTTCCTTTTTGAATCTAGAGGTAATAGGTAGAAAACGTTTTGTTAGGATAAAAATAAGTCGTATTATTATGGTACTTTTCTAAAACTTGGATTCTTATGCATTATACTAACTACTTTTTCTTATGTTAATACCCATTTTTCTAACTATACCAACAAGGGTAGAGATTGGCACTACAGCTGATCAGCCCATTTTATACAGGCATACCTGGGATTTTTGAACCTGCACTAAATAAGCCGATAATTTTTTTCTAAAGAGAGGGAGAAAGATATTTGATGAGTACTTGTCATGTTGTGGACTTTCTAGAAAATTTCTAACTTAGTACATACAAATCTATCAAAACCTTTTTCTCATTCTCAATACTAACTGTAAACACACACACACACACACATAGACACGTGTGTATATTTTTAGAATTAGAAGCTCTCCCGGGTCTAGTTCAACCTGTCTTGATGCTATTTGTTCCTTCTTTTATCAAGCAGGAGAAAACCCCTGCTGCCAGCCCACCACCCTACTTAACATGGAAAAAAAGATCTCAAAAAGAACAGAGGCCTAGTCCTACATGTCCTTAATTCCATTCCATTACAACTTGTCAATAATTACCTTCCTTCTTACAGAGTTTCTAAGCAACTTCCTCAGAAAGTTGGAGGCAATTTAAATCAGCTTACATTTCAAAGTCTAAGATTTTCAAACTCCCTGAAGTTACAATCCCTTTTACGATATTATTCATGTTTTGAATCAATGATATAATCTGCTTTCCTTAACAACCTCATGTAATTGTCCTCTCAATCTAGTCAATTGTAAGTGGGAAAAGAATGAACTAGTTATGTTCCCCTGTCCTCATTCTGAGAGGTTAATAAAAAATCCTAATATGACTTAAGGATAGCAAATCTGGGAGGTATGTTCCTAATTTCATCTGCCTAATTAGACCTTTCAGCTAATCCTAATTTTCACTCATGCTTCTATCTATCAGTTATAAAAAATACTTTCTCATCTAACTGGGGTTTATACATTCAGTATTTATATATATATTCTTCTGTGTAACATGAATTCTTGGGGCAAAATGTGGGATTGTATCTCCTGAAGTATTTTAGAATAAGATAAGTGCTGTGTAGAGGACAGAATTTGTGGGAGGTAGGAAGGGTGGGAGTTTTGAAGAAAATAGGAGTTTGCTTTAAAAGGAGTCTGATAGGTTAGTGTCACATGATCCCAGATCCCAATTCAGTGGAAGTTAGTTACATAATGGGGTGCTTACTATGATTGAAAGATAAAAGAAAAACTTACCAAAGTATGTTCAAATTCATTGAGAAAGACAAAATATTGACCTACTTTAAAGATTGTCAAATTTATTCTAGGTTGGGCAATGCAGGCTGCTGCCTATATCTTCATTCATAGAAGGTGGAAGGATGATAAGAGTCACTTTGAAAATATGTTAAATTATTTCTGTGATATTCAGGAACCACTTCAACTCCTCATATTCCCAGAAGGGACTGATCTCACAGGTAAGTTGTCTTATATTGGAATAATTCGATCCAACCAATTTTTTAAAGTGCTTAATTCGATACTCTTAGGCAGATGGAGGCACAAAAGTGAAACTGAATGGAGCTACAGTCTAGTAAGCAGAAAAAGACAAGTATATATTTTGCCACAATTACAAATTTGAATAGGTTAACTGAATAAGAGAAGTGAAATAGACTAAGATAAGAGATCTGAGGAGGGAAACTGTCAGGAACGCTTCATGAAAGATCTTGTTCATGAGATGGGCTTTGAATGAGAAGAGATTTCAACAGGTGTCTGACGAGAAAGAAAGGAAAATAGAGGGCTAACGGAGCCATTTCAGATATGGAAGAAAAAGGGATTCTGATTTCTTCATGAAGCTGAAGCTTGTAAAAGAGAAGTGACTTGGCCCAAATTACCACTAGTTAGTAGCAGAGTTCAGACAGAACCTGTCTACCAACTCTTCAAGGTTTCTTCTACAGTGGCTTACACTCTTAGAAGTAATTGTTTTATTATGTCATTCAAAACACTAAATGTAGCATAAGCCTATGTTCAGGTCCAATGCACTAGCAGGCTCTAATTGGAAGTTTCTCTTTTAGATTTGCTGTTTAATCATAACATTTTTGACTCATTTTTCAATTCTAAAATGGTATAATGCTTTTGTAATGACTTGCTCACAAGAATATTTAATTTTATCCTGCAAAATCTCAATTACTTTAATTTCCTTGGAAGTGGGTCTTAGTATTCTTAAACTTAACAAAACTATTATGCTTAGAGTATAGCAAGATTTTTGTTTTGTTTTCTTGGTTCTGTACATGCTGTAATATAGGATAGAAAAACTGAAAATTGTAGGTTTTGTCATTGTAACTTATGCTTTGTAAATTCTCAGATGAGCACATGACCCCAACTAATTGTGAGCTTTCTTCTTTCTCCTAATTATCCTTTGAATAAAGGATTTTAGTTCTTTTGAGTTTAAGAATATATATATATATATAATGTTATATATATGTTTATTTAAAAATATAAAAAGAGAAATTCCTTTTTCCATTAATGGGAACATACTTTTTAATGGGAGCATAGTTTTGCCTATATTGTAGTATTGAGCTAGACCTATTTGATACTTTGCATGTCCTACATTAATACTGTGTGTGTTCAGCCAAAGAAGGGTTTGGTTTAAATATTAACATAGTTTTTACCTGGAAAAAATTGATATATGGATATTTATTCTGTATAGTAGATTGTAAATTAGTAAAAAAAAAATGTTAATGATAAGTTTCAAAAAGTATTTGTCTCGGCTTAAGCTGATTTTAAGGTTTCAGATTAAATTAATTTAACAATTTGACATATACTGGGTAGGTTCTTTGTAGCATAATTTGTACATGTTAGTAATAAAAATTTATAAATTTTTTATATGTACTATATGCAATATATTTTTGTGAACTCTTTCAACATTTCAAGAGGAATTTAAATTTTCAAGAAAATATGTCTAAAGTTTACTAATTTCTCAGAATAAACAGACTAATTAATAACTGAAAATAGATTCAGTTAAAATATTAGGAATATGACTCAATATTTGAAGTATTTTTTAGAATTAAAAAATTAGAAGCATATTTTAGAATAAGAGTATGGTTTATTGCTAGCATGTTACAAAATAGTTTTCCAAGCAGATTATACCTTTCCTTTCCTCTTTTTTTTTTCAATATTGTATGCTTACTAATTATCTGTAATTTTATCTAGAAAACAGCAAGACTAAAAGCAATGAGTTTGCTGAAAAGAACGGACTTGAGAAATATGAATATGTTTTACATCCAAGAACTACAGGCTTTACTTTTGTAGTGGAATGCCTAAGAGAAGGTAAAAATAATCTTTTTCAAAATATATTTGGCATTTTTGAAATGTATACCACTAACTCTTGGAAGGAAGGTGACTACATTGTATAAGCTAAAACTACTCAACATGGTTGAGAAATATAAAGTTTGCTCTTAACAAATCTGCCCATTTTTATTAAGTGCTATTATCAGAATAAGATAAAGTATAGTATTTGATCAAGACCGTGAGATGTGAGAAGAGATTTTGAAGAGCATGAGGAAAGGATGAAAGTCATTTCAAGCAGCAGAACACAAACACACATATGGTGGTGAGAAAATTCAGTGTGTTTGAAAGAAGTAATTAGATAAGTTTATCTGGAGTGGAAAGTTCTCATAAGAAAATAGTAGTTGTTAAAACTAAGATTAGACTGTGAAGGGCTTTGAATGCCCAAATAAGAAGGTTCCATAGCATGGCTTATGGATACCCATATCATTTCCCCAGGACACTGTTGGGTACTGAGAGGTGGAGGAAATGGAATTCCAAAAGGTGAGAAAAGTATACTGAAAAGAAAAAGCCATTTTACTACATAGATGCATTAGTTTTATTTTATTCACCAAGTACCTGATAGCTTCATGCTTCCCTTTAGCTATCAAAAACTGAAAACAATGTCCATTTCCAATGGTCCATTTCTTCAGAATTAATCAACTGCTGTATCCCCATTGTATCATGGAATTTCAGAATTGATGTTTCAGATGGACTTTAGAAACTGGCTATTCTAATCTGTACCTGAATATTGTTTGTTTAGCATGTTCTTATCAAGCTTTTCCTTGAAGAAATTCAGTGAGTGGGAACATATTACTTCTCAGTTCCATTCCTAAACAGAATGGAATCACTGTGATTGTTAGGATGTTCTTCCCGACATCATGCTGATATCTGCGTCTTTATAGCTTCTACCCTTTGTGCCTCATTTTTCTCTTTGGGGCCAAACAAGTCAAGTCTAAATCCTGTTCCATATAACATTTCTTTAGATCTTTTAAGGCAATTAGATAATGGATAGAGTGCTGGAATTGGATTTGGGAAAATGTGATTTCCAATCCTACCTCAGACAGCAGATATATGACCTTGAGCAAACATTTTAATCTCAACTTCAGTTTCTTTCTTTAAATAATAATAATAATAATAATATTAATAATAATAATAATGCTAATAGTAGCATTTACCTCATGGGTTGTTGTAAGTACATCTCATAAATCATATTGCCAAAATCATAACACTGTAAAATGTTAACTTATTATTGAAAATATTTTTGATGTCTCCTAAATCTTCTCTTCTTAAGGTTAAACACTCCTGGTTTCTTCAGCTGTTCCTCAGAATATGATAGGGAATTGTAACTTTTCATCATACTGCTTGCTTTATTCTGGATGATTTCTTAGATTAGTGTCCTTCCTAAACAGTGATACTAAGCACTGAATAAAATATTCCAAATGTGACCTGACCAGGACATTTAAAAGAAATTATCAACTTTTGATGTCTATAAATTATAACTCTCTTATACAGCTTTTTTGGCTAACTCATCATAGTGATCATTAACAATGATCATTTAATCCACTAAAACATATGGGTTTTTTTTTTTCAAATGAAATGCTTTTTAAAAATGGCTCTCCTATTTTCTGATTATGAAGTATGAAACTTCGCATTTCCTTATTGAATGTCAATTCAATTAGATTTATCCCAATGCTCTAATCTGTGGAGGTCTTTTTGGATCTGGATTTTCTATCTCAAAGTTTTAGTCATCTGCAGATTTAATAAGCGTGTTCCACCTATACCTTTATCCAAATAATTGATTTAAAATGTTAAATAGCATAAGATGCTATTTCATGCTTATAGATCCCTTGAATACTTCATTGAAGACCTACTTTCAATTTGACATGGAACTGTTGTTAACAAAATTAACAATAACAGTAAAAAATGTCACTTCATCGAGTAAAGGTTAACAATGGTACATGTCACTCCATTTGTTCAATGTAATTCAAAGTAATTGAAATCAAATACAAATTAAAATTTGTATCCAGGTAAAGCCTATGAAATCACCAAGACTATGAAAAAGCCCTGCTTAGATAACATTAACTTTTAATTCATTGCTGTTATGTTGACAAGGAAGTGTCAAACAAAAGATCAAGTCATGTGGATAAAAAATATTAATAGGAACAAAAAAGTTTGGTATGGTGACATTAAGACTAGGTCAATACCACTAGTATTTATAGCAAGGTTATCCTTAAAGAGTTCAGACTTTCTGAAAATTGCGGATTATGCAAGGAGATATAGTAGAGGCTATGAAGCATGTGACCTCAGGTTGCTACAAGTTTAGCACCTTAGAAAGACATGGTCAGATGTCCAGAATTAAATAGCAATTCACTGTCCTTTATACACTAACATATAACAAGTTCTTATAGAGACCCTGACAAATCCTTGAGAATTCAATTAATAAAACTGTATCAGAGCATTATTACAGACCACATCTACTGTAAAATCACAACACTGACTCATAGAAATTGAAGAAAAGAATTTTTAATACTTGTCACTACAAGAAATATTGAATCTCCCAAGTACTTGATATAAAAATTTTTCAAAGTATAGGTATTTAACAATAGAGATCAAAATTGTGTGGGAATAAGATGAATTAAATGACATCATTTTAGTTTTATCTGATGCTGAAGGTTGTAATAAAGATATTTATTTTATATTTTTTGCTGAGGCAATTTGGGTTAAGTGACTTGCCCAGGGTTGCACAGCTAGGAAATGTTAAGTGTCTGAGGCCAGATTTGAACTCAGGTCCTCCTGACTTCAGTGCTGACACTCTTATCTACTACACCACCTGATATTTTCAATGAAGCTACAGAAGATGAACTTTTCTCCTCAAACTTTTTATTCATTTAAAATAAAAGTGATTATCTCTTCTGATTATAACAACCCATGAGAGGGTAGATCATTTTGTACATTTTGCCCACCTAACAATATGAATGATCAATAGCAAGACAGTGTATCTGAACTTTACCATTCAAAATGAAAAGAATGAAGTAATTATAATATTAGTTTACATTTGGCAATACTATACATGTTCTAATTTACACTTGCCATGCAAATTGCATAACTTTTTGATGCTTCACTTTAGTCATATGTAAACTAATTTAACTAAGTAGAGACCAAGTAGCTTTGATACAACAGAAATTGAAGAGAGTAAGTACATGATACAGTGCAAATGAGTTGCTAGATTTGGAATCACAGAAGTTTGGAACTCTTTTACTTCCTGTAACCTCTGAGAAATCAGTTATCTTTGAAATAAGAGTGTAGATAATTCAAAAGCTTTTTCTAGCTCTTTGTTATTTGTTAATTATTAGGGTTTTTTAATTAGTCATTTTTTCTTTAAAAATAACCTATATGTATATATGCATACACAGACACACACATATACACATGCCTATCCAGCAAGCCATCCTTTTTACAAAAAATTTAAAAAGACAGAGAGAAAACAAAAGTTCAGCAAAATTAACCAATAAATCAATCAACTCCAATAGAACATCTAATGTTTGACACTTGTAATCCCCATCTCTACAAGGGTGGCAGCTTTTCTCATTGGCCAAGATATAATAATACTTTCAGTCTTGTTGTTATTATTATTGTTTCCACATTCATCTTTATCATTGTGTGTATTTTCCTGGTTCTTCTTACTTCATTAGTTCATATGTATCTTCCCATGCTTCTCTTAATTCTTCATATTAACCATTTCTTATGATAGTAATATTTTATTTCATTCCTCTATCAAAGTACTTCTAGCCATTCAAAATTAATTGGCACATACTTGATTTCCAGTTTTTTTTTTTTTTTTGCTGCCACAAAAATGATGCTTTAAATAATTTTATCATTAGAAGGCTTAAGCAATCTTCTAAGTACTGATTCTAGGACTCAAGCTCTTAATAATGCTTGTTTATTGATTCTATGAATCTTCCATTCAGTTACATGCTGTTTTTAAATCCAAAATCATAATCAGACAGTATTTCGGGTTTACTCTCAGATGGTAATGATTTATAGATTTAACTTGATTTATACTAAATGATTTTTTGGGGGGCTGGGGGTTCTTTGAGGCATAAAAGCATGAGATTATCTTGTTCCCAAGAAACCTAGAGTCTAACTGGGAAGATAAAAAAAAGCATACTTGGAAGAACTAGGGAAGTAAAAAGAATTTTACTGCTAACATCTTATATATATTGAAAGAGGCATAAGAGTGAAGTTGACAGCTTCAGTGTACCCCATCCCAATCTTGATCCAATCCCATCTGGAGAACTATTGTTTGTTTTTTTTTTTTTTATATCAAAATTTAGAGATAACATTGATAAACTAGAGAAAGTCCAAAGGGACAACCAGCATGGAGAAGGGGGACTGCAAAAAAATGTGTTAGTATCAGACCCATAGCTTAGGTATTTTCTTTCAAGCATTTGTGGGAAAGATGGATTGTAAAGGGGAGAAATTAAGAAACATCATTTGGAGGGCTATTATATAATCAGAGCAAGAGATAGTACAGCCCTGAACCATAATAACAAAAGATCAATGTTACAGTATTGTGCAGGAAATATTGATAGGGGTCAGCAAGTAATTGACTAGGGGATAAGAAAGAGGAAAGATTTAGGGATGACCTCAAGAACCCATACCTAGGTGCCTAAGATGATTGTGAAACTCTGTAGAGAAACTGGTGTATTGTGGAAGAAGGGAAGCTTCAGAGTGAAGAATGGCGAGTTAACTTTTGGACACGTATCTGAATGCTAACATCTATATAAATATGTTAGATATCCATATGATCGAGCAGTCAAAGAATCTAGTGCAATAAGATTGGGCTGTATAAGAAAGACATCACTTCCAGGAATTCAAGGAATTGATAATTCTATTGTATTGTGTACTGTGAAGTGATTTTTGAAGTGTTTTATTCTCTTGTGTGCCACTGTTTAGGAAGAGCATTCATTTGGAAAGCATCCAAGAGAAGGCAACTTGGCTAAGGTAGAACCTTACATTCATGTTAGTTAAAGAAACTTAAGATGTTTAACCTTGAGAAGAAAAGATTAAGGGGTAGAAAGACAGCATAGATACTTTTAAGTATGTGAAAGCCTGTTGTTTGTCACAAAGTATTAGACTTGTTCTTTGACTCAAAGGACAAAATCAAGATATATATATATATATATGTATATATATATATACATATATATATATATACACATATATAACAGATACAAATAGGCAAATTTATGTGTGATATCAGGAAAAAAAATTCTTAAAAGTCTTGTTCAAAATGAGAAAGGGCTACTTCAGGAGGTCAATGTGTATTAGAGTATTAGAGGGCTTTAAGCTGTATGATTAATGGTTAGAAATGTTGTGGTGATAAGATGATGATAATTAAACCCTTAGGAAGTGGTGAGATCACCTGAGAAAAAGTGTAGGTAGATAAAAAGTCACAGGATAAAAATTAGGGTTATACTCACACTTAATTCAGAGTTCTGAGATGTTCCAAGAAAGGAAACTGAAAAAGTGTAATCAGAGAGGTAGCAAAAACAAGTCAAGAACAATGTTCCAGAAGCTAAGGAAAGAGGAGAAATGCTAGAATAAGCAATCATCTATTTTATTTACCATTGGAGTAAGCAAGCATTTATTTCATGTGACCCACAATTACTGAATATGGTCTGAACCAGATTAAAATGTAATTGGGAGATATTTGACAAAGTAAATAAAAATACAGTAAAACACAGATAACATTACATTTTAAAACTGTATTTATGCTGCCCTCACAAATATTGTGTTCAGCTTTAGTTTGGCACTACTGTCTATAGT
>JAJPUD010001243.1:101239-145070 GCA_023553655.1 Myrmecobius fasciatus
CTCAGATGGTGAGACTAAAAGACCTATTCTGGTAAATAGTGGTCAGGAACATTGGCTGATAAATGAGGTCACTAATGCTGGAATACATCCCTGTTCGTCACAATCCTGGAGATAGGCTAGTTCCAGGGTTCAATTTCAAGTAGTGGAGATAGCTCAGAATGCCTTATAGTGATGAAGACCCCTGATTCCTGACACCTTCACTGTTTCTCTCATTGAGGTACTATGGCTGTCACTAATCCTGAGGTTAGGTTCTTTTGATGGCCATCAGTAGAATACAGGTGTTATAAGTATTCAAAGTAGAAAAAGGTATTAATAATAAAGGCTAACTTCAGGTAGGCCTTGAGTAAGGTAGGATTTGGAGGGCTATTATATAATCAGAGTAAGAGATAGTACATCCCTGAACCAGGGCTATAGAAAGGAGTGACAAGGGCCATAGGCTGAGATAACAGCCTAAGTTAACATGAGTATGGCATGTGTGGTTAACAATGAAGAAAAGGAAGGTTTGTTTTGGGTAGTTATGAGGAATAAATTTCTGCAAGCCTCTCCAGGCCTCTCTGAAATCATCCTGCTGGTTGTTTCTTACAGAACAATAATATTCCATAACTTTCATATACCATAATTTGTTCAGCCATTCTCCAATTAATGGGCAGAGGAATAAATTTCTGGAGGCAGGGTGAAAGCAGATTATGAACAAGACATTTCAAGAAGTTGGCATGTCTTAAATGTATTCACTTCTAGATCTATTATTCAATTATGCCCATTCAATTATCAGTTAAGGAATATTTAACTGTCAATTTAGGAACATTGTAATACTGTATTAAATTTAAAATAAAACAGTTATGAATCTACATCAAATTTTATCTTTCTGCAGTTCTAGGTACCATGGTGTAGCTTCTTAAACTGTGTTTAGGTGCCATATATGAGGTGTTGTAACTGAATGTGGTTGTTGTGAAATTATGATTTAGTATCAGTAAATGTTTTGTTTATATACTTGTTTTATATACCCATACCTGGAGTTACATAAAAATTTCTGGTGAAAGGGGTCGTAAGCAGAAAAAGTTTATGAAGCCCTGGTTTAAAAAAGAACAATAGTAAGCTAATGTGGCCAGAGGAGGGCAGCTAGAAAGGTGAAGGATAATTTAATAGTTTCTGCCATATGAGGGTCAGTTGAAGGAATCACAAATAGAAGGGCATGGTATTTGTCTTCCAGAACTGTCATGTGGAGGAGAGATTAAATTTGCCTTATTTGGCTCAAAAGTTAGAGCCAGGAGTAAGTCTTTCAGCAAACATAAACTAGACAGCTCTCAAGATTGTTAACTTGCAAAAGAGAGGTGCATTGGTAGAGGGAGCTTCTTTAGCCTGAAGTTCTCTATGTGAAGGAATTCACAAGTTTATTCCCTATCCTGACACACATAGGAGAATCGACCCTAAAGTGGATTCATTATAATCAAACCTCACTATAGAGTTGTCAAGCTTTTCTATAATAATATTGATTGAACACCTATTTTGTAACATAAAAGTTAATTACATGTATAATCAACATGTGAAATTGTTCCTATAGAACTAACTTGCCCTTTTAATATTCCTTGACTTAATATGGCTTCATGGTACCAAATTGATGACATTAAACATTAAAGTATTTCATTATATAGCAAAATGTTAGAGCTCTACATCACAGATACAAATAAATATAAAAATCAAAGTACTGAGATATAAAAACTCTGTTATTGTGTTTAAGGCAAATAATTATAACACTGTGTTAGTAAGTGAAAATTTTTATTTATTTATTTATTATTTTTTGCTGAGCAGTTAGGGTTAAGTGACTTGCCCAGGGTCTCACAGCTACAAAGTATTAAGTGTCTGAGACTAGATCAGGTCCTTCTGATTTCAGGGCTGGTGCTCTATCCACTGCGCCACCTAGCTGCCCCCAAGTGAAAATTTTTTAAACACCTTATTTTATATTGTGTGAATTTTCCCCCTTTAGTTATTTCTTTGAAATATTACATTACTTATTTCTCAGTTAAATTTTCATTTCAATTATTCTGAAAATGAATTCTGAATAATATTTTGATCTGTTTGCAAACTTTCTTCCTGACAAGAGTTTAAAGGTAAAATATATGAAATATATGGAGTTTAAAAATAAAAATATATGAAAGCCTTTTAAAAAGTTAATTACTTTCATTTGTCTGTTCTCATCAGGTAATTGTGTGCTCTGTGCAAATGGATTTTCCAGGTTAACTGAGCTATCCCCTTTTTATTTTAGCTATTTTAAGTGAAAATTTTTGTGAAATGCAATGCATACTTGGCTTAAGACAGACTGGAAATGGAGAATATCAAAATTTCTTATAAGGGAAGAGGATAGTCTCTCTCTTGTTTACCACTTGAGGTACATGAGTTGGGATAGATATCCACAGTATAACTGTACTTTCAGACAGAAGGAAGGGGGACCTACCCACAAAGCACATGATTTTCCTGATTTAACTCATATTCAGTGTGCCTTAAATCAAAGAGTTGAACATTAGGTGCAGTTACTGATTATCTTGTCACTCTTAGACTCACATTTCTAAGAAGAGAACTGCTTATGACTTGGGGGCAAGCCTTTCTGTCAAGAGTGGTACTTAATATGGTGGAGAGGAGCCAGAGAAGAGGGATATACACAGGATTTTATACAGGGAGATTGGAAAAAGGGCAGAAAACACATGGCTTTTTGTTGGGTTTCTTCCTGGGTCAAACAAAAAAAGACACTGGGGGCAGAGGCATCAGCATGTTGGACAGAAAGAAAGATAAGGACAAATAGAATGTGTGAGGGAGGCTATGTTAAGAAGATGTGTATTTTCATGTTTAGAATATATATTATCAGTACATATTCCCTTTCTCTTTTCACCCCTGTCTCTCTCCCTCTTCCTTCTTTCCATATATTCAGTGTTTTTATTACTCTGTAATTGTTGAGCTACATAATTAATATTTTATATTTCTCTTAAGTACTGGTGAAACTTTTGATATAACTAATATTTATACAATGTACATTTATTTTAGAAAATTCAAATTTATGGAAGAAGCTATGTTTGTAAGTAGAAATTGTGGCTTTGCAATTGAATGGTGTATACTTCTTTTTATCTGATACTATAGATTATACTGTTACATACATGAAAATTTTTTCTTCTTAAAAGATCAACATAAAGATTATGAATATCATCAGTTGATAGATTAGATTGCCCCAAGTAACTACATTTAACTTTCAGAATGACCAAAAATCATTTTGTAATTACAGAGCTTATCATTTCTTATGTGTATTTGAAATGTATGTAACAGTATACTTTTGCTTCCTATTCATATGAAAATCAAAATTTCAACATAATGTATTTATCTGAACTTAAACCCTCTCTGTTTTTCACTTGTTGAGTACTTAAATTTAGAAATTCATCTTAACAGGAATTTTGCCTTTTGAATATATGCAAAGTATAATTTCATTTTGAACAAAGTTTGATCAAAAAAACTTTTTTTTCCCTACCAGTAGCTCATTTATCTTCTCATCTTATATAGATTGTTTCTTTTATGCTTTTAAAAGATATTACTATTGAAATTTTACCTACTCACAAGTTGTTCAGCTGTAATTTATTTTGTTAGCAAAGTCCTTGTTTGTTAAAAAACACAAATAACAGATGCATGTTCTAAGTACTATAAATAATGTGATGAGTAATACTGACTGCTATAAAAAGCATCTTACATTGTTGTGTTCATTTTTTCTTTTTTTTCCTTACTCAAATACTGGCAGAAAATAAAGGTTCAAGACACAATATAACTTTAAATAAAGAAAATAAAAAATTAATAACATTGAAAACTTTTTGGGTGATACCTTTACAAGGAAAACTTCATTTTCCCATTTTCTCTATACTTGAAAGACCAGTGTAGACCATATCCACTCTTTCCCTTGATTTAGGAATTGTTATTCACAAATTGTTATAGCAAAAGTTAATTACCCAGCAGTCAAAATGGTGATTAACTTCTTTGAATTTAGCCAGGCTTATCTTTGGACAACAGATAATCCATCAATTTCTTGGTCAGTACTTAAGACTTTCAAGATTAGTAGAAAGATAGGACTTCCCAGAGCTTATGTTCTGCAGACATACCCACTACCCAATATCACTTCTATCCCATTGAATTTTCTCTTGGCTAAGTTACTAATTAAGGTATAGTCCATCTCAGACATCATTGCAAGAAGCCTCCAAACTATTTTTTTTCTTTTTTTTTTTAAATTTTATTTTATTTGCAAAACATATGTATGGATAATTCTTCAACATTAACCCTTACATAGCTTTCTGTTACAAATTTTCCCCCCAACTCCCCACCCCTCCCCTAGATGGCAGAATATCCACTACATGTTAATTATGTTAAAATACTTGACAGATCAAATATATGTATACACATTTCCACACTTATCATTGTTGTGCAAGAAAAATCGTATCTACACAAAAGACATATCAGATGAAGGAAACACAATGTAAGCAAACATCAATACAGAGTATGAGAATGTTATGTTGTGGTCCACATTTCACATCCCTCTCTCTGGGAGTATATGGCTTCCTTCAGTGAACAATTGGAAGTGGTTTGAAACATTTCATTGTTGAAGAGAGCCATGTCCATCAGAATTGATCATCATATAGTATTGTTGTTGTCGTATATAATGATCTCCTGGTTCTGCTCATTTCACTCAGCATCAGTTCATATAACTCTCTCCAGGCCTCTCTGAAATCGTCCTGCTGGTCGTTTCTTACAGACCAATAATATTCCATAATATTCATATACCATAATTTATTCAGCCGTTCTCCAATTGATGGGCATCCATTCAGTTTCCAGTTTCTAGCCACTACAAAAAGGGCTGCCACAAACATTCTTGCACATGTGGGGCCCTTTCCTTCCTTTATGATTTCTTTGGGATATAAGCCCAATAGAAATGCTTCTGGGTCAAAGGGTATGCACAGTTTGATAATTTTTTGAGCATAGCTCCAAATTGTTCTCCAGAATGGCTGTATCCGTTCACAGCTCCACCAACAATGCATCAGTGTCCCAGCCCTCCCACAACCCCTCCAACATTCATCATTAACTTTTCCTGTCATTTTAGCCAATCTGACAGGTGTGAAGTGGTACCTTAGGGTTGTCTTGATTTGCATTTCTCTGATCAATAGTGATTTGGAGCACCTTTTCATATGACTATAAATAGTTTTAATTTCATCCTCTGAAAATTGTCTGTTCATATCCTTTGACCATTTATTGATTGGAGAATGGCTTGAATTTTTATAAATATGAGACAATTCTCTATATATTTTAGAGATGAGACCTTTATCAGAACCCTTAAATGTAAAGATGTTTTCCCAATTTATTGCTTCCCTCCTAATCTTGTCTGCATTGATTTTGTTTGTACAAAAACTTTTTAACTTAATATAGTCAAAGTTATCTATCTGGTTTTCAATTAAGAGTTCCAGTTCTTCTTTGGACATAAATTTATTCCATCTCCATAGGTCTGAGAGGTAAACTATATTACATTCCTCTAATTTACTTATAGTATCACTCTTTATATCTAGATCATGAACCCATTTAGATCTTATCTTGGTATGTGGTGTTAGATGTGGGTCAAGCCCTAATTTCTTCCACACTAGTTTCCAGTTTTCCCAGCAGTTTTTGTCAAGTAGTGAATACTTATCCCAAAAGCTGGGGTCTTTGGGTTTATCAAAAACCAAATTGCTATAGTTATTGCCTAGTTTGTCTTGTGATTCTATCCTATTCCACTGATCGACTACTCTATTTCTTAGCCAGTACCAAATGGTTTTGATGACCGCTGCTTTGGAATATAGTTTTAGATCTGGTACAGCAAGTCCACCATCATCAGCCTTTTTTTTTCATTAATCCCCTTGAAATTCTTGACCTTTTGTTTTTCCAAATGAACTTTGCTACTATTTTTTCTAGATCTGTAAGATAATTTCTTGGGAGTTTGGTATGGCACTAAATAAGTAAATTAGTTTGGGTAGTATTGTCATTTTTATTATATTCGCTCGTCCTACCCATGAGCATTTTAAGTTTTTCCAATTGACTAGGTCTGATTTGATTTGTGTGGAAAGTGTTTTGTAGTTTAGTTCATATAGTTGCTGACTTTCCCTTGGCAGATAAATTCCCAAATATTTTATACTATCAACAGTTATTTTGAATGGAATTTCTTTTTGTATCTCTTGCTGCTGAACTTTATTGGTAATATATAAAAATGCTGATGATTTATGTGGATTTATTTTGTATCCTGCCACTTTGCTAAAGTTGTGAATTGTTTCTAGTAGTTTTTTAGTTGAGTCTTTAGGGTTCTCTACATATATCATCATGTCATCTGCAAAGAGTGATAATTTGGTTCCTCATTACCTACTCTAATTCCTTTAATCTCTTTTTCTTCTCTTACTGCCAAAGCTAACATTTCTAAGACAATATTAAATAGTAATGTTGACAGTGGGCAGCCTTGTTTCACTCCTGATTTTATTGGGAATGGTTCTAGTTTGACTCCATTACATATGATGCTTGCTGAAGGTTTTAAGTAGATACCACTAATCATTTTAAGGAAAAGCCCATTTATTCCTATACTCTCCAGTGTTTTTAATAGGAATGGGTGTTGGATTTTATCAAAGGCTTTTTCTGCATCTATGGAGATAATCATATGTTTTTTATTAATTTGGTTATTAATATAATTGATTATGCTAATAGTTTTCCTAATATTGAACCAGCCCTGCATTCCTGGTATAAATCCTACTTGGTCATGATGTATTATCCTGGGGATGACTTTCTGTAATCTTGTTGCTAAAATCTTATTTAAAATTTTTGCATCAATATTCATTAGGGAAATGGGTCTATAGTTTTCTTTCTCAGTTTTCTCCCTACCTGGTTTAGCTATCAGCACCATATCTGTGTCATAGAAGGAATTTGGTAGTACACCTTCTTTCCCTATTTTTTCAAATAGTTTATATAGTATTGGGATAAATTGTTCTTTGAATGTTTGGTAAAATTCACATGTAAATCCATCTGGTCCTGGAGATTTTTTCTTAGGGAGTTGATTAATAGCTTGTTCTATTTCTTTTTCCCAAATAGGGCAATTTAAATAATTTATTTCCTCTTCTGTTAATCCGGGCAATCTATATTTTTGTAGATATTCCTCTATTTCATTTACATTATCAAATTTATTGGCATAAAGTTGGGCAAAGAAACTCCTAATTATTACTCTAATTTCCTCTTCATTGGAGGAAAGTTCTCCCTTATCATTTTTGAGACTAATAATTTGATTTTCCTCTTTCCTTTTTCTAATCAAATTAACTAAAGGCTTATCTATTTTGTTGGTTTTTTCATAAAACCAACTCTTAGTTTTATTTATTAATTCAATGGTTTTCTTATTTTCAATTTTATTGATCTCCCCTTTAATTTTCAGAATTTCCAATTTGGTATTTAATTGAGGGTTTTTAATTTGATCTTTTTCTAGCTTTTTTACTTGTAAGCCCAGTTCATTAATCTTCTCTTTCTCTGTTTTACACAAGGAAGCATCTAGAGATATAAAATTACCCTTTATAACCGCTTTAGCCGTGTCCCACAAATTTTGGTATGTTGTCTCATTGTTGTCATTCTCCTGGATGAAATTTTCGATTGTGTCTATAATTTGCTCTTTCACCCATTCGTTCTTCAGGATTAGATTATTTAATTTCCAAATAACTTGTGGTCTATTTTCTCCTGGCCTTATATTACATGTGAGTTTTATTGCATCATGATCTGAGAAAGATGCATTTACTATTTCTGCTTTTCTGCATTTGATTTTGAGGTTTTTATGCCCTAACACATGATCAATTTTTGTATAAGTTCCATGAACCCCTGAGAAAAAAGTATACTCCCTTCTATCACCATTCAATTTCCTCCAGAGATCTATCATACCTAACTTTTCTAGCCTTTTGTTAACCTCCCTAACTTCTTTCTTATTTATTTTGGAATTTGATTTATCTAATTCTGAGAGAGCAAGGTTGAGATCTCCCACTAAAATAGTATTGTTGTCTATTTCTCCTTGCATCTCTGTTAGTTTCTCCTCTAGGAATTTGGATGCTATACCACTTGGTGCATATATGTTAAGTATTGATACTGCTTCATTGTCTATGGAACCCTTTAGTAAAATGTAGTTTCCTTCCTTATCTCTTTTAATTAGATCTATTTTTGTTTTTACTTGATCTGAGATAAGGATTGCTACCCCTGCCTTTCTTTGTTCACCCGAAGCATAAAAGATTCTGCTCCAGCCTTTTACCTTCACTCTATGTTTTAGATGTGTTTCTTGTAAACAACATATTGTAGGATTCTGGCTTTTAATCCAGCCTGCTACCCGCTTCCGTTTTATGGGAGAGTTCATCCCATTCACATTCACAGTTAAAATAACTATATCTGTATTCCCTGCCATCTTATTTACCCAGAGTTATGATTTTCTCTTCCCTTTCCCCTCTCTCCATTCCCCCCTCCCCAGTACTTTGCTCTTGATGACCACCTCCCACCAATAATCCTCCTCCCTTTAGAGTCCCTCCCTCCCCTTTATACCTTTCCCCTAATCCTTCTATTAGTTTATCCCTTTCCTTTTCTCCCCTCCCTCCTACCTTCCCACAAGGAGGGTCAGTGCTTTCTTTGAAGTCAAATGTGTCTGATATACTCTCTTAGAGTCCATTCTAATGAGAGTAAGGTTTACACAATACTCATCGCCCTCTGTTCTTTCCCTCAATTATATTAGATCTTCTATGTCTCTTTATGAGATTTTGCCTTATTTTACCTCCTTTATTTTTACTTTATTTTGCCTCCTTTCCCCCCTTCCCCCTTTTCTTTTTCAGTATGGTATCCCTTCCACCTCTAATTTCTTTTCCATTATTATCAAAGAAAAATCAAATTATACTGCCATTCTTTAAAGGATACCTATAGTAGAAATATAGTTCTCAAGAGTTTTCCTTTTTACCTTTTTATGCTTCTCTTGAGTTTTCTATCTGGAGGTCAAATTTTTTGTTCAGATCAGGTCTTTTCATTTAGAAATAGGTGAAATTCTCCTGAATCATTGAATGACCATCTTCTTCCCTGGAAGATGATGCTCATTCTAGGTGGATAACTTATTCTTGGCTGTAATCCAAGTTCTTTTGCCTTTTGGAATATCTGGTTCCAGGCCCTTCGATCCTTTAAAGTGGAAGCTGACAGATCCTGTGTAATTGTAATTCTAATGACAGTTCCTCGGTATTTGAACTGTTTCTTTCTAGCTGCTTGCAATATCTTTTCCTTGGTGCGGTAATCCTGAAATTTGGCCACGATATTCCTTGGGGTTTTAATTTTGGCGTCTCTTTCTGGAGGTGATCGGTGAATTCTTTCAATGCCAACTTTGCCTTCTGATTCTAAAACGTCAGGGCAATTCTCTTTCATGATTTCCTGGAAGATAGCATCCAGGTTCTTCTTTTCATCGTGGCTTTCAGGGAGTCCAATAATCCTTAAATTTTCTCTCCTGGATCTGTTTTCCAAGTCAGTTGTTTTTCCTAGGAGATATTTCATATTTTCTTCTATTTTTTCATTTTTTTGTTTTTGTTTAACTAATTCTTGAAGTCTTATTGAGTCATTTACTTCTATTTGTTCAATTTTAATTTTTAAAGTATTATTTCCTTCAGTTATCTTTTTTAGCTCCTTTTGTAGCTGGCCAATTGAATTTCTTGATTCAATGCATTCTTTTTCCATTTTGCTAGTTTTATTTTTCAGTGAATTGTTGTCTTTTTCCAGTTCACCAGTTTTGTTTTTCAGTGAATTGTTGTCTTTTTCCAATTCACCAATTTTGTTTTTCAGTTCACCATTTTTATTTTCCAGTGAATTGGTGATTTTTTCCAATTTACCAATTTTGTTTTTCAGTGAACTGTTTTCTTTTTCCAATTCACCAGTCCTATTTTCCAGTTTTTGATATTTCTGTTGCACTGATCTCAATTTATTTCCCCATTCTTCTTCTAGCTCTCTTTTGAGATTCTTAATGCAATCATCCAGGTAAGCCTTCTGAAAAGGAGCCCAACTTAAGTCTGCCTTTGTGGCTTCATCTGGGATTGTTTTCATAATGTCAGGATCTGGGGACTGTTCTATTTTTTCTCCGTAAAAGCTTTCTATGGTGAGAGCTCTCTTCTGCTTCTTGCTCATGATTTAAAGTTGGGATATTGGTCAAAAGCAGAGAAAACTGCAACAATTTGTATTTGCCCTGGGGCAGTTTGCCGAGTTGACTTCCGGTCTGAGGCTGGTTGGGCTAGATTTGCACTAGGACCACGTTTTCAGCTGCTCTCGATCCACCCTTTACCAAAGGCAGATCCGCCAAAGCACCTGCCCGCAAGCAGAGCAAAGTGGCCCAGGCATCTCCCAGGGGCTTCCTGAGTGCCTAACATCCGCCCCTCTATCACAGCCCTGACTTCCGCCCGGGTCTGATCGCGCCCAGCGGCCAATTTCCCCTGAGGCTAACCTTCTCCAGAGTTCTTTCAAGGTAGAGTTTTGATAGAAGTGCGTTGTAGTCCAAATGTTTGGCGAGGCCCTCACTCAAAAACCACTTCGAAGGCTCACTTTGTCTGGGTTTGAGGGAAGGTCCCTGGAGTTCACAGAGAAAGCTGTCTGCAGTTCGCCATCTTGGCTCTGCCCCTTTAACCATTATTTTTGCCATGATGTATACTTGCATTATCTACCACCCTTTCCATCCCCCACATATAAATACATCCTTCACAGATTAAATCTCAGTCATCTTTTAAAGCCTAGTTCAAATGCAGTTGTTAATCACTTTGATTAGAAAAATCTCTCTTAAAGGTTTTTTATACTATTTGAATGATAAATGAATTTAAAATCTTGTCTAACTTGTTAACTGCAAATTCCTAGAAGATAGGGGCTATGCCTTGAAGATCTTCTGATCTCCACACAATGAATCAAATTCTCTGTAATGTTTATGGAATGAAGCAACAAGAGAGTAAGATCTCTTATGATCAAAATGTATGATAGAAAGTGTGGATCTGAAATGCAAGGCAGGGCCAACATATTATTAGCAAATATTTGATTTGTTATACCTATTTTATATAATACCTATATATATCCTGGTCACACAATTTTCTCAGGACAAAGTGCTTGCAGTATAAAAAGTTTAAGAAAACTTGCACTAGAGAATGCTTATTCATTTGTAGATAATGTTTCTTTTTGTCATTTTTATTTCTATTTCTAATCCCAGTGTTTTTGTATCCAATTGGTATTTTAAAATTTGTTGACTGATCAGTGAATTTAAAAGTTTAAATTGATAGATTTTTAGATTAATTCCTGTTAATAATGTCTAAAATAATAACTAACATTCAGAAAAGCTCAGACATAATTCCATATTGTGTTTTGTTTTACTGATTAGACTTTTTCCATGTCTTTTCTAGCAATTAAAATACTAACATAATAATGTGCTATAAAACTCTAGATAAAAAAATCCCCAAAATCAAATTATAGATCATATTTTTCCCCCTTTTTACTCCCTCTTTTGGTTTGGCTTTTATACTCTGTTAAAGAAACTTTGTGTGTTGAATGCAATCATTTCATGCTATTGCCTTTAGAGGATTTGGCTTAGGAGAGGATAACTGAGTAAGAGAACATCAAAGACAAAAAACTTGGACTCTAGCAATAAAAAAAATGGAATATTAAAAGTAGTAAAGAATGATGCAGTATGTCTGAGACCTCTAAAAACTCTGCCCAGCTGAAAACCCTCTTGGCAAGTTGCCCAGTCCATAAATTACTTGGGTTAAGTCAAACAGATAGTTATTCTCTTTTCATTTTTGCAAGAACGTGTTATTCTCATTTTTCATATTTTCATATTTTCATTTTTGCAAGAACATGATCTACAGCTACAGACCTGGGCATTCATGCTCCTATTATGATTGTCAGCTAGCTGCCTTTTCAGAAATCTAGAGGGCACAGAAATCTAGGGGAGAGCAGCTTTCTCTAGAGTAAGAGTTTGATAAACAGTATATATTCAAAGGATACAAAGTACAAAGTCCAATAACCTCATTTTATTGCCAAGAAAATTGAGACCCAGACAAATTAAGTGACTTGCCAAAGATCAAGCATCTAGTAAGTGCCAGACCAGCTCCTCTTAAGTTTAAGTCGGTCAGTCAGGCTTTACAATGTTGACTATGTGTCACATACTGGAAATACAGATAGGAGACAGTCTGGTATCAAAGAGTTTAATTTAATGGAGGACAACACTTAAAGGGAAGAGGTGGAGAGTGGCACTCACTCAGGAGAATTGTAGAGACAAGCTGGAGAGTCAGGAGCATCATCTAATGTGAAATGATGACACGACTGGTCTGGCTGTTCTTCAGATGGAAGTCTTGGGAGGAACTAGTGAATCTGAGAGAATGTCTATAAGGGTAGAAGATACGGTCAATGTGTGAAGAATAGGGGATAGAGTTAGCTTCTAGAGTAAAGAGTTTTTTATGGCATGGAAGAAAACGTCTGGGGAAGATATGATTGCCTTAGCATTTTTCTTAAAATGGGAATTACATGGTACCATTCCATATTTTTCTCCTTCATCCAAACAAATTCATCTAGATTTCATCACTTTAAATCTAGTAAGTGGTAGAAAAGAAATCCAAAATATCATTTTAAAATGAATTCCAACTTTTCTACTTATAGCTGAAAGATGAATCTGTTTATTTCCAAAGTGAAAAGAGGAATGAATAGAGACATAATTTAAAAGGAATAAAGTATGTGTAAAGCCCTCAAAACTTACAATAAGCTTATTTAGTTTTAAGCTTTGGAGAAGGTGGACTTGATATGCTTGTTCTAGGATTAATGAGGCATAGTTTTCAAAGAAGAGGGGCTACAAACGCATGGAAACCTCCTGTCATTAAATCTAACTGTTTGAAACTCAAGAGTTCTAGGAGCTAATTATCTGTCAGTAGGTGATGACATGGAAATATATTAAATATACATAGAAGACTAATCATGAATATTTGATGTATGCCTGAGGCCGGGACATTTTATTTTTTATGCAAATAAAAGTTCAAGGTATGACAACAATACCCTATGAAAGCATGGTACTAAATTTTTCTTTTTCTTCTTTTTTTGCTGTTTTGCTGAAACAATTGGGGTTAAGTGACTTGCCCAGGGTCACACAGCTAGAATGTGTTAAGTGTCTGAGGCCACATTTGAACTCAGGTCTTCCTGACTTCAGGGCTGGTGCTCAATCCACTGCACTACCTATCTGCCCCATGGTACTAAATTTTAAATTGTTTATTAAACTTCACAAGGTAATGCATGGCCAAAATTAGTCTATTCTGATTTTGCATTTACTAATGAAATGCATAACCTATAAATGGTAAGATTTCTTATTTGGGAATTTTTATGACTTGGAGTTTAATAAATTAATCTATTTTTTCTGTCTCCAAAACTTCACTTTTAAAGCAAGTGTAAACTAGATACATAATTTGTTGTTCAGGATTAAATGGAAATGTTGAGGGCCTAATATATACTCAATACTATTTTGAACATTATGGTAGGTATAGAAGACATATAACCCATGACTCCTTATAGTCCCAGAGTTTATAATTTCATTTGAGAGAAGAAATCAACATATAAATATATATATGTATATATATATATATATATATATACATATACATATACATATACAGAATGAAGTGCAAGTTGCATGACAATAACTGAATTCAACTCAGGGATTCAGGAAATACAAAATCATATCACAATAATCGTGTCCCTTATATTGTACTTTACAGTTTGAAAATGCTTTTCTTATAAAAACATGTGACATAGGTAGTAATAATAGAAAATATTTGTGTGATATTTTCAATTTTTAGTATGCTTTCCACACAAAAATTCTGTCTTGTAAATAGTGGAAATTTATTGACTTCATTTTTATGGATGAGGAAACTAAAGCTGGGAAAAGTTAATTGACTTGCCCATAGACAAAAAAGGCTAATAACTGAGTTAGAACTGTTAACTGTGATTTACTGACTTCAAGGCCAATACATTTTCTGACTTTTTTCCCCTTAATCTGTGCTTATACCTTGTTCAAATAAACCATCTGCTTCTGTGGCTAACTTTCTGTTTTTTATGTATTTAAATTTCCTTTTATTATCATCTATGGAGACCTTTTCAAGGTGCCCTTCAATTCCCATTTAGATGTATCTAATCTCCTGTCTACCCAACATGATGCCATTTCATTTAGCTTAAGATTCCTTTGAACAAAATGTTTCTTTTTCCCCCCCAAAGCCATTTTTAGCATTCATGATGCTATGTTTAAAGAATGAACCAAAGTATCTCTTCTCAGATAAATACATTTCTGAAAAAAAGGTTGCTGTAGTGATCACCTGGCAATTTTATTATGTATTATTGTCTTGTTTTTTTCTTTTTTATGTCACTTTTAATCCTAACTTTTTAGATAGTCAGTTTCTCCTTCCCTGAAATTTTTATGTTATTACTGTGCCTGGCATCTTCCCATTTCCTTTCCCTGATGCATATCATCTTTTTACTGACTTTATAAGAAAAACATATTATATTGTACCTTTGGACTAGAGATGTGGTTTCATTGCAATACTGTGACTGTTATAGATAATTATTGGTAGTTAGCATTTCTTTTGATTTGTTTCCTTAATATTCTTCCTTTTTATCCTATATTTTCTCTATTTGGCTGGTTTTTTTCTCTTAAATTTCCAATACATTTCTAACAGATTCCGTTATTTTCTACTATGCTACTATTCTCTACTATTTCCCCTTTATGACTAATTATTTAATTAACTCTTCTCCTTAGGTTTTTTTTTTAACTATACAAAATATTTAGCTTATTACTATCAACCTAACTTTCATAAAAAAGGAACACATTTTCCCATATAACAACATTCTTACTTATTTTTTATTTCATTAAGTATTTCCCAATCACATGTAAAAAATTAATAATTTTTTTTTGGAGCTCCTATAATCAAAGAGCTATAAAACTGTGCATATGCTTTGATCCAGCAGTGCCTCTACTGGGTGTGCATCCCAAAAGAGATCATAAGAGGGAAAAGGACCCACATGTGCAAAAATGTTTGTGGCAGCCCTTTGTAGTGTCAAGGAACTGGAAACTGAATGGATGCCCATCATTTGGGGAATAGCTGAATAAGTTATGGTATTACTGTTCTGATTTCAAAAAACCCTAGAAAGATTTACATGAACTGATGCTGAGGGAAGTGAGCAGAACCAAGAGAACATTGTACACAGTAGCAACAAGATTATGTGATGATCAACTGTGATGGACTTGCTTTTTTTCAACAATGAGGTGTGAATCAAGGCAATTCCAATAGACTTGTTTTGGAAAATGCTATTCATATCCAGAACAATGGAGGCTGAATGTGGATCAAAGCATAGTATTTTCAACTTTTTGTTATAGTTGTTTTCTTGTTTTTTTCCTTTCTTGTGTTTTTTCCCTTTTGATCTTTTTTTTTTTTTTTTTGCACAGCATGACAAATATGGAATATGTTTAACCTATATATCAGATTATTTGTTGCCTTGGGAAGGGAGCTGGAGGGAGGAGAAAAATTTGAAACACAAGGTTGCAAAGGTGAATGTTGAAAATTATCTTTGCATATATTTGGAAAAATAAAATATTTAAAATTAAGATGAAAAAAAAATTCAAGTTTCAAATTCTCTCCCTTCCTCTCATCTCTCCCCTCCTCCCATGCAAGCAATTTGATATCGATTGTACACCTTATTAGGTATGGTACAAAAGAATACACTTTTTCCCCTCCCCCCCCAAAAAAAGAGAAGGAAAGAAAGAAAGTTTTTAAAAATCTGCTTCAGTCCACATTCAGAATAGTTCTCTTTCTGGAAGTGAGTAACATTTTTCATCATGAGTCCTTTGGAATTATTTTTGAAACGTTGTCTTGATCAGAATAGCTATGTCTTTCACAGTTGATTTTCCTTGTGTCATTTCAGTCAGCAGTTCTTCATGATTATGATCCCATTTGAGGGTCAAAGAAAACTTTGCCATTTTTTGGGAAAAGATATTGTGAAATGAGGCTTTTTTCAGAGAAATTTGTTATGATTTTTTTTCTGTGTTCCTGATTTCCTTCTAATTTTGGTTGTATTCATTTTTGTTGTTTTAAATGATTTCATGTTTCATATGAGCAAAAATGCCCATTTCACTTTCCATAATCTTTTCTATCTCTTGTTTGGTCATAAAGTCTTCCCTTATCCATAGATCTAACAGTTACATTTTCCCATATTCCTCTAAATTACTTATAATATCATTTATGTCTAAATTAACCTTTTTGACTTTATATTGGTATATGATCATCATCTCTGCCAAACTCTCCAGTTTTCCCCAGCAATTTTGTCAGATGTTGAATGCTTTGATCTTTTAAGTTTGGATATTTTAAATTATCTTGTTTGTTTTTAATTTTTTAATTTTCTATTATGAACTTAAAGTTGAAACATTCAGAATACAAAGAATAAAAAGGAAGATCATAAATAAAACTTAAGTAAAACTTAATATTAACACAATGGCAATAAAACTGCCTTCCTTCAGTTCTCTTCCCTTTATTTCAAAATATATATATATATGACATATATATATCATATATATGATACATATATATATATATACATATATATCATAAGGTTTGCTGCATTTAGCATTTTTATTTAGGTACCAGAAGAGTGAGATCATGGCATCTTGGCTAGGTAAGAAGATCAAAACATTTTCTTGAAATCTTAAGAATGGTCTTTAAACTGAAGAAGCTTAAAAAGTCTTTAAATTGAAAAGGGAGGAAAAAGAAAACTGCCCACATAGATCTTACAAACCTGGTTACATAGAGAATAGCAGGTAGAACATAGGTTTTAGAGGACCCCAGATTTAACCTGGGTAAATTAATTCACTTTAACAAACATTTATTGGACAGCTTCTATTTTCAAGTCACTGTGGTAGAAACTGGAGAAACAAAGACAGAAAGTTACGGGTGTGATTTCATAATGATTCATAGCTAGTACTATCTCAGGTTGAGTTAAATAAAGGCAATAGAACAAGATTTTTCCAAACTCTCCCTTGATTAGACTACATCTAGAGTGCTATTTTTATTGCTTGGTGTCATATTTGACAAAAATATAGATAGATTGTAGCATATCAAAAAAAAAAAGTCTTCTAAGATAATGAGAGAACTAGAGAAAATTCCATATAAAGATTAAGTGAAAGATCTAGCTTGGAGAAGAGAACCTTTAGAGGGAGTTTGGTATTTGTCTTTTAAGGATGTCATATAGAAATGCTATTTTGCAGTAGAGGCATTTTGAGTTTTGCTCTATTTCACCTGACACAGCCGAAACAATGGCTTTCATAGAGGCAGATTTTAGCCTTGATGAAGTAGGAAATTCCCCCAAATTAACAGCTGTCCAAAAGTAGCTTGAGTTTTCCTAGATTTAGTCAGTCAGGGATTAATAAACCTTTATTAAGTGACTACTATGTGTCAGGCTAAGCTCTGGAGATACACAAAGAGAGGAAGAAGACAGTTTCTGTTCTCAAGGAGCTTACAATATTTGAGTCTTCAAAATAGAAACTGTCCACATATTGGGGTCGTTTTACAAGAGATTCTTGTTTAGGGACAAGGTGACATCCATGGCTTTGAAATCTTCCAATTCTTAGATTCTGTGCATTGGTTATTTAATTATAGTCTTAGAATAATATTTTGTTTCAAGTCGTTAGAAGATGATGTTTTATTTGGTAAAATCTCAAAGAAAAGGGTCAGGGAGGCTTCTCATCAGTTCATGAGAGCCGAAGACTTCAATGGGAGTTTTGACAGAGGAACTGGACAGTTGGGAAAGTTCATATGTCAGAAATATGGGGAAAGAATGAAGCAGATTTTTAGAAATTGAGTCAACTGAAACAGGATGGTGCTCAAAATATCTAGTCCTTGAATAAGGGGACCATGCCAATCTAGTGTCATTGCATAGTTATCAGAATAAAGCCATCACTGATAATAATCTGTGATAGTTTGTGATAAATTGTTCTTTGTGTGGTAGTATGTGTGTGTGTGTGTGTGATATAGTAACTTTATTACTTAAAAAGGAGAAAATGGAATAATCTAGTCTATTGTTCTCAACAGTATCTTTACCTCATTCCCATGCAAGTTAGGCTGTTTTTTTTTTTTTTTTTTCTTCAGAGGTATTAAAATCGCCTTCAAGATTTAATTGGCTCAGGCCACTAAAGAGTAAGAGACATTGATATTGCTTCTGAATTGCTTTACTGCAAAAATGCCTTAACCAGGAGTAATCTAATTCTTGATTTGTAGAATAAGTTGGGCAACTTATATAAGCAAGTTTTGCTTCTCAGTTCATATTCTTGTAGAATATCCGTCTTCTGCTATGGCTAAATAAATCTTTGGTTGTTTACTATTAAATAATTTATGAATATCATTCCATTCCAAAATCAAACATATCCTACTAGGAGACTGAGTGGAGTTAGGTCCTGCTCATGACAAGCATGTCCATTGCATTACTATGAATAGAATTAATCAATGTGATCAGTTTAATTAGTAATGTAATTTTTTTTAAATGTGATTTTCCACTTAAAACTTTGAAAATGTTTATATACCCCTTCATTCAGTCTTCAATTTTATATGTCTACCTACTTGACAAGAATTTTACTAGAAATCTACAATGATTTCTCATTGCTTGTTGGCCAAATTATAAACTAAAGTTTGAATTCACTGAGTGACCTTGGAGGAAAGGTCAATTATTCTTTCTGGAAATCATTATTGTCTATAAAATTAAGGGATTCAACTAGATGATTTTTTTTTTTTTTTTTGCTTTTTGCTGAGGCAATTGAGGTTAAGTGACTTGCCCAAGGTCACACAGCTAGGGAATGTGTGAGACCAGATTTGAACTCAGGTCCTCCTGACTTCAGGGCTGGTGCTCTATCCACTGCGCCACCTAGCTGCCCCTCAACTGGATGATCTTTAAGGGGCTTTTCAGCTCTAAATTACTGATCCTATAATGAAATTCTCTTGTTTTCAAAGAATTAATACTACTTTTATGAGTTTTAAACAATAAGTCTGTATAATATTTTCCCTCTAATATATCTTATTATAATATACCATACTATAATTTTTCAAATATGTTTACCACATACTAAGGAATTCTGTAATACAGTGGAATCTTGACACTTGTCTGCTTTGAAACTCATCAAAATTGGTGTTTACTGTATATGATGAAAAAAAAGGGGAGCTTACAACCATGTGGAATAGGGGAAGAATATAGAGATCTAGATTCCTCAGAAAGTGTATTGGATCAAGAAGGGGGAGTTGGGCTGATCTGGGCTACACTGGATTGTTTCTTCACAGCTGGAAGCTCCATTTACTCCTTTGGGGAATTAGGTAGAGAGATAGGCTGGGGACTGGAAATATGCTCCTTATGGGAAAAATTCATTTAATACTTGTCATTTTCACCATTCATTATGCCTTTTGGAACCAATTAATGATGTGTACCAAGATACCACTCTATTTCTGGGCAATGTGTCAATATTAAAATGCCCTAAAATGAAGCGTAGTTATTGATATGGCAAAACAAAGTAGAATCTTAGTTTTTTTTGTTTGTTTGTTTGTTTTTTTGACAGTACTTTTGGCTGGAAGATTAAAAAAACAAACAAAACAAGCAAGATTTTCATTCCTGATTCTTTGCAGACCACATATTTCCAGGGGGGAAAATGTTTTTTCATTTTCTTTCTTTTTTTTTTTTTTTCCAATTTGGAGTTTTTTTTTTAATTTTATTTTATTTGCATAACATATGTGTGGGTAATTCTTCAACAATAACCCTTACATAGCTTTCCGTTACAAATTTTCCCCCCAACTTCCCCACCCCTCCCCTAAATGGCATGATATCCACTACATGTTAATTATGTTAAAATATTGGCAAATCGAATATATGTATACATATTTCCAAACTTGTCATTGTTGTGCAAGAAAAATCTTATCTACACAAACGATATATCAGATAAAGGAAACACAATGTAAGCAAACATCAATCAAGGAGTATGAGAATGTTATGTTGTGGTCCACATTTCGCATCCCTCTCTCTGGGTGTAGATGGCTTTCTTCAGTGAACAATTGGAGGTGGTTTGAAACATATCATTGTTGAAGAGAGCCATGTCCATCAGAATTAATCGTCATATAGTACTGTTGTTGCCGTGTATAATGATCTCCTGGTTCTGCTCATTTCACTCAGCATCAGTTCATGTAAGTCTCTCCAGGCCTCTCTGAAATCATCTTGCTGGTCATTTCTTACAGAACAATAATATTCCATAATATTCATATACCATAATTTATTCAGCCATTCTCCAATTGAAAGGCATCTATTCAATTTCCAGTTTCTAGCCACTACAAAAAGGGCTGCCACAAACATTCTTGCACATGTGGGGCCTTTTCCTTTCTTTATGATTTCTTTGGGATATAAGCCCAATAGAAATGCTGCTGGGTCAAAGGGTATGCACAGTTTGATAACTTTTTGAGCATAGCTCCAAATTGTTCTCCAGAATGGCTGTATCCGTTCACAGCTCCACCAACAATGCATCAGTGTCCCAGCCCTCCCACATCCCCTCCAACATTCATCATTAACTTTTCCTGTCATTTTAGCCAATCTGACAGGTGTGAAGTGGTACCTCAGGGTTGTCTTGATTTGCATTTCTCTGATCAACAGTGATTTGGAGCACCTTTCATATGCCTATAAATAGTTTTAATTTCATCCTCTGAAAATTATCTGTTCATATCCTTTGACCATTTATTGATTGGAGAATGGCTTGAATTTTTATAAATATGAGACAATTCTCTATATATTTTAGAGATGAGACCTTTATCAGAACCCTTGAATGTAAAGATGATTTCCCAATGTATTGCTTCCCTCCTAATCTTGTCTGCATTGGTTTTGTTTGTACAAAAACTTTTTAACTTAATATAGTCAAAGTTATCTATCTGGTTTTCAATTAAGAGTTCCAGTTCTTCTTTGGAGATAAATTTATTCCATCTCCATAGGTCTGAGAGGTAAACTATATTACATTCCTCTAATTTACTTATAGTATCACTCTTTATAACCAGATCATGAACCCATTTAGATCTTATCTTGGTATGTGGTGTTAGATGTGGGTCAAGCCCTAATTTCTTCCACACTAGTTTCCAATTTTCCCAGCAGTTTTTGTCAAATAGTGAATACTTATCCCAAAAGCTGGGGTCTTTGGGTTTATCAAAAACCAAATTGCTATAGTTATTGCCTAGTTTGTCTTGTGATTCTATCCTGTTCCACTGATCGACTACTCTATTTCTTAGCCAGTACCAAATGGTTTTGATGACCGCTGCTTTATAATATAGTTTTAGATCTGGTACAGCAAGTCCACCATCGTCAGCCTTTTTTTTCATTAATCCCCTTGAAATTCTTGACCTTTTGTTTTTCCAAATGAACTTTGCTACTATTTTTTCTAGATCTGTAAGATAATTTCTTGGGAGTTCGATTGGTATGGTACTAAATAAGTAAATTAGTTTGGGTAGTATTGTCATTTTTATTATATTCGCTCGGCCTACCCATGAGCATTTTAAGTTTTTCCAATTGACTAGGTCTGATTTGATTTGTGTGGAAAGTGTTTTGTAGTTTAGTTCATATAGTTGCTGACTTTCCCTTGGCAGATAAATTCCCAAATATTTTATACTATCAACAGTTAATTTGAATGGAATTTCTTTTTGTATCTCTTGCTGCTGAACTTTATTGGTAATATATAAAAATGCTGATGATTTATGTGGATTTATTTTGTATCCTGCAACTTTGCTAAAGTTGTGAATTGTTTTTAGTAGTTTTTTAGTTGAGTCTTTAGGGTTCTCTACGTATATCATCATGTCATCTGCAAAGAGTGATAATTTGGTTTCCTCATTACCTACTCTAATTCCTTTAATCTCTACTCTACAGTTGCATATGAATATTGTACTTTCCAGTGTTTGCATGTATAAGATTACAAACAATTGGCTACTAGATGGACCTCAGTCATACAAAATATGAATCGCATATGTGGCTTAGTCTAATTTTGAGAAAAATTAATCTGTGATGTTTCATTATTGTTAGGAATGGTTATTTCCTCTTTGAGATTGATTTTTGTGAATTCCCTTTAGTATGAGTATGGTAAAGAGATGAGACAGGAGATTGAGGTATATAAAAGTTGTAATTCTTAATTCTGATTTCTCCAGTCTCGGCCCACATTGGTTTTGAATTTATGAACTGTCAGCCTCAGCATAATGAACTTTAACAGGGATAAATATAAATGCTATATTTAGGCCCAAAACTCACCTATACAAATACAGAATTGAGGGCATCAGTTTATTTGAAAAAGATCTAGAGATCTAGTTGCCAGATTCAACATGAGCTAATTAAAAAATATAGTCTTATATTTCTGGCAGGTCCTATTATGACTATTGGACGGTGTCTAGAGAATAGTATGCAATTCTTAGTGTCATGCATGAAAAGATAAATCAACAAACTAGAAGGTAACAAGAATGGCAAGGGACCTGGATGAAAAATATAGAACTAACAAACAGTGAGAGATGTCTAACAATTAACTGTTTGTCAGATGTGGATTTTAAATCAGGTCTGTGTTGAAACCTTGGCATTATCACTTATCTCCATTATCTAGGGCAGGTTACTTAACCTCCGTAGGCATCAATTTCCTTCTTATGAAATTAGACTAAATGAAATGGACTAAATGACCTCTGAGGTTCCTTCTAGCTCTAAATTTTGATTTTGTGAAGCATAGTTGAGTTTTCTTTGGAAGTAATCAAGAAAAAGCTGGATAACTACCTATCAGAAATATCTTAGCTGCACTGGGTAAGAAATTAAGCTCAATAGCCTATGTATTTCTGAGGTTTTTTAAACCAATTAGTGAATCTGACAAATAAGGGAACTATTTTAGTGTTTTCTAGAATATAGTGATTTCACTTAGATGCTGGGAAAATACTTTAGAAGAATTAAAGCAAAAGTGAATGTATATTCTCTTTTAAATATTTTAAATCAGCATTTATAGTGCCAAAACTTGAACAGACTACTTACTAGTCTAAATATGTTTGCACACAGTTTTATCTTCTCATTTAAATTCAATCATAGTCATCAAACAGCTCTGGCTTAGACTAGCGGAAGGTATAAACTTCATTTTCATCTCATTAGGCCACCTGGAAGCAGCAATCAGTGAGTAGTCCTGACGTCAGTAGTCTTTCTACTTCATTAAAATGTTAATTTCATGGTTTTAATTCCCTTTGTAAAATGTGCCACTGCAGGACACCATGTGTGGATTTATTCCAAACCACATCAACCTGCATATTATGTTCTGGTATTTTTCCCTTTAGTTTTATCTATTTTCTATATTAAGACTATTAGTTATTTTTAAATATATATATATATGTATTATACATACATATATATACATATAAATACAAAGGATTTAAATATATATATATTTAAAAATAACTAATATATATATATATTTAAATCCTTTGTATTTTCCTTGTTAAGAATCCTAAAAATATTTAGTTATTTTTTTTTTTTTAAGATAATTGCTTTCTGGCTCAGAAAAAGTGAACCCTTTTTCAAATTCCTTACATCTCTGAATACTTGGCTTATCTTACATATGGCTGAATTCCTCCTCCCGAAATAAAGTGTATCTGGCTAGAAAAGAAGTATATCATGCTACAATCTTACCAGTAAGACATGGTTATATTATCAAGGTTTCTGGGTATGTAATTAAAGGACCTGGATTTAAGTCCTGTCCCTGTTAGTCAACTTATTTGTAGTGTACAAGCCACTTAACATATCTTAATTTCCTCATCTGTAGAATGAGAGGGCTGGACAAGATGATCTCTAAAATCCCCTTCGGTTTCTGAATCTATTATTTTGTGATCCCACTAAGAATTTTTAATGAAAATTGATTAGTAGTTATTATGAATTCCATGAACCACAGTGTTTCTTGGGCAGGTAGAGCTTTAAGATGTTGCCTACAGTAAAATGTTGGCTACACATTGTAGATTCTTTGATACATATAACCACAAAACCATTTTCTAATTATCAGTATCTAGGAAGGAGAGTGTTTTGTATAAGTATCAATAAGGAGGCTGGTTTCATGGGATTACAAAACATGGAAGAGGGAGGGAAGAAGATTGGAAAGATAAATAAAGGTCAAGGTATGAATGGCTTTAAAAGCCAGACAGATAATTTAATATTTGATCTAAGGGATAATAGTTACAGGAGATTGTTGAATAGGAGGATGCTATGATCAGATATGCATTTAAAAAAAATAGTTTGACATTTGACTGGAGTGGAGAGAGCTTTGAATCAGGGAGACCAACCAGAAGACTATTGCAATAATTCAGGCATTAGGTTATAAATAAGAATTGTACCAGGCTGGTGGCAGTGTCAGAAGAGAGATAGAGAGACATACAAGAGATGTTAGGAAGATAAAAATGACAGGACTTGGCAACAGATTCTATTTGAATAGGGGGAATTAAGAGAGAGGAAAGAATTAAGGAAGACCATTATTTTGTGACTTTGGGTAACTGGGAGGGTAGTGAAACATCCTGGACAGTAATGAGGGGAGTAGGAAGAGGGAAAGGTTTTGGGGGAGAGGGGGATAATGAATTCAGTTTTGGATGTGTTGAGTTTAAAATCAAAGCAACAAATTCTAAATGTTTCATAGATAGTTAGAGAAGTAGCTTTAACAAATAGATCTGAGAATCATTAGCATAGAGTCTGAAGCAGATTGAGATCACTAAACAAAATAGTATAGAAAGAAAAGAGATGAAGGCCCAGGACGACACAACTTTAGGGAAATTCACGGTTAGCAGATATGACCTGGATAAATATCTAGCCAAGGAGAGTGAGAAGTAGCGTTCAAACAGAAGGAGAACCAGAAGAGAATTGTGTCTTGAAAAATCTGTAAAGAGAATATTAAGGATAAGAGGGTGATGGAGAAAAGAAGGTTGAGGATTGAGAAAAGGTCATTAGATTTGTTCAAAAAGAGCGCCTGTTATTGCAAAGCTGACAAGTAATCATTTAGCCTGTACTTGAAGACATATAGTAAAAGAAAATCCATCATCTCTCCTAACAATCTAGTCTACTTTTTAAAAATAGCTTTACATTGTTAAGGATTTTTTCCTGACAAATCTATAAATTTACCTCTTTTTGCACCTTTTACCCATTGTATCATAGAATAATGAATTTAGAGTTCTACTATAATCTAGTTGCTATTATCAGAGGTAAACCACTTAATTTCTTAGCATATCACATTGATGTGCTTTAGAATGCGAGCATTAATCCCATAATTTATAATTTGATGATTCATTTTTCTTTAACCTGAGTTTAAGAACATTGTTGTTGTTGTTGTTGTTGCTGTTGTTCAGTCATTTCAGTTGTGTGTTTCTCTTCATGATCCCATTTGGGGTTATCTTGGCAGAGATACTAGAGTAGTTTACCATTATTTCTCTTTTAATCTGTACCTGCAGGAGGAAAATAATAATAATTATGGATCCATTGAAACATCAAAGTAAATGATTTGCACATCATAGCAGTGTTTCCAGTAGAAGGCTGGTAACAGTACAGAACTACTTATATGCCCTGTCCCTTACAGGATTTTTCTTGCCTCTTCCCAATTTTTCCTCTGTCTCTTTTATTTGATTTTGCAATCTCTTTTGAGTTCTTCCATGGCTTGAGTCTAATTCCTTATTTTTCTTGGAGGCTTTGTCTTGTAGGAGCGTTGACTTTTATCTTCTTCTATGTGTGTATTTTAATCTTCCTTGTAAACAAAATAACTTTCTATGTTCAGAATCTTTTCTGATGTCTGCTCATTTTCCTTGCTTTATTATTCAGCTTTTAACTCTCTGTTAAAGTAGGGCTTTGTTTCCAGGGTGGAGGGAAGCTTATGGTCCCAAGCTTCAATAGTTTTGTGCAGCTGTTTTCAGAGATTCTTCTAGGGATATGACTACAGACACTCTTTTCTGCCCTGGAGTTGTAAAGAGGAATACCCTTATTCTACTGTGGCTGTAAATTCTAGTGTACTAAAGCACTAGAGTACTTCCTCAGTGCTAATAAAGAGACTTCTTGTGAACTGAGGCCTTCAGAAGCTGCCACTGCTATCACTGCCTATGCCCACTCCTGGTTTGCTAGTTTCCCAAGGCCTTCTCACCCTGCTGACAAAATTTCCAAGTTGTCTTTGCTGTCTGTAGGTTGGGAGATCTAGAAACCATAAGCTGCTCAATTCAGAGGCCAGGGGTAGAATCTAAGTTGTCTTAGGTTGGAAAATGTTCTACTTCGTCTTTTTGTGTTATGATGTTCTAAAATCATTACTTAAAGAAATTTGGAGTAGTTTGGTGGAGAGCTCAGGACGTTCCTGCCTTTTACTCTGCCATCTTGGCTCTGCCTTTCCCCCTTGCCTTTTTTATGTGAAATAATTTGCCTCATTCTATTTCTCCCTTTCCCAACCCCGAGTTGTATTTATTTTAATTTTTCTTTTAGATATTATCCCATCTTATCATATTCAACTTGTTCCTGTTCCTTCTGTCTGCATAAATTTGCTCTGTATATCATTTTCCTATGTATGAGTATAAATATTATGATTTCCTTTTACTATTTATCCTTTTATGCTTCTCTTGAGTCTTATATTTGAAAGTCACATTTTCTATTCAGCTCTGATCTTTTTGTACGGAGTACTTGGAAGTTTTCTATTTCATTGAATATGCATTTTTTCACCTGAAGGATTATGCTCAATTTTACTGGATAGGTGATTCTTGGTTGTAATCCTAGCTTCTTTGCCTCCAGAATATCATATTCCAAACCCTCTGATTCTTTAATATAGAAGTTTGTCTTAACGTGACCATGTTTTTTTTTTTTTTCTTTTTCTGTCAACTTGCAATATTTTCTCCTTGACCTGGGAACAGACTTGCTGATTTTTAGAATGTGAGCACTGATTGGTGTTCATTAGGAAGCTAATGAAGTGGTTTCCTCACTTAGCAGTATAAAACTATAGACAAAAGTTTGTTTTGTTCACCTGTTACTCATGCCTGTTAGAATCACTAATCTTAATTTAGTTCAGTTAAAGGAGTCTTTTAATAGTGATTCCTCTTCTAGAAGAACTGAACTGAACTTTATTTCACTTCATTTCTATATTTGATATAAGACTATGAAGTGGACACTGATGTGTCCTGGGAAATATATCCAAGACATTTTTTTCATGGACATGTTCTCATTGTAGAATAGTGTATTTATTTTGCTAGGAATTAATTTTGATTAACTGATATTTGGTATATAATGCTTGAAAATAACAATAGCCTCAGTGTTACAGATTGGTGAAGTAGAGATATTTAAGTTTTTATAAATAGATGTTCATATCAACCTTGTCACTTTAAAAGATTTGTTATAAAATAATATTGTTATGAGCAGTTATTTCCTTTTAGTTTTTAATTTTGATTTTATTTGTTAAGACTCACTGAAATGTTTTCTTATTCTTTTTGATTAGCTAAATCCTACCCATTTTTAAGGTGTATCTCATGATCATCTTCCTTCATGAAAATTTGGTTGGATAAAATATAATTATATAGTTAAAACCCTTTGCAAACTTCAAAAGTACTGTATAAACATGCATTATGATTTTGCATAGAAGGATGAAGGAATAGAGGATAGAATTGTGATTTCTTTGGGATATGGGATATCTCATAGAATGGAAACTCCCTCTATCAATGCAGATAGGCATCTGATCTACAACTTAAGAGTCCTAGAAGATTGTCCAGAGCAGAGGTGGTAGTATATGGCCCACAAAATTCTCCAGTGAAACATAATTGGGAAATCTTGGAACAAAATAAATAAAAAGTACAGTACAACATAAATGTTTTTTCAGTGGATCCAAAAGTACCTTTCACTATAGAAACTAAAGATTATTATGTAAAGGAATTTCCGTTGCAAATTGTGATCCATAGTTTTAATGATTGTGCTACTTCTATCTAAGCATATTTATAAGTTAATACTTTTTGCTGTACTGTAGTCTAGTTGCTATTATCAGAGATAAACGATTTAATCTCTTAGCATATCACATGTTTGGGTACTTTAGATTGTGAACATTAATCTCATAATTATAATTTGATAAGGTTCATTTTTCTTTAACCTGAGTTTAATTTAAGCAGACGAAATTTAAAAAAAAAAACTCATGGGCTGCCAACATCCTATTTTCTGGGCAATTTTTCTAACAGTATAATAAACAACAAAGGGATATATAGGACATAGGTTCTAAAAGTCTCATGACAAATGTAATCCCCTAATAACTTCAATAAAGATGAAAAAGTAAATTGGGAAAGATTGCAAATAGAGTAAAACCCTTCTCTAGCCATTCCCATTTTCCTTTACTCTATCCTGCCCCGAAGATACTCTTCTTATAAAAGCCATGTGCTCCAGAAATATCTCCCTCCTCTTGCTATTCACTGCATAGCTAAGAGTTGGTCTAATTAAATCAGTACACACAAAGAACACGTTTATTCCAAAACAAGACTATGTGAGTCCAAAATAATTTTCAATTGATGTAAACTAACAGCAACCACATCCACTGTTGCCATCTCATACACTAGCCTGGCAGACTTTTAAAGTAAATTTTATGGAATCACTAATATTTAGTAGTATATAGCTGTTTCTCACCTCTTTCTCTTTGCAAGTTGTTCTCTTCCCAGTAGGGAATGATAATAATGAGAATGCTATACATGGTGGGGTTTTTTGTTTTGTTTGTTTTGTTTTGTTTTGTTTTTGTTTTAAAGTACATTGAAATCTTTGGATAGAGTCTGTCTTTCAAAACCATTACTCTATTTCAGTAACTTTGGGCTACAAATCAATATATATGTTTTACAACAAGTGAGAGATTATGGTAGATAATTTTCCAATAACTTTGGAATAAACCCAAAGTACTTCATATTTTTCTACAAAATGAAAAAAAGAATAGTGCAGTCTAATGTAGTAAAAGGAGCTCTGGGGTTAAAGCCAAGTAGTAGGACTTTAAATATAGTCTCTGTTGCTTCTATGACCTTAATTCCTTTAGATCTCTGTAAAATGATGGAGCTGGTACAGATCATGGGATCATGGATTTAGGTGATCATGGATTTAGTTGATTATGAAAGTCCAAAATAGGTTCAAATCCTATGCATCCATTACATTTGTGAATTAATGGCTTTTAAAATTTTTGAAAATTTTGAATATTCATCATTTGTTTTGCGATTTTATATCTTCCTCCTCTTCCTCCCCTTCCCACTACTTCTATCCCCACATGTATCCAATCTCATTCAGTGAGCATACATTAATTCCCTTCTAATTGCAAGGTACTGTTGTTAGATGCTATGGGTAAAAAGCAAAACAAAAGCAGTCCTTGCACTGAAGAACCTTACATAGAGATTGGGGGCAAAAAAAAGACAGGAAGTACATACACCATGTAAAAAACATGTATAAATATATATATGAATAAATCAAAAAACAGTTGTTAAGCAATAATTATGTGCTAATCACTGGATGATTCAAATAGAAAAAAGTTAGGCAATCCCTGTTGTTAAGGAGCTCCCACTCTAATTTGAAGAGACAATAACAACAAAAAAGAAAGGATTGGGGGGAGGGAGCCTGAAAGTCTTCCTTAAGGATTCATCAAAGGTGGAAATGGTAAGACCTAAAGGTTCTCAGGTTACATTAAGTAAATACATGTTGCCATTTTTTTCTTCATATTGCCATCTAAAGAAATTAGAAAGTCTTTTAGTAGATGGCATATGAGCTAAGCTTTTTAAAAAACTATGAAATTGGGGCAGCTAGGTGGTGCAGTGGATAGAGCACCAGCCCTGAAGTCAGGAGGACCTGAGTTCAAATTTGGTCTCAGACACTTAACATTCCCTAGCTGTGTGACCCTGGGCAAGTCACTTAACCCCAATTGCCTCAGCAAAAAGCAAAAAAAAAAAAAAAAAACCAAAAACAAAAAAACTATGAAATTAGCGCCATACCAATCAAACTCCCAAGAAATTATTTTACAGACCTAGAAAAAATAGTAGCAAAGTTCATTTGGAAGAACAAAAGGTCAAGAATTCCAAGGGAATTAATGAAAAAAGACAGATGAAGGTGGCCTTGCTGTACCAGATCTAAAACTATATTATAAAAAGCAGTGGTCATCAAAACCATTTGGTACTGGCTGAGAAATAGAGCAGTCGATTAGTGGCATATGATAGGATATCAGGACAAGCTAGGTAATAATGTTAACAATTTAGTGTTTGATAAACCCAAACACCCCAGCTTTTGGGATAAGTACTCACTATTTGGCAAAAACTGCTAGGAAAATTGGAAACTAGTGTGGAAGAAATTAAGGCTGGACCCACACCTAACCCGGCACACCAAGATAAGATCTAAATGGGTTCATGATCTAGATATAAAGAGTGATATTATAACCAAATTAGAGGAAGATAGGATAGTTTACCTCTCAGACCTGTGGAGATGGAATAAATTTATGTCCAAAGAAGATCTGGAACTCTTAATTGAACACCAGATAGATAATTTTGATTATATTAAGTTAAAAAGTTTCTGTACAAACAAAACTAATGCAGACAAGATTAGGAGGGAAGCATCAAATTGGGAAATCATCTTTACATTTAAGGGTTCTGATAAAGGTCTCATCTCTAAGATATATAGAGAATTGTCTCATATTTATAAGAATTCAAGCCATTCTCCAATTGATAAATGGTCAAAGGATATGAACAGAAAATTTTCAGATGAGGAAATTAAAACTATTTATAATCATATGAAAAGGTGCTCCAAATCACTATTGATCAGAGAAATGCAAATCAAGACAACCCTGAGGTACCACTTCACAACTGTCAGATTGGCTAAAATGATAGGAAAAGTTAATGATGAGTATTGGAGGGGATGTGGGAGGGCTGGGACACTGATGCATTGTTGGTGGAGCTGTGAACGGATACAGCCATTCTGGAGAACAATTTGGAGCTACGCTCAAAAAGTTATCAAACTGTGCATACCTTTTGACCCAGCAGCATTTCTATTGGGCTTATATCCCAAAGAAATCATAGGAGAAGGAAAGGGCCCCACATGTGCAAGAATGTTTGTGGCAGCTCTTTTTGTAGTGGCTAGAAACTGGAAACTGAATGGATGCCCATCAATTGGAGAGTGGCTGAATAAATTATGGTATATGAATGTTATGGAATATTATTGTTCTGTAAGAAACGACCAGCAGGACGATTTTAGAGAAGCCTGGAGAGACTTGCATGAACTAATGCTCAGTGAAGTGAGCAGAACCAGGAGATCATTATTCACGGCAACAACAATACTATATGAGGATCAGTTCTAATGGACATCACTCTCTTCAACAATGAAATGCTTCAAACCAGTTCCAATTGTTTGGTGAAGAGAGCCATATACACCCAGAGAGAGGGATGTGAAATGTGGACCACAATATAACATTTTCATGTTCTCTATTGAGGTTTGCTTGCATTGTATTTCCTTTATCAGATTATTCTTTCTTGTAGACATGATTTCTCCTGCACAAAAAATGATGCAATAACTATACATATATTCGATTTCTTAAATATTTTAACATAATTATCATGTAGTGGATATCCTGCCATGTAGGGGAGGGGTGGGGAGTAGGGGGGAAAAATTTGTAACAGAAAGCTTTGTAAGGGTTAATGTTTAGGAATTACCCATAAATATGTTTTGCAAATAAAAAGTATTAATAAAAAAAAATATGAAATTGTAAGAGGCTTTGATGAAAAAAAGCAGAGGGGGACAATCTGAGAACTAATTTAAAAGTGGGAAAAAGAATTCCAGTTCAGCAAAACAATAGATTGGCAAAATCAAGGACATGTGATTAAAGGATATTTTATGAGTATTTTAGAAAATAAACTAATGAAAGCTAAAAGTTTCATTTCATTTTTTTTTTGGACTGCAATAATATGCTGATTGATGCTGGGAAATGCCATAAATAGTTTACCTACATTTGAGCAAAGTTTTTGACATATGGTCTTAGGGTATGTTTATGGAAAAGATGGTAGTATGAGTGGGTATTCTCAGAACTGGGTAAGTGACTGAATCCAAGAGAAATCATTAACTATTAGATGTTTACTTCTAAGTTCTGTTATAGAATTTCTTAGGGACCTGTTCTTGGCCAAAGAGGAACTTAAAAACTTTTTTCCCTCTACTTTCAATCCTTCTTATTCTCAGTATAAAATCTCTTTTCTTGAGCGATGTGAAATGTGGACCACAACATAACATTTTCATGCTCTTGATTGATGTTTGCTTGCATTGTGTTTCCTTCATCTGATTTTTCTTTCTTGTAGATAAGTGTGGAAATAAATATACATATATTTGATTTGTCAAGTATTTTAACATGATTAACATGTAGTAGATATCCTGCCATCTAGGGGAAGGGTAGGGAGTAGGGAGGGAAAAATTTGTAACAGAAAGCTTTGTAAGGGTTAATGTTGAAGAATTACCCATGCATATGTTTTGCAAATTAAAAAAAAAAGGAAAAAAAGTATAATGTATAATTTAGGACAAAAATGGTTATAATCCAAATTCTGTGTAATTTGTAATAGAAAAAAAAACAAAACCAAAAAGAAAAAAATAAAATCTCTTTTCTTTATACTTTACCAAAAGAAAAAGAGATCATCATAAACTTTTCTCCAAAATTCTATAGCGCAAATCTTTTTAAGATTATCTTCTATTCTATTCTTTCTCCTATCTCAGAGGAAGAGGTAGTACTTGTTGCCAAATCTGACCTTTTTACTTACCATTGGTCCTATCCACTTTGTTCTCTCGACAAAGGTCCTTTTACCATCCCTCTCTCCATAATCTTTAGCTGCTTTTTAATGGCTTATGCCTACAAACATGTCCAACTCTCCTTATCTTTAATAAACTTAATTCAATTCTCTTATTCCTTCAAATTATTGTTTTATATCTTTCTTTCACATTTAAATTCCTTTAAAAATGTTTCATGTATTTGTTTGCTTTCATTTCTTTGTCACATTTGCTTAACAATGTTTTTCAGTCTCTCATCTGATCTTGTCACTCAACTGAAATTACTCTCCTCAGGGTCACTGTAAGGATTCATAAGTAAGTTTCAGACATGTCTTTTGTGCAGTAACTTCTTTTTTACTGAGAACATGAAAATATGCTTGAAGTTATCTGATAGAATACTAGGAAAGCATAAAGAAAGGAAAACCATCCTTTCTTATGCATTAATCAATGAGTATCCTTTATTACAGGACTGTAATAAATTTTTACCTCCAGAAACCTGGCCAGTTCTTGAATAAACATAGTCCTCTTAAAGGAATTAACATCTGCCTGATGGGCCTCTCGTGATGGAGCATCCTGTACCTGGGTGGCTGCTGTGTTTCAAGAGTCAAGTATCAAATAAGAATACTTTTGCATTCTTAGCCTGTAAAAATCCCTTAGTGGAAAGGTATTTGGAGAATTCAGGCTAGGAATTAAGACTCCGAATAGCTGTGACCATGGATTCTCCCAGCAAAAAAATTCAAATACCTATGCTTCCTTGTAGTGGTGATGATATATGTTGTAGATTGTTTGTTTGTTATAGTGGCCACTGTGTTTGTTAATTGTGTATTACTTTTATGCTATGAGTTTTCTCTTCTCTTATGTCTTATTTAAATTAAGATTCTGAGCAGTAATAAACTTGTATCCATCCTCTTTAAGCCTATGTCTGTTGAAATGCAAATTCTGAACCTAGATTAATCTTTTAAGTCACCAAGATTCTATTAAATCCAGTGGGCTTCTTCTGTACCCATTTCACATTACCACCTTCCCTCTTTCTGAATACTCTTCCTTTCTTGCACTTTCATACCTGTTATCTTGTGGTGCTCTTCCTAATTGTTACTTAGAGCCTTCGTAGTTCCTAATATGATTTTCAGGATCACCATCATCTGTGTCCCATCCCTTATATATGGATATAATAATACTTAACATTTATATAGCACTTAATAAGTGCTAGGTACTGGGCTAAGCACTTTACAAATATTATCTCATTTGATTCTTAACACAGTTTTGGGAGAAGTAGGTGTTGTTATTATCCCCTTTTTCAGGTGTGAAAACTGAGGCAAACAGAGGTTAAATCATACTGTAAATACCTAGAAAGTGTCTGAGGCCAGATTTGAGCTCAAATCTTCCTGACTGTAGCATGGCACTATAATCTACTGGACCACTCTGTCCTGGGTCCTCTCTTTTCCTCTTTTCTATACCTTGTCTTATCAGCTCCCATGGGTTCTATCATTGCTTTGCAGGTGATTCCTGAGCTTACTTATTTTACCCTTATTTCTACCTAGATGTCCCATAAGAATCTCAAAACATGTCCAAAACAAAATTCTTTCTTTCCCCTAAAATCACTCAGTATTTATCAAGCATCTACTATGTACCAAGCAGTGGGAATACAAAAAGAGGCAAGACAGTCCCTCCCCTCAAGGAGCTTACAGTGTAGTAAAATTCTCTATTTCTGTCAAGAGTACCACCTATCTATTCATCCCTGAGATTCATAACCTTAGAGTTACAACCTTGACTTATCACTCTTTCTTAGATCTTCATATCTAGTTGCCAAGTCTTATCAATTCTATCTCCACAACCTTTCCCTTTATTCTTGCCTGTTCTTTTGAGACAACCTCCTAATTAGGTATCCCTGAATCTAGTCTCTGTCTTCTCCAATCCTTTTTCTACACAGTTGCCAAATTGATATTTCCAAAATATAAATCTAACCATGATACTCAGCTGCTCAAGAATCTTCATTGATTCCCTCTAGTTCCAATAACCCAATATAAACTCTTCTCTTTGATATTTAAAGCCCCTCACAGTACTAATCTTTTTAGAGAAAACATTCAAGAATTTATTTTAAAGGCTATAATATAAGAGTGGGAATGTGTTCTTGCCTAGTCCTTGATAGAACTAGGAATAAAAGATGGAACTTGCAATGGTGAAACTTTAGACTTATTGGGCAATGGAAAACATGATAACCATTCAAACTATGCAAAAGTATAACAGAGTGCCCTAGAATATAAAGTTGTCCCTCTCACTATAGATCTTCCTGGGTGATGGTTTGTTGTAAATATTATATGGGAACTAGATGGCCTCTGATCCTTTCCAACTTAAATCTGTGATTAATGTACCAGATTAGACAAGAGTGCGTTCTGGTCATTCTGGTCACATTCACATAGTCTTTGTCACCTGTCTACCTGTACACTAATGTAAACAATTTCATGCAGATGGATAAAAACATAAAATAAAGGACAAAAAAAAATAGGGCAAAAAATCTGAAAGAACTGGTCAGAAGACAAAGAAGAAACAAATAGAAAAAGAGTGCTAACTTCAAAAAGAATACCTGGTTAGACAAAAAGAAATAAAAAAGATGGTGAGAAAAAAAAAGGCCAAGAAAGGAAAGAAGTCCATTAAATACAACCACATATAAAATTCACTATATATACCTTTCAAACAAATGGGCCAGGAAAGAGAAGAAAAAGAGGATGAAAATATTTATTAAGTAATATGAGAGGACAAGTGAAGATATAGATTCTATTAGTGGTATTGCGCAGGGAATAAGAAAAGTTTTGCATTTATATCCCTGTAGATCTCACATTCTGAATATTATTTTAAATTATGTGCTTCAAACAAGAATACATTTTTAGTCAATTACTTGCATTATTTTAATAATTGAACTAGTGAGAATTAAAATATACTTTAAAACTTAATGTTACAAATGATATATCTAATTGTTAATAGATAATGTGTCAGAATTAATATGATTAATTAATATGTCAGCATTCATATGATATTCAGTAGAATGACCAAAAAATTGGTTTAATGTAATATTCCAAATAAATACTTAAATCTGTGAATAATATGTAGAAATTTATTTGTAATCCTTTTGGTACCAAAACCTGTTTCTACCAGACCTTGATACACAAGTGGATAAATCATAATAAATTCAGTCAGGCTAGTACTTGACAAGATATCTTAATCAGAAAGGGATTTAACAAAAAGCCTTAGTATAGATGAATGCTGTTAATTATTACAATCTAATATTTATCCACCAAGAAGAATTGTTTCAGGATTAGTCAGGCACATGGAGGAATGAAGAGACATCAATTTAATAATAGGAATCTCTAAGCAAATGATAATAGAATTCTAATTATAATGTATTTCTTTACAGGGCACATGATTTTAGTTTCTTTTCATTGCACCTGTTAAGACACCTAAACAAAATGCAACTATGGAAAGGCTTTAAAAAAAGATTCATAATCTAAAACTTTTATATGAAAATAGTAATATGCTTTCTAAAGACTTTCCTGAAATTAATGTTCAAGTCTACACACCTAATTAAGTAGGTAGTGAAGACTGAATGGTCTCTCTTGAGTTATTTCTAAGTCAGGAAATGAGGTGGGGTAGTCATGTCATGAGAGTGAGGAATAAACAGATGGGTAGCCATTAAGTACAAGTATAATTGTAGTACTCAGAAAATATTAAAACACTTAAAGGAAGTCTTGAATGCTTTGGGTAAAATTTTTCTGTGGATGCTATCCAGGAGGACATGGACTAGATTTGCAGAAGAAAAAGTATGAATCAGTTTTTTGTTTTTTGTTTTTTTGTTTTTTGTTGTTTTTGTTGTTTGTTTGCTGAAGCAGTTGGGGTTAAGTGACTTGTCCAGCATCACATAGCTAGGAAGTGTTAAGTGTCTGAGACCAAATTTGAACTCAGGTCCTTCTAACTTCAGGGCTGGTGCCCACATCTAAGATCCTACAAATTACTTGAAAACTGTGTCATATTAAAAGGACAGGCCTGTATCTCAGATCCCTTTATTATAATTCCAGCAATGTGGTTTACTGAAAAGAACACTGAATCTGAATTCAGAAGACCTGGATTCAAATTCCATCTCTGTTGCATACTTCCTGTTTGATCTTGAGCAAGTCATTTTTCTTATCTGAAAAATGAGGAAGATTGAGTTAAGTGGCCTCAGGTCCTCCCAAACCTAGATCAATAAATTACCATTAATCTACTTGACTTGAAATAAAATAATCACTTGATGAATGGAGGTACTTCACATTCATAACCAAATTTAGGGGTGTGTTATCCCTGAACATGTTAACATTGTGGCTTTTATAGATTCATCTCCCCACTTTCTTAACTCTGTAAATGTTCAGATAAGCCTTATAAATTTTTATTCAAAGCTGCCAGGATCATTCGGGTTACTTGAAGTAAATTTTCTCAGTGACAACAAATTCTGATGTTCTCAAATGCCAAGGCAAAGTTCTCACTAGCATTTTCTAAATGGTTTATTGTGCTTATTCTGATTCACATAAGTTTAAAATGCCCTTATATTTATGCTCGTAAACATCTTCTTTCAGTTATATATAGGTTGGTAAACTAATTGAGCCACAAGAGTCCTTAGAGGTACTTTAGTACCTCTTTTTACTTTTTACAAGTGAAGAAGCTGAGGCCTAATGAAGGAAAATAACTTCTAGTTAAAGTCAAACAGAAAGTAAGTGAAAATTGAGATTTGTAAAATATTGAGAGGAAGAGAAAAAAATTATATGGTCTCCAGTCTTTGCTGGAGAGGAATTTAAAAATGGAAAGATAAGACAGACATGAAATTATTTTTTTAAAAGAACTAAACACAAAATAAATATAAAAATCGAAGTTACTTCAAGTACATAATTGAGTTCAAGAAAATGAATACTCAAACTTTTTGAGATAGATATTACAGATATTTTTGGCTTCATTTTATAGATAAAGAAATTTATGCTCCTCACAAAGTCTGAGAGAAGGGAAGGAGACTGTAAAGACTTCAGTCTTAAGAGAATTTATCAAAGTGGGAATAATGAGAGTCCCATTACTCTTACTCATCATCTTAAGTTTCTGTTCATCACTTATGAAGTAGTTTAGTTCTTCCTAGGAATTATTATTCAAATCAGGTAAATGCCAATAAATTGTTCTTGGTTTTTTGGTGTTTTGCCAACTAAGATCTTGCTTTCACAATATGGTTAACTGCATATAGAGGATTACAGCAACTAATCAATCTTACTTTACCATTAAAAAATACTTTGAATTTTCAGCAATCTTGGTTCTTTATGTTGTGATTTCCCATGATCTCTTGATCATGGCATTACAAGAAATAGTTTAGTGTTAAAATAACTTTCCCTATAGAATTTTAGTCCATGACATCCTACCTATTCTTTCTCTGAAATGTGCTCTCAAAATCCAAAATTATATATTGATTTTCTTCCTTTATCACAGAGTCTTAGACAGTGGCCACTTCCCCATCAGGTTGCTATCTTTCTTAAGCAGAATTACAGAATACTAGTTTGTTAGAAATCCAAAGGGCCATCTCATCCAATCCATACCTGAGGAAGAATATATATATACATTTGGCAAATGATCCCAGGCATTTCTTGAAGAGTTCCATTGAGAGACCCTAGAATCTTCCAGAGTAGTTCGTTCTACTTTTAGGTAGATAACAATTATGTTAGGAAATGTTGAGGAAATTTCCTCAAACATAAATCTACCTCTCTTCAACTTCTGTCCATTCCTCTTAGTTCTGACCCTGGTAGAATAAGCAGAAATGCCAAGTAGACTCTATCCATAATATTCCCCTGATCTTTTACACCAGTAACCCTGGTAAAAAAAAAAAAAAGAAAAAGAAAATAAGGCTAGTCTGATTTAACCTATTTTTGATGAAAATAATATCAGCTCTTTGTGATCACTACTTCTTAATGTTCATTAACCATCCCTCTAATAATATGCTTTTTGTATTTTCTTCAGGAGTAAAAACTTTCTGACATTTTTGTAAACTAAATTCTGTCTTTTTTTGTTTGTTTGTTTGAAATCTTTTTCCTCAGTAGAGAAAGTATAGGGAACATGATTTAAGCAATGTGTTTGTGCTTTTTCTCTCCCCTCTCATCCTTTCTTCCCCCAACACTGTTTTCCATTATTATTCCTTATTTATTATTCCATCAGTTTTAAACTGTAGTTCTCTCATGACTTTAAACCTCCTCCTTTTCCCCATTTAGCTAAACACAAACCCCTTTTGTTATCTGATCTTGTCTTTGCTGGTCTCATCTTTATTGTCAATTTTAGCATTCTTATCACTCTGCCTACAGGAATAAGCCCTACCTTAGTATTCAGCTTCCATTATCTACTTTCCCCCCACCCCCATTTTTTGTTTGTCTTTAAAATTCGTTCTTTGTTGACTTCTCTTTATATATATATATATATACACACACACATACATATATGAATCTTTAGATTCATTGTCCCTTATTTCTCTTCTGATTGTTTTTGTTTATAGATTCAGGATTTCATTCTTGAGAGCTTTTCATCCCTCTTAAATAGCCTTAGTCTATAGAATCATTCTCAGATCCTATTCTTTCTCCAAACTCTTTGAAATTTATCTTCAAAACTAGATGCACATAAGACCATAATCATATTTTTTATTAAGAAGATACCACTACATCTTAAGAATTTTTAATAAAAATGCTATACTCATTAAGTTTCCATATCATAGTTATCAATTTTTATTGTTAGGGAGAATCAGAATCAGAATAAAATTTGTTTTTGTTTTTTTCACTTTCATAGGATGAAATTAATAATAATAAGACTATCAAAATTAGTTTTTCTTCTTTTATCAGAGAGTGTTCCTATAGAAGTTTCAAATCACTACTGTATCATTTCTCTATACCAGTCTTTTGATCCAGACTTTGGAATATTCATCTATTGCCTCATTCTTGTCAATTGATCTATAGGATAATCAGATGATACTATGGCTTCTGTTTCTTCCTCTGTTTATCTTCACCTAAAATATAGTCCATCAGTCTTTTCTCCTTCCTTGATTTCTTCTTTTTCACTTTAAACTCTTCTAATTATGTTTTCAAGACTCTAGGCAGATTCATTCTTAACAGCCTTTGTTTGAGCTATTGCCCAGGATGGAGTATGTTTATTCCTTAATTGCATGCTATGGTCCAAAAATCCAAATCCCAATTTTAGATACCATTATTGTAAACAGCTATTTCCCAAATTTGCCATTCTCTTCCAAAGTCCTTGCTTTAGGCAGCACAACAACTCATTGTGGCATATGACTGAAAAAAAAATTTACCATTTGCCTGATTTGCACACTCCTTTTTCCAAGTTATAAGAGTTGCCTTTCTTATCAAAAGGATATTTCACAGTTCTACTAAGCAAAATGGTGTGAGACAGATCACCAAGTAATGAAGGAATTAGGGATTGGGAAAGGCTTCCCAGGAAATATGACATCTAAATTGGAGTTTCAGAGAAGCTAAGGATTTTTTAAAGATTGAAGAGGTCGTCTGTGTATTCTAGGCATGCAGAACAGCCTATTGGGGAAGAGGAGGAGATGAATGCCAATTTCTTGGGAATGGCATATAGACCAGTTTGATTAGAACATAACAGTGTGGAGAGGAGTAATGCAAAATTAAGCTGAGAAGATAAATGGGAGCCAGCCTATGGAGGACTTTAAACAACAACCTGAATAGTTTGTATTTTATACCAGAGACAATAAGGAATGAAGAGCAGCCAGGGAAATGACAGGGCCAAAACTTGGTAGAAGATGATTTTGACAGTTGGGTATAAGGTAGACTGTGAAGGATTGAGCCTAGGGATAGGAACATCCATTAGGAAGTTCTTACAGTAGTCCATGGTAGAAGTGAGGATGGTCTGAATTAATATGTTGTCATCTGTGAGAATAGAAGGAAGACAGATAATCGAAAATGCTTTCAGTCAGAGTGGGCAAAGCTTGGGAAATGATTGAACATTTATTAAGACTATTATGAGCAAGAATCTGTCAGAACACTGTCTGGGAATAATACGAAGACAAAAAGCAAAAGACAAAAAACAAAGAGTTTCTTAGATGCTTTTCTTATATTAGCAGGAAACAACATATAAATATATAAATGAAAAGCAAGGGAATTAATGGGGAAAAAACCCCAAAGAATGGTGACCTAGCAGTACTAGAATTAAAACTCTATTATAAAGCAACAGTCATCAAAACCATATAGTACTGGCTAAGAAATAAAGTGGTGGATCAGTGGAATAGGTTAGATACACATAATACAAAAATCATTGACTTGTAGTATTTGATAATCCCCAAAACTTCTGATACAAGAACTTATTGTTTGACAAAAATTGCTGGAAATATTGGAAAATGATTATGCCAGAAACTCTACATAGATCTGTATCTCACACCTCATATCAAAATAAGGTCAAAATTGGTACATGATTTAGGCTTAAAGTATAATAATATTATAAGAAAATTATAAGAAAATTAGGAGAGTAAGAGATAGTTTACCTACCAGATCTTTGGAGAAGGGAGGAATTTATGGCCATAGAAGAACTAGAGAACGATATGAAATGCAAAATGGACAGTTTAATTACATTAAATTAAAAACTTTTGCACAACACAGCCAAGATTAGAAGAAAAGAAGAACATGTTTGGCATATATTGGATTACTTGCCCTCTAGGGGATAGTGGAAGGGAGGGGAAAAAAACTGGAATACAAGGTTTTGCAAGGGTGAATGTTGCATATTATCCATGCAACATGTTTTGAAAAAACAGGAAAAAATTTTTACATCCAGGGTTTCTGATAAGTCTTCTAAAATATATAAAGAAGTAAAATTTATAAGAATACAAGTCATCCCCCAATTGTTAAATGGTCAGAAAATATGAACAGTTTTCAGATGGAGAAATTAAAAGTCATCTATAGTCATCTATATTTATATATATATATATTTTTAAAAATGCTCTAAATCACTATTGAATCTACAAATTAAGTACTACCTCATACCTCTCAGGTTGGCTAAGATGACAGAAAAAGATAATGATAAATGTTGGGAGGGGGGATATAGGAAAACTAGGGCACTAGTGTATTTTTTGGTGGAGTTGTAAAGTGATCCAACCATTCTGTAGAGCAGTTTGGAACTATATCCAAAGTGCTATCAAACTGTGCATACCCTTTGATCCAGCAGTATTTGTACTGGGTCTTTATCTCAAGGAAATCATACAGAAGGGAAAAGGACTCACATGTATAAAAATGTTTGTAGCAGCTCTTTTTGTGGAGGCAAAGAATTGGAAAATGAGTAGATGCGAATTGGGAATGGCTGAATAAGTTATGGCAGAAACTAGGCACTGACCCTCATCTAACACCATATACCAAGGTAAGGTCGAAATGGGTTCATGAGTATAATATTCTTTATGTCTAAATCATGAATAATGAATATGAAAGGAATGGAATAATATTGTTCTACAAAAAATAATGAACAAGCTGAATTTAGAAAGGCTTGGGAAGATTTACATGAATTGATGTTGAGCGAAACAGAATCAGGAAAACATCATACACAGTAACAGCAAGATTATGTGATGATCTCAGCAGTTCTGTGATCCAAGGTAATCCCAGTAAACTTTGAGTGGAAAACACCATCTGCATCCAGAGAAAGAACTGTGGAGACTGAATGTAAATCAACACATGCTATGTTCACTTCTTTTTTCTGTTAAAAATATATTGTGGTATAGTTTAAAAAAAAAAAATCTCTTTTTAGTTAACCAGTTCAGTTTGGCACTATGCTCCACTCCTGAATTCCTTATTCCTTATGTCCTATTGTCATTCATGTCTTGCCAAACTTAAATTACTTTTTCCATCTATCTTTTCTACTCCAGTTCATGCATCCTGAGGACAAATGGAAGAAATTAAATGATCCTAATGATTGGGTCCATCAAAAATGTTTGTTATGCAGTCTCAAATATACTTTCACTGCTATCTCCCATTCCTTTTGCTCTGATCCACTATCTTACTTCCTACAGAATTTGTTCTGAACATTGTCTTGTTTTAAATTATCACTTCCTTTCAACTTCAATTAAGTGTCTTTCTTCATACTTCACTAAAAAAGTATTGTATTGAGGCTTATGCTGCTTCTCAATTTCATACCTCGGGGGTTACCTCAACACCATCCCCATTCTCTAGGCTTTATTACCATAGTCTCAGCAAGTGGAAGATCTCTTTTCCAATGTCAAATTCTATGCTTGTATCTTGATCCTTTCTCCTATCAAATCTTGCATTTCTTTGTTACTTTATCCTTCATATATCACCAAACTCTAACTCTGGACTACTCCCACCATTTCTCTTTTTCCTTCTCTCCTTCTCTTGAAGAGAATCACAATGACATCATTATGTTGGGGTCAAAGATTGCTTTGTGGCCATGTCTGCTCAGAGCAGTACTAACTCTGAAGGCTGTATCACAGTTTGGATACAAATAATCCATATGAACATTTGGAGTGGAGATATCTCTAAATTTACACATCTTGTGTTTCTCTTGACTTACTGCAGTTCTGCTTTGTTCATTGAGAATAAAGAGAATGGAGCACACAGTGCCTTCATTGATGCAGGCTGCTGGGAGGTCCTGTGCTAGTATTTCCCTGTCTCACAATAGATTCTGAAGTTCTTTGTGAGACCTTGAGAGAGTGTCACTGTATCACTTTTTCCTGACCTCCATGTGAACACTTGTCTTGTGTGAATTCTCTGTATGTTTGTCATCTGAACAGTGTGGCCAGCCCATCAGAGTTTGAGTGCTTGGCCGTTCAGCTCAGTCTTTAGTACTTTATCTTGCCAGGTGATCATAAGGATCTTCCTTCCTTCCTTCCTTCCTTCCTTCCTTCCTTCCTTCCTTCCTTCCTTCCTTCCTT